>JALIZH010032938.1:975000-977500 GCA_030522465.1 Rhipicephalus appendiculatus | reverse complement strand
TGAATAAAAAAAAAGCGACTTGCGAAGAACCTTAAAGCGAACTACTTTAATATAAATAACTTCTTCGTGAAAACCATGGATCTGGATAACCGAAGATATTGTCAGCGAATAGTTTTCAGAACGAACAAGTTTGGTTGCACCCATAGGCGTGCGCACGGGGGGGGGGGGGGGCAGAGGGGCGAGAAGGGGGGGGGGCGCAAAGCCAGCCTTATACATTGTAGGGGGGGGCGACAGGGGGGGGCGCAAAGTCAGCCCCATACATTGACGTAATAGGGAGGGGGGGGCGCTGCGACGAACCTTCGCCCCCCCCTGAAGGGGTACCCTGCGCACGCTTATGGTTGCACCAACCGCACACATTTCGTTAATGTCTGAAGATTTTGTTAAAACACGCTCAGACAAATTATGGTGCAAGCGTCCATTGAAGTCTAACGACATGTTTATATTTCTCCACTTAAACAGGGAAACCATATACAGCATGGAATACAGCCACGCACACACAGCCTGTATGAGATAGAAATGTAATCTGTGATTGTACAATTCCTCGTTATTTCGTAAAATAGAACGAGAGAGCGAGATAGGGAGCACTTGTCATAAATCTCAGGCCTCTACAAGGCCTAACATTTGACCATTTCCGTCAGTTCGCGTACGAAAAGCTACATAGTGAAGCATGAAAAATGAGCAAGCAGTGGATTGAACGACAGCTACAGGAATTGTTTATTTTTCGCTTTAAGCATTCTTATTCACTTTGTGTGCCCAATTTATCTGCTCGCATCAACCCAAAGACCAGAGCTTCGGCTAGAGACTTAAATCGGTTTACGGTGCCCTAATTTTTTTCTTTACTTGGGCAGGCCAAAGCCGTATAAGATAGATAGATATACGAGAGCCGATGTTGACGCGCGCATAAAATGTCGCAGGGGTCGGGGCGCTTGGTCTTCTCAAAGGCGACGGAAGAAGCAAGAGGGAAAGGCGAAAGAGGAACACTTGAGTGAGGATGGAGGGGGGGGGGGGGGGTCGCCGCTAAACAGTATCGAGGAAGTCCACTAGAAAGAAAGAAAGAAAGAAAGAAAGAAAGAAAGAAAGAAAGAAAGAAAGAAAGAAAGAAAGAAAGAAAGAAAGAAAGAAAGAAAGAAAGAAAGAAAGAAAGAAAGAAAGAAAGAAAGAAAGAAAGCGAGGACGGTAAAAGCAGTGACCGCTAGCTTTCCAGAGGAGCCACGCGCGGCCTCCCTCCTTGTCTCTCGATATCCCAAAGCAGCGGACAGCGCAAAGGGCGAGCCTGGCAATAAATTATGCGCTCCGTGAAGATTGGGAGCTCGGAGTGGCACGAAAATCTGCCGGCGGGCTCGGTCGCCGACAAAGAAAAGAAAAAAAAAAAACCACGCGCGCGCCCTCAATTCCCGCTTCCCTTCAGTAAGGAAACGAAACGTTAAAAAAAAGAAAAAAAGAAATAAAGGTGTATGCCTAGATGGATGGGAGTATACAAAGCGCCAAGGCGCTCGCTTTACTATTAGGCAACAACAATACTAGCGCGATTTTTTTTTTTTCAGAAGATAAGGGTTCAATGACCCCCTCCGGGCGCGAGTGATGGTGGACTGCTGATGAATGCATGAAATTATCAATCATTTACGCGGCGCATCTCACTTTATCGCAACGAAGTTAAGGTTACAGTTCGCATGACGTGTACGTATTCAGGTTAGTCGTAATGACTACGCCGAATAATTAGGCATCCCATATTGAGGAAGATGGCTCGTGCGCCGCTGCTGACGCTTAAATGAGGAAGACGACGTCTCCCATGCCAATTCTGGTATCAGTTTTGTAAATAGTTAGAAAATTTTCCTTCATGTCTATTCTGTTCAATTTTTATCACTTCACAATATGTCAAGATAGTAACTAAGCGCTCAGTTGCCCTATTCTTGGCCCATACTTCAGCGCGCTTTTACAAAGTAATTTCAATCCCTATAGTACAGCACGCTTCTTGTTGCTTCACCACATTTCTAACCGCGGTTTTCCTTTCTAGTCACCTTCCCGTTTACTCACATTATTCCTCCACGCGTAAAATAAACACAGTTTTTACTGCCACATCTCCCTAAATTGCTTTTAATTCGCGAGTGCTTGCCCGGAAGGAATGGCGGCGATGCTACAGTACATGGCCGGTTAGTTAGCGAACGAGACACCGCTCCGAGCGAACCAATGGAGAGCACGAGAGAGGAAATAGTAACGAAAAACTTCTGCGCCCATTTCGCAGGCACAAAAGCGCTCGTTTACGCGAGAAGCAGGCGTGTGTGTGACACGTCGCACCTGCGCCGCCGAGTTCTCAACGGCGTTCGACGCGCGATCCAGCCGCGTACGCCCAGCATGAGACCCACGGACAACACCACTAACGAGAGCGCTTTGTGCCCGACTCTACACTCTAACAAAAGAAAAAAAAAAAGAGAGTCACTTGACTCTTTTTTTTGCTACATATATGACTCTCAAAAGTATAACTCTGTTTAAAGAGACGCGT
>JALIZH010032938.1:600000-970000 GCA_030522465.1 Rhipicephalus appendiculatus | reverse complement strand
CACCTCCTTCTCTGACATTGGGAAAGGGACACCAACCAACGTATCCAATTAAAGTAAAACTGTGTGGGATATGGCGTGGAGCAGTCGTGGAAGTACTCGATTCCGTCAAGGTGATTAAAAAAAAGGCTTTTATTTTACACTGCAGAGGCCATAAAGATCCTGCTACTAGTCTAGCTACCCCGTTTCTCTCCTCGTGCTGGCTGGCGCTTCTTCTTCATCTAGTGGTGGTCCGCCAGCGCTCGCGATGGAATCAACAAAACTACGTAGTTACTTTAATTGAATACGTTGGTTGGTGTCCTTTTCCCAATGTTATTTGCTTCCCAACCAGACAGAAGTCTGTCAAATGTCCACCTTTAAACCTCCTTCTCTGTTTTCATGACGATAGGAATCGGCTTATGAACGCTGTAGTGGGGAATATACCTCAACTTTATATTGCAACGGCGTAAAAGAAATTATGGCAGCTTCGCACTAGTGGTGCCAAGCCTGAATGAAGAGCGCAGCTGGATGGCCTTCTTTGTTTCTCTTTATTCTTTCTTTCTTCTGTTTCTTTATTTTCCTCTATGTTCCTTGTATCTCTTTTTTGTATCTGTTTCTATTTTTTTTTCTATTTCTCCCTTTTTTTCTCTATCTGTTTCTCCTTATCACTCCTCCTATCTTTATTTCTCTTTATTTCTCTTTCTTCCCTTTTTCTCTCTCTCTGCTTCGCTATATATGTTTCTCTGTCTTACTCTGTCTTTATCTTTATAATTTTCTCTATCTCTCTCTCCTTCTCTCTCTTTTCTAAATCTTTTTCGTGTCTATTCCTTTCTAAGTCTTTCTCTGCCTTCCTATCTTTTTGCATGCTTGTTCCCTTTTTATTTTTCTATTGTACTCTTTCTTTCTATCGCTTTCTTTTTTTCTCTTACTCTCTCTCTCTCTCTCTCGTGTTTCACGTTCTCCACTTCGCTGAGCAGAGTTTTCGTTTAACGCTCGCACCTGCTGTACTCGGTAGGAGGGCTACCCACCTGTGGTTTCTTGCAATACTGCACAAACTACGGTAAGCTACAACAGCTTCGTTGTTAAAAATCGGTATATAACTCGATCATTTAGGTGAGGCTGAATGAAGGCAATGTCACATCTACAACAGCGGATAGACATCATTCGCCGACATCAGCCGATACATTAAGCCATAATTTAGCCAACCTATGCAAACACGTGGATTCACCGATAGTAAGTCGACACTATTCAACATCGCCCATCATTCAGTCATCACTATAGCTAAATTAACCAGCGCTGGTTGTACATGAGTAAATACGGTACGCCAAGACACTGCAGGTCACCCCTCGCAGCTCGTTCCCGAGACGTGGAGAGGAGGTTGGCTGCGAGATGTCGCATGTGAGAGAAAAGTTAAAGCGAAAGGTTTCGGGGGCTCAGTCACCAATCCAGGCCCTGGATGAGGCTGGAGGTTCTTGTGATCTCGATCGCTAGGCGCATACTAAATGATTCACTACCGGCAAAAAAAAGAAAAAAACACTTTTTTCATTTATTTCGCTTCCGTTCCATAATTTACTTTCGGCTAAGAGAAAGGATAAAGAATACGAATCACAGACCAGGCCAGATGCAACAACCAAGTGAAAGCTCTTTGTTTACAGTTACGCAAAAGCTGGGATTCTCCGGGGGGGAAAAAAATGAGAGCACGAAGACGAAAGCCAGCGAAGCTGTTACTATGGTAGGGAAAAAATGTTATTGTATAAACGCTAAGAAACTGAAGGACACTTTGCAAGTTCCAAAGCAATGTTCGGCGAAAGCCTGTGGCCACTCGACTTACTATGCCATCATGTCTTTTTTGTTGTTTTTTTTTTTCGTTGTTGTTGTTGTTGTTGTTGTTATACCTTATCTAAGTAATCAAGCGATTCACGAGAGAGTGTAAGGGGGGAGGCCACAGCTGTGGCAGCGCAACTGTTGCTATGTGCCACTGTGCCATCACGTGATTGCTGATGCCGAATTCCACTGGTAGATTCGGAGCAAGTTCGCTGCGTTTTCCACTGGCAGATTGGAGCAATCCCACTCCGCGACGGAGCGTTCCGCGTTGCTCCGTCTTGCAGAGGTGGATTTCGCCGGAACTCCAGCAACGCGTTGCCGTCCTTTCCGGCACAGGCGGGACAACTCGGTTGTCTACGGCGTTTCTTGAGGTGGTGTCTGGTCACCCTGTGCACTTGTTTACATTGGTAAAGTGGTTTCTTTTGACTCTGCTGGACGAGCTGCGTGGTTTACTTTTTTGCTCTAAGCGATAGCGAGAACACAAGTTCTGACAATATTAGCAGCAGCGATGTCGATGAACCGTACGTGCTCTACGAAATGATGTTTAAAGAAATGTTTCCTGACCTGCTTTGCGCACGCCCGAAGATAATCGGCTTCGCCGAAGAAGTTCAGGAGCCGGTTTACGTGACGTATGCATAAGCAACTTCCGGAGCGACCTCACGCGGAGCATTCACGTGTTCCACTGGCAGAGTTGGCTTGGTGGAATCTGAGTGCTCGCTCCAGGATTTCGGCGGCCGCTCCGGATCTCCCAGTGGAATTCGCCATGAGAGAGTGAGGGGGGAGAGGCCACAGATGGCACCGTTTCAGGGCACGGACGCACGTGAGTGGGAGACATTAAAGGCTTTCGCCTTAAAAACATTCCTCGCCATTCGTCAATGATATATAAGCCACGGGCTGTGCAGCGCGTTCGCCCCAGAAGCTCTTACTTTAAGCACCCCCCCCCTAAATCCCGCATTAAGGCACAGCTTTCTTTCTTTTTTTTTTCTTTTTTTTTTTTTTACAAGAAAGTGTTTTATACCAGGCTCGACTAAGGATTTACTGACATCATATTCATCGTGGTAGTGACGTCAGTAAATTGATGTTCCGAATGAACGGTGCACAGTCAGAGTCCCTACATACTCGACCATGAGATAGCTGTGTACAATCCGCCTTTTCCATTTTCTTGTGCCGCCCTCTGCCGTTTTGGTAGAGGCCTTGGTAGGGCCCGGCAGAACTGGTATTGCTAGAACAACAAAGGCCTCCGAGACCAGGAGGCGTTTCGCGATATTTCCGCTAGGGGAAGGGCGCATGTGCCGTGGCATCGTGTGTGTTTAGAGAAATTTATTTTCACAGACGGTGAACATCAATAGCATTTGAACAGAACATTTCAACAGAATGGAACTTGCACAGACACACAAAAAATTTGTTACAGAAAGATAGGTATACATATGTACATTACATGGTAAACGAAAGGCACAAATAAAACATGAATATGTACATTTTGCGTATTTACATGGCGTTTCTGCCGACACCAATCGAGAGATCAGCCTACCAAAACCAGGCAGGCCGAAAGGTAAGTTTTACGCGTCTGTCGCAGACCAACACAAAAGGGCAAGACCAGTGCCGAAGGAATTCCACTTCACCGAGAAAGAAGAGCTCCTCCGACAAAACAGATAGCACCTCCAAATACAATCGCTCTAGGATCGGGAAAAGAGCGCGACGGCGACAGCCTGCTGCAACCGCCTCGCAGCGGTTGCGCCAGAGACAGAAAGCACCGGCAACGATGAGAAGGCAGGCGAAGCGGCCTCGAGAACAACGCCCAGAAGAAACGAAACGATTTACTCCGAGACCGGGAAATCCAGCATGCACGGCCGTCCAGAAAATACGAGCAATGACGCATTGCCTTAGAACATGCTGATTTGTTACTCGCAGGGAGCAGTTCGGGCATGTTACTGACTGGACCATTCTCCATCTCTCGAGGCGGTCGAGAGTAGGAAGCACACCCCACCCCAACCGCCACATGAAGTCTCGGAGGTGGCCAGGCAGAAAAGATGCCGTCAGCGTGCTCCAAGACACACGACTAGATCGAGCGCGGCGGGCTGGAGGAACTAACGGGAGCAACAAAGCAGCTGTTGTGCCAACAATAGGGGTGCTCAACAGGCGGATTATCCTTAGACAGTAGTTATGCAAAATCAACAATAGCAGCCCTTCTCTTCAATATTCAAATCTACGCAACCCTCAGGAACGATCTAGCCACATTGGCCCATCTCTTGGACATCGTGGGCATAATTATAGTTTCGTTTGAATACTATCAAGGTACTCCAGGAATGTTTAGATCGAAGCATGTGACTTTTATGTGACACTCCGCAATGTTCCAGGCGTTAAAAAAAATCAAGTTGGGTGGATGGGTGGATGAGTACTCCGAGCTGAATATTACAGATGCATGCTTAGCCAAATCAAGTTGTTGATTGTTTTTTCAAATATTTCGGAGGTGTGGTAAATCTAATTAATGAATTAATAAGAAAGGTTATAGACAACTTGAATATATTGCGCTCTGCGCAAACTTACGCGCCTGACTTTATCTTGTATTTCTCAACGTCAAATAAAGAAGATTCAGTGAAGACACGTTTCACTTTCGTGTAATTACCGATTCCTGTATTAGAAGTGTCAACTGCAGTTCTTTTTTCCCTGCGACGCGCGCACTCATACTTAGGCAACATCACAACGCGCGCGCGCGCACTCACGCACACGCACACACGCACGCACGCACGCACACAAAACACGCGATGCGTTACTAAATCACTTCCGCCGTAAACTATAACCTTACTAACGCTCAGCACATTTTTTGCGCACCGCACGCGAAATTTGCACCCCGGAACGGATACCGCGAAAACGCGATCAGGAATTAGCGCCATTGCCAAAACTGAACAAAAGTTAATGCCGGTGCGAGAGCATTTCAAGCACGCATATTTCGGCATGTGCGTCAAACCGCCTTTTAAAGAAAGTTTCTCTTGATTGCACGCACAGTACCGTGTTCTATACAGCAGCTATTACGGGGTTTTATATCGGCCAGGGATTTCGCGAAGTAATGGAAAACCTGCTCGTATTACTCAACGCACATGAACAGCAACTAGCCTGGATGCATTTGGGCCGTGTCGACGACCATCGGTAATTCAAAAAGAAAGAAAAAAAGACAGAGAAAACGTTTTCAAGAGTTATTAAGCGGACACAAAGGGGAACTATTTTGATTTTAAATGTACCGGGAGTTCGGAAACTATAGTGACAAATTATGAAGCTTATACGAGACCGCACACGTATACACACGCGTATTGTATAGTCCTGCCCAAGGGACCATTACGTGCCCGCTGGGGAAAATTAATCGCACAACGGTGAACTGAAGTTCTGAGAGACGATTACCGTGCGCCCGAACTTTCTTGCTACTGTGTCGAAGATCGAGCGACAAAAAGAGAAAAAAATAAAGGCGTCGGTCAACCGTACGTATTCTCAGGGTGGAAGAGTAATTATACACGGAGGGGATGCACGAAAACTGGCACTCAATGTTTCGATGGAATGCATCACTGCTCACAAGAATGTGCGATGCATAAAATAAATGCAGACGGTTATATTACGATGCGTACAGTATGTAGGAGAATGCCGAGATTGTTTCGCGTCGAGAGGAAAGCCATTAGCGGCTAGACTTAGCGTAGTGCGTCAGCAAGAAATATACGTACATATATATATGCTGCGAGGCACAAACCGGCGTAGCGGTGAATTTACATAGCGTTCGGCTTGAAGACTGAGCGAGAAACAAAACGTTTTGTGTTGACTTCTGCACATTAATATACGCCACGGTCTTTACATATATTCGAAGCACTTGTCACAGATCACGAGTCTATATATCATTTTAAATATAGTTGCCACAACACTTCGAATACAAACGAAGAGCCATCTCAGCGGAACACCGAATACACTTTTCATTTAGACGAATCTTCTGCTCAGTGTTTTCGGAATGTTTCCGGCCGCCAGACCGAGTGATGCCGTACCTGAAACTATTGCTGACTGGTAAAATGGTATATAGTTTTCTGACCCGCTGGCATAAGTATATGTTGATGGCTGTACCTCCAGTGATTGGCCACTCGTTCTGGGGCCCTGACTTTGATATAACATTGATTTTCTGATTGAATTGTTCGTATTTGATTGATTGATTGATTGATTGATTGATTGATTGATTGATTGATTGATTGATTGATTGATTGATTGATTGATTGATTGATTGATTGATTGAGTGAGTGAGTGAGTGAGTGAGTGAGTGAGTGAGTGAGTGAGTGAGTGAGTGAGTGAGTGAGTGAGTGAGTGAGTGAGTGAGTGAGTGAGTGAGTGAGTGAGTGAGTGAGTGAGTGAGTGATTGATTGATTGATTGATTGATTTTAACGGTAAAAGTGCTCTCTGAGATCGATGGAGGCCTCCGGAATAATTTAACCATATGAGCATGAACCTATATATAAAACACTTTTGCATGTCGGTGCAGTGATCGGGAATTGAACCAGCAAGCCCGTACACAGTAGAAACATCCATCGAGTCGCGACAGCTACAACTACATTTCAGCTGCGTAATATCGAACGCTTTCAGCTGCGCAGTGTGGGCCGCGAGAGATCACAAACCAGCTATATTTTGGGGCATGTACGGTTCGTAACTTAAAACCTACCAGGTTCCTGTTCGCCGTCGCCGTGTTTGCTTATCTCTCAACATCGTCAACATGCAACAAAAGGCACGAATGTGGAAAAAAGAGTGTGTTACGACCAACAGCGCGACTGCGAATGGTCCTAGATATATCACGCGATAGAACAAACACACACACACACACACACACACACACACACACACACACACACACACACGCACGCACGCGCGCACACACACACACACACACACACACACACACTCACTCACTCACTCACACACTCACTCACTCACACACTCACACACTCACTCACTCACACACTCACACACTCACTCACTCACTCACTCACTCACTCACTCACTCACTCACTCACTCACTCACTCACTCACTCACTCACTCACTCACTCACTCCTTCACTCACTCACTCCTGCGCACAGCGTGGAAAGATTCATACGCATAACGAAGAATAGTGGTTCGCAGATGCTACACGCACACGTGCATACAATGCGCACTCGCATATTTCGACACGTTATC
This sequence comes from Rhipicephalus appendiculatus, assembly GCA_030522465.1. Classification (NCBI taxonomy): domain Eukaryota; kingdom Metazoa; phylum Arthropoda; class Arachnida; order Ixodida; family Ixodidae; genus Rhipicephalus; species Rhipicephalus appendiculatus. Next base: position 963,006 of record JALIZH010032938.1, on the reverse strand, counting down.
AGGAAACATCGACTGGTGGTGAAAACAAATATGAAGAAGAAAAAAAGACGTCACCCCCGTCGCAGTGTTCGATGACTGCAAGCTGAGACAGCATCGAGAGCATTGTTTCAGCGGCTACACGCAGATGTCACCGTGCATCGATCGTCCCGCAAGTGAACCGAAAAACCGCGTGACAAGCGCCCCACTGCGCCTGGCGAGCGAGGGCGCCGCGCACCCTTTTCTCCCCTCCGCATACTTGGGTGCAGCAGAGCGTGCGGCAGATCGTATCGCAGGGGCGTTCAGCGCATCCTTGCGTAACCGGAAAGTAGTTTCGGTTTTGAATGCAAGCATGCTGGTTGGCGGTGGTGGAGGCGCAATAGATGGAAATACGGGGAGGTCAGCCAATGTGTCCATTGCTGGCCACCCTGCGCTACGGAAAGGAGTAAGGGAAATAGAAGATCATAGAGGGAAAGAAAGTGTAAAAAACGTAGAAGGAGCGCACGAACGCGCACGTCAGGAGCGTAGCCAGAAATATTTTTCGGGGGGGGGGGGGGGGGGGGTTCAAACATACTTTATGTGTGTTCGTGCGTGCGTTTGTACGTGTACGTGTATATATACGCAAGCAAAATTGAAAAATTTCGGGGGGGTTTGAACCCCCCCCCCCCCCCCCCCCATTGGCTACGCCACTGGCGCACGCAGACCCATCCACCCATATGCACTGCTCATCCACACGCATACACATACTTTTTTCCTTAAAGGTATTACGTTCACTTTTTCACGGATTTTGCCGACTATCCACTAATGTTTACATCTCGTATATCAGTACTCTTCCACCTTCACGCTGTCACGGCCTCAACTTAAAGCCTTCCTTTGCGCGCCCTAACATTTTCGAATACGGTTATATCCCGAGGGTTGTCCAAAGCTGGAACGATTTAGCCGGTTACCTTTGTTGAATTTGTTTAGTCAGATTTCGTACAAAGCACTGTAGTGATGATATTGGTCATTTTCCTGTTCTAACCCTTTGTTCCTTGCATATGTGTACTTCACTCCTGTAATAGCCCTGCATTGGGCTGCAGTGTCCGAAAATAGATGTCAGTAAATGTACGTGTGTGTGTTCCGTACGGGTGCGTGAAAATGTTGTACTGTCCTGATGCCACGTGCCCAACTGAAGTTACGGCACAGTAAAACCACCGACAACAAAACCGGAATAGGCTGTAAGAAATGTGTCATGTCGAATAACTTGAAGCTCTGTATGACTCGTTAGTATATTCCTATGGTTTCGAGGTCCCGGACCTTTGTATCGCGCTGAATATATATATGTATATATATATATGTATATATATGTATATATACATGTATATATATATATACATGTATATATATATATATATATATATATATATAACATTGTAAGAGCTTCCAGGTTACACGACTATAAACTGTATCTTTATATGCACAATAACAAGCTTCCAAAAGACGAAGAACACACCCGTCATAATTACAGCATACGTAAGAGGCAAATACCGGTACCGCATTTTAGTGCCCCATTCAGTGTGTTCAAATCAGATATGCGTGATTACTCGGCGAAGCCATAAAACTTTTTCTTCATTGAAAGCTAACAAATATTTCACGTTGTGTGCATCATACTGAAATGGTGCTATGATTTACACTGTATTTATAGCGATTTTTATATGTGTTTTTTTTAGTATGCTATTTCTTTTTGTTTATCATGTGTACAACTGTGTGAAATCCACTGCATGTGCTGCCTTCTGTAGGTCCCCAGGTACCGCCAAGCTGTTTGCACAGCTTTTTGTCTAGGAGACCCCCAACAAGTGTTTTGGAAATAAAATGGATTCTGATTCTGATGTGACACTGCAACTATTTCAACGGCGTCCGAGGTGCACCGATACTACCGGCAAACGACTTCTTCGTTGATGAGGCTGCCCGGTCAGCGCACGAACGAACCTGGACAGTTCCTATCACCCTCAACCAGAACCGGCATTGCATGATGACTACTTCCTTTCTACAACGATACGCATTTCGCTCAAACCATGTGTATGTATCGTAAATAGGCACACTTATCACCCACGCACTTTAAGGTAAACGCATGTCGAGCTTGTCGGCACTCATGTTATGCCTTCGATTTACATTAAGACAGTCCCTCTAGCTCAGGGGTCTCAAACACGCGGCCCGCGGCCAACACATCACTGTCTTCGCCCCACAATTTTAAAGTTTAAACTACACAGGTCTAAAGCATTATTTTAGTGAGGCACCCCTTGAGGTCCCCCCTGTTTTGAAGCATACCCGTTAAACAAAAATTATATTCCAGGATCGGCGCCCACGTTTTAGCCATTTTGGAGATCGTATCGATATGTTGTTGGAATCCTGGCACCAAATCTCCTTCAGAAATGACCCGTATATGTGATATGGGAAAAATTTTCTTTCAAGTGGCAACGTCTCCTGACAACTTGTACAAACTGCCCCCCCCCCCCCCCCCCCCATCCTTACCTTGTTCACTACCCCGGCCCTTGCGGTGCCTAATTGTGTGACTGCGGCCCGCTGGCTGAGGTGAGTTAGAGACCCCTGCTCTAGCTGATTCGATTCAGGGAACAAGTCCTGACATGGGCGTAACAGAGGTTGACATATATGACGTTGCTGTGATGCTGCATTGAGGCAAACGATGCTGCAGGGGAAAAAAATCCTCTACGTCGTGCTGCACTCAATTTTACGACGGGGCTGGACAGGAAAAATATTTTATTTATTTCTTTGATATGCATTCACATATACACAAGGACACAGAGAAAAGAGGGAGAGAGCAAGCTGGCAACTGCCACCTGGAGGGGCACAACGCCTGCGTACTCTTTCGGGAGGAGGGAAGAGATAGAGGAAAGGAAGATAGAAGGAGAGAAAGAGGAAATATCAGAGGGAAGTAAAGAAAAATTGACGAGGACTTGGACAAGCATAAGTAAACACGAGAAAAAAAAACGTCTATAAACGGGTGGCCAGGTCCGTTTGGTCCATAAAAGTGAAAAGAACTCGATGGGCCTGCTCGCGTCGAGAAACACTACCTCTCGGAACGAGGTAATTGTCTATGGTCGCGCACTTAAATACCAGGAATTTATATTCTGGGATTACCATAGTGGTATTATGCGAAATGGGTTTGACACATTTCCGGCACAGGAAAAAATGGAAGCATACACCCGTGTTAGTAAACCCAATTCCTGCCCAGCGTTCATCCTGATTTCTTGCGCGCTATATGTTTGTCAAACTGTACTCAGACCGATCAGCCCCAGCCTGTTTTGCCTTAACAAGCGCGAACACATGGTGTGCTTCGCAAATATTGTTATTCCGGTGCATAACTTCAAGCTGTGCGTACGGCCTTGTCTTTCCCTGCTATTTTTCCTGCATTTGCTACGCAGCGGGCTTTGCTGATTCAGGAAAAATAGCAGGGAAATACAAGGCCGTACGCACAGCTTGAAGCTATGCACCGGCATAACAATATTTGCGAAGCATACTATGTGTTCGCGCTTGTTAAGGCAAAACAGGCTGGGGCTGGTCGGTCTGAGTACAGTTTGACATAGGCGTGCGCAGGGTTTTCCTTCAGAAGGGGGGGGGGGGGGGCAGGGGGAGGGCGGGGGGGGGGGGGGCAAAGGTTCGTCGCAGCGCCCCCCCCCCCTGCCAATTATGTCAATGCATGGGGCTGACTTTGCGCCCCCCCCCCTACCCCGAGTCGCAACACCCCCCTCCCTATTATGTCAATGTATGGGACTGAATTTGCGCCCCCATAGTAGGTGACTAGGAGGGGGGGGGGGCCGCCCCCCCCCTGCCCCCCCTTGTGCGCACGCCTATGCAGTTTGACATATATATAGCGCACAAGAAATCAGGATGAACGCTGAGCAGGAATTGGGTTTACTAACACGGGTGTATGCTTCCATTCTTTTCCAGTGCAGGAAATATGTCAAATCCATTTCGCACAATACCACTGTGGTAATCCCAGAGCGCTGTGCTTAACAAATGGAGTGACGTTTTTTAAGCGAAGCGCGCAAGCGAATGAGAAGGCTACGCGAACGGGGCCCCATAACGGTATATCGCGTCCCAATCTTAATGGCGAAGCGGCCTCCAAGTGTAGTTTTTTTTTCTTTATTTCTCACCATTGCATCTATGACGAAGTCACGGCAAACGACCGGGCAAGCCCTGTGTCTTCTGGAAGAATTTTATCGAATTTAATTACACAGCCATCAATGGCACATTAAATAAATTACAATGAAGCAAGGCCTAATAATATCTGGGGTTTTACGTCCCGAAACCATGATATGATTAGGAGAGACGCCGTAGTGGAGGGCTCCGGAAAATTTCGACCACCTGGCGTTCTTTAACGGGCGCCCAAATCCATGCACACGGACCTCAAGCCTTTCGCCTCCATCGAAATGCAGCCACCACGGCCTGGATTCGATCCCGCGACCTTCGGGTCGGCAGTTACGCACCATAACCACAAGACCACCACGGCGTGTATTGTGACCTTCAAATAGACCCATGAGTTATGTGAGAGGACGAGAAAGACTAAAGAAAAAACCGCCAGGCCTGCGCGGAATGCGCAGCACAGTCACAGCGAAAGCTGGAAGAGCGGCCTTTCTAGAGCCCTTTTTTTAAACACCCTTGGGGAACTACTACAAGCTCACTTGCACGGTACCCACTACGCCATAAATCGATCATATTTTTTGTGTAGTGCGGAAGCGTCCACTACGCCATTATTCGTCATTCTTCGGAAAAGCGCGGTACCCGCTACACACTTCCAACTCATTATGTGCACTATGTTGATGCTGTGGCTGACGACGATGAAGAATTATGCCTGAGGCTTTTGTAATGGGTTGGAGCATCGAAAGACCCACTCGTTACGCAATTCGCATTGTGTGACGCCTGGTTGTTACTTTACTGTTCTAAAACGCTTTACTTTAAAGCGATTCCTTACCCGACATGAAGCCTGCATAGGTTCAGTTTGAAACGCAGTTTCAAGCACCGGCGTAGCTCAGGGGTAGAATGCTGGGCTGCCACGCAGTGGGCCCGGGTTCGATCCTCATTCTGGCATAAGTATTTTCATTTAGATAGTTTTTTTCTTGTTTCGCGTGATAGTGGTTACGGACACCGGATGCGGCGGCGGACAACTACGGCGCAAAAACGGCCCTTGTTGTGATCTCATAACAGCTTTCGCTGTAAAAGAAGAAAAGAATGGAGGTTTACCGCACGCGCTTTCGGTTTGCTGCCCTGATTTGGGGAAGTTACGAAAAAAGAGATGGCATCAAAAAAAAGAGGAAGCACTGGTCGCGCGGAAGCAAAAAGGTGCGCGCCAAGTCTAAAAGGGCGGTCGCATAGACCTGTAGAATTCAAGTACGCTAGCAACGCCTTCGTCGCTTTCCGAGCCACTGAAGCGCAGAGCCGTGGCCCAAGAGCCTCGGCGTCCGAATACGGTATTGAGTGCAACCGGTCAAATGCTGTGCGGGGAAGTGTTATGAGAACCACGTCTTCATTCTGCATTATCGTGTCCCGCCTCGATTCCTCCTCTCTTTCCTTCTTCCGCTTTCACTATTGCACTGTCGCTGGCTTGAGGAATCTATTATCTCCGGCTAATCTGAGAAGGAAGAGAAGGGGTGTGGTTGAGGTGGGGAAAAGATGTCATTTCTCCAGCCCCGTGGTTGAGAGCATGACCCCGCGTCAAGCCTATCCTTCAGCCTTCCAGGTAAGTAAACTTTTACATCAAGCTGCATATGGCTGGGTTCTGATGGATCGCACCCGTAGACAACAAAACACGCGTAGAACAACAATTTTCGGCCCCCCCCTCCCCACAAGTTCCCCTCTCCCCTCACAAGCTCGCGACAGGTGCCCCTCGTTACCACCAATGCCCCTTTACCCTTTTCATAAACCGTGAGTGCGCTTCCCTGTGCTGCATCTTCACCCTACTAATCGCGGCACCTGTCGTCCTTCAAGTGGAGAGCAGGTGCTAGTTGAACGTGCCATGGCTTTCCTATCATGCGTGTTTATATCAAGGGAGCCCAGTGAACGTTTTCCGCGCCATAGGGCAAGCAAACTGCGTTTGAACACGCTGTTTGCAGTAAGTGACCAGCCGTCAGTAGCAGGGCAAACTGCATTGCAGGAAAGCTAGCTTTACAATTATGAAAAGGGTCTATACTCGGCGGCAGCGTCATCCGAACGGCGTTTCTCTCGGCTCCGCACTTCGGTGCAATGCACGCAACTACACGGTGAAGCCGCGCGTTTCTCGGTCGGGAAGCGATTCCCAAGGACGCGGGCTGGGCTCCAGCGGGACGGGTGCGCAAAGCGATCGAAAGAGCGTTCCGAGAGGGAGAGGAAAGGGCAAGCGTCCCGCAACACGAATGCGGGTCCCGCAGGCCGATCACTGCCGCCGAGGTGGCTACTGCTGATATTTTTATTAGTGCCACGACTGGTGCTGATGCGGTTGCTGCCACTGCTATACCGCTGCTGCTGTTGCTACTGCTACTGCTGTTACAACTAGACGCTTCAGTCGAGGACAGAAACGTCGCGAGCCCTTGCGTCACCGGAGGGAAAACGTACGCCTTCGCTGGAATCGAGTTTCCTCGGAAGGGTCGCGCGATTGAGGCAGGGACGCTTTTAAGCGCCTGCGGAGAAAAGGCGGCGCAGAGGTGAACTTCAGCGTTCGCTGCGATGTTTGACGGTCGCTAGCTGCCTCAATAATTAACGCCAGTCAATAATTGACTGGCGTTATAACGGGGCCGAACAAGAAAAAGAAAGTATTTCAAAGCAAACACGATCGATGACAGAACAAGGTGTGCGCTGGACAAGGACTGCCGTACAGTACAGAAGCGTTCACTGTGAAACGGAACACTTGCTTGCAAGACATGTCCGGATTTCACTCTCTCGCTAAAGCATCGTGGCAGAGAGTTAGATAAGACTACCAGTGGTCGACAGTTCAGACTTTTTTTTTTTTTTGACAGAATAGTGCCGAAAGCATAGTGCCGTACACGAACAATGCTTCCACGTCCACTTACAGTTAAAGGGCCAGCAATAGGAAATGTGTTCCTTCGAGTGTTCCCTTTAGTAGTGCAACATACTGTACATATAAGGTGGGAAAAGACGAAACGGAAAGTGGATGTACTCTATCGACCCTCTGGAGGGACAGTTACTGACGTCACGATCGGAAAAAATGTCACCTTTATGGACGCAATAGGAAAAAAAAGAAGTTGATCGATGTAGCGCAATTCGAGCACTTACGGTCAAGCGAGCCTGGGGGGGTAACCAGTACCTAACGCGATTGTCTAACCTGCACCACACGTTAAAGGGCTCTTTGTGCTTGACTGACTTTATTTCCATTTCTTTTTTCTTTCTTCCAGCTATTACCGGACGCGCTCGGTTAGGCCTACGTCCCTACGTCTGCGGCTAGAACTGACAGCGGCTCATTATTTGATCTTGCCTGGTTGTTTAGTTCGCAGCACTGGCGTTTGCTTTGGTACATCTCTGCTTCTAAATGAATAGAAAGCTATACTGTAAGTGGGCGTTTCCTTTTAACTGTCAATCGGTGGGCACGAATGTGGCGGTAGGGTGGAGTAGAATGTCAGGCAGATTGTTACAAAGAAACGATTTCGTAGATGATCATCTGGCTCTGGAATCACAACTTAGACGCTGCCTCCGAGCTTTCTTCTTTCTATTTTTTTTTTTTTTGCCTTTAAGTACTGCGGGACAAGTTAGACAGATAAATAGCAGCGCAGACTGTCAAGAGTACCTCTTATTATAAGCTTAAAACCGTACATCGAGTCATATAGAAACATGTTCGTTTCAATAGTGGGCAAGCGGGAACATATCGTACCTGTAAGCCCTCGCAAGAACAGCATGTCTACGTCAACATGTCAAACATAGAAGAAATATAGAGACAGAGAGACGAGACCTTTCGGTTTCCAAGTTTGGGAAGCTAGAGTGCGAAAATGTAAGCTAGTAAGCTTAAGTTTTCGCTTAAATTAGTAAACTTATCTTAGAAAGCATCAAAGCAGTCCATGTTTGCGAGCTAAACGATGTTCGACATCCCTTTGTTGCAGTTCTCAGAAAGATGTCCCCGGAAGGTACGACGAATCCCAGGAACCGAAGATGCCCGCATCCGCAGCGCTTCCACGTTTTCGCAAGAAGCAATTCAAATCGAATTTAAACCGCCTGTATATGAAACTCGGTCGTTTATAAAAGAAATAGCTGTGTTATAGCCATATGCGAGGTTGTCATAAGGGAGCACTACGGTTTAATCTTGACCTTATGAGCTTCTTTAATGCACACACAAATCATGGTACACACACTTTTTTTTGTCTTATATTGCTTTCTTTCGCTGCTATTCGCTCTTCTCCTCTCGGGCTGCAGTCTCCCGCATCGAACCCGCGACCTCGCGGCCAAGCAACGTAACGTCACAGCCACCTTGCCAACGGGGCGAGTGCATTACGTAATTGTCAAAATTGACGTCGATACAGCGTTTCTAGAAAAATACGCACTTGATTTATTCTTCTTTATGAGTACATAAAAATATAATAATTGCTGGGGTTTAATGTGTCAATACCACGCTATGTTTATTAGGCAGGCCGCAGTGGAGGGAATTTTCGGTCACATGTTTTTTTTTTTAACGTGCACCTAAATTTAAGTACATGGGCATCTGACACTTCGCTATTTATAAACGCAGATAACCACCTCATCTAAAGGGCAGGAAAGGTGAGTCAACCCTGAAGACTGTCATCAGCAGCACCACGTGAATTATAGAAAACGCTATGCGCATGCGGCGAGGCAAACATGTCCATCATCCCACTAAATGCTTCTCTCTATATTTCACCACTTTAGCTTGTTCTACCTTGTTCTCTTTCTTCCTACGATAGAAAGTGACAGGAGGCCCGAGTCTCGAGCGAGCGCACGCACTTCCAGGAAAAGCCAGCGGCCCCCGCGTTCGATCGAAGATTCGCTAGGCGCACGCTTCGACTCGAATCACGCGAGCCAGCCATCGTGCACCGACCCCTACTCATTAATTCCAGACCCAAAATGACGACATCCTACGGGCCGAGGGAGACGCGCAAGCAAAAAAAAAAAAACAGAAAAAGGCCGCACACGCCAGTGGTCGCCAATACTCTACAAAACACGTGCAAGATGGATACACATTAACTTGGACGGTTTCATGGGTTTTAACGTCCCGATGCGATTCAAGGCTATGAGAGACGACGTAGTGAATGGCTCCGGATAATTTCATAATAAACATATCTGGGGTTTTAAGTCCCAAAACCACGATATAATTATGAGAGACCGTGATAGTGGAGGGCTCCGGAAATTTCGGCCATCTGGTGTTCTTTAACGTGCACTGACATCGCACAGTACACGGGCCTCTACCATTTCGCCTTCATCGAAATGCGACCGCCGGGGCCCGGATCGAGCCCGCGTTTTTCGGGTCAGCAGCCGAGCACCGTAGCCACCGTACCACCGGGAGACGGACTGATCGGCAGGAAAAGTTAGAGTGACAGTTTCGTACGCGCATTAGTAGAATTTCTTGAATCGTCCCAAAATACGATTTTTTAAAAGTTAAGTGAGCGGTTGGACGATCACTAGAGTAGATTATTCGCGCAGCACTTCCACATCATACAAGTGCGACGATGTTGACCAACACGGATGTGTACGCACGATCAATGATATGTAATAGAAAATAATAAATTCACGTCCAATGCAGCGAGCGTTGTAACGACACAGCGATAGCTGGGCAGAAAGATTTCAATAGCTTACCACGTGCCATGCAAGTGGCACTGTGCTGGATCGAACCATGGTTTATGATAAAGTGTTCCCGTGAGTGTTCACAAAACCTTGGTATGCACAAATTTGTGAATAGACTGATGCTACTTTTTTTGTTTGCAACCTTTTCTGAAGTGTCCTTGATTTTTGTCCCCCCTCTTTATTTAGGCGTCGTGAGAGACAGTTGCTTGCCTAAAAACAAAAAAAAAAAGGGAGCAAGAGAGAACTGAACAACTTCATTAAAAGACAGGGAGCTAAAGTACTTATCTATTTAGCCAGACGGTTGCACGAAGTTGTCAAGGTTGTAGAGGTAGTCACATTAAACAGGAAAGAAACAGAGAATGTGAAAGATAAAAGTACACATCCTTATAGTCACACGGTTGCACGAAGTGGTCAAGGTTGTCACATTAAACGGCAAAGTAGAGAGAGAGAGAGAGATAAAGTACACATTCTAGCAGTAACTAGGTTGCACGATGTTGTCAAGCTTGTCGAATTAAACAGCAAAGAAATAGAGGGAGAGAGAAATATAAGGTACATATCCTTTTAGTCACACGGTTGAGGGAAATTCTCAAGGTTGTCAGATTAAACAACAAAGAGAGAGAGAGAGAGCGATAAAGGAAATGTGAGTTCTAAAGTTATAAAAGAAATAAGAAATAGAACAAGGCTACATATAACCGGCCATAACGCGAACGTGAAACACTATAATCATAGATAGATTAAAGCACGCAGCCATGCAGCCAGGAAAGCTATAGCTCGCCAAACGATCTTTTGACCACTACCAACGACTTTTGCTCTACCACTACCGTACCATAATTTACGCAAAGGCTGGCACGATAGCGAATATAATGAGCACATGGGTTTCACCACTCATGTTGCCTTCTGAAAAAAAAAAATCTATATGAACAACAGAAAAAAAAAATGACGGAGCGCCCTCCTTAATTCTGCCATCAAAATGAGGTATTGGCGTACACAGCGCGATCAGGTTCTACGCCCAAGTCGCTGTAAACACCGCAACGTTCCTTTTTGTCTTTTTGTTACTTTTCGTGCGCGCCCTGTAAAGAACATATGCCGTGAGACGTATAAAATGACTGAACACCGTCCTTTTAAGCCCAGGACATTAATCACCAGGCTCCGCGGCGGGAAGACGAAACACCGAAAAACATTAAACACAGTCCGAACCAGCGCTGCCAAAGTGCTGCACGCTGAAACAGAACAAATTAAATTAAAGTAAAATTGGCGGTAGGGACGGGGCTGTTATATACCGTGCGCCGTGTATCCTCAATCCGACGGTCACTTTATGTTGGGATATTTAAAAGAAAATTGCCCGGTTTGAGCGATCACCGCGATTTTAATCAGTTCGTTGTCAACGCTCTGTAACGCGAGCACTTCCTCTCATATGACAGGTTTTTTTTTTTAGTTCAACGATGTTGTAGCCCTTTTCGTGCATACACGAAAAGACCGGATAAAAATGCATTGCTTTCATCAGAGTTATTTGTAAACGCAATACACGCATGCCTACGAGACAGATACCCAGCAACTCCAAGAAAAAAAAAAGGTCATTTTAAAACCGTAAAGTTCGAAGAGCTCGCGTTACAGGACTGTCGAAACAAAAGACGAAATTGAAATGTCGGGCTGATAGCCGAAAAAAAAAAAACAGCGCGCACGTCTCAATTTCTCGTAGTAATGGCATCGCCCGTATGCCAATTACCGAGGTCGAAATTAATGTTCTAGGATTCGCCCAGACCCGCAATGCAGATGAAGGCGTACATACGTATGTCGAGCCCCTGTCAAAGTGAAAAAGGAGGGCGGATTCTAGCCTGCCGAATGGGAAACGCCGGCTATACAGAGCCTACAAGTGGTATTAATAGATGGAGTTGTTTTATGAATACCCTGGCGGGCCGATTGGAAAGTCTCTACGAATTCAACGCAACGAAGCTTTGTGACGTGTACGCCAACGTGTACGCCAACATGTACGCCAAACAACCCAGAGGTCGAAATTTTAGTAGTGGCGTTGCAGTTGTGCACGACTCCTCAACAAACACATAGCCGTGATCATTTTTTCGAAACGGTGCCGTAATAGCGGAGTTACACGCGTTTGATGATACTAAAGAGACTATCGGAGAGCGAGGTGATCAGTACAATAGACCGAGAAGAAGAAGAATATGGCTTTCGCCTCCGAGTCGTATTCGGTAGATGCATAAGGCCTGTGTGAGTGGCTTTTGCACCGTGAACACGCGTAGGCAGAAATTTTTTTTTTCGAAGGGGGGGGGGGGGGGGGGGGCACGTTCTTGATCTGCAGTGGGAGCCGGGCCGGCAGATGTGGTCGAGTGTCATTTTGCGCTCTGTATGCAATGGCAAAAAATAATTTCGGGGGGCGGCGGGGGGGGGGGGGGGGGGGGCACGGGCCCGGTGTGCAACCCCATGGCTACCCCCCTGCCGTGAACACGATGAATAAGTGAAAAACGTTAATTCATCTTTTTCTTACAAACTCACAGAACTTTCTTAGAAGGCACTCAGATCGGGCTAGTTGGTACTGATCCATAGCTTCTGTAAGCGCAAAAGGCACATAACACGAACGAAGAACACAGGAAAAGCGCTACTTTAAACTAAGATTTTAATGGGTGGGTTTTTTTTTTGGTGTTACCACCCATTAAAATCTTAGTTGAAAGTAGCGCTTTTCCTGTGTTCTTCGTCCGTGTTACGCGTCTTTCGCGCATACAGAAGCTATGTAACTTTCTTAAATTTCAACTTTTTCTTTTTCAACCTCATGCACCCGACGTTTCTTGTTTTGTTTTCCATCAAGCGCGTCGCTGCGGATCCTCGCATGCGACTTCCATTTGCCTCAGGGTCTCGACATCGGCGGCGCCGCGAAAATATCGAAGGCGCCAGCGCAATTCACTTAGGCAACGCGCGGCGCGACTAACGCACTCGAGCCGCTTTGTGTATCTTGGAGAGTGGCGTTTGTTTTACCGTCGCCTGCGGGCGCTGTAAGTGCGAGTAATTCATTTACCTGCGCGCTGCCGCTTGCTTTGTCGCGAGCACGCCACTCACTTTTGCAAACGGGATTAGAGATAAGCCCGTGTGAAGTCGCCGCCGACATAGGGATGATGTTGCAAATGTATACACGGTACGTATATGTATATGTATACATGCGCAAGGTGCTCACGACAAACTTATCACCGAGAGCTCTTAAGGAAGTGATTCAATTCCTGTTTCCGGTGACGTAAAACACGCAAGCTCAATACATCGCTAGCAACAGCTCTTCAATCGCACAGTGTGCGCGAAAAAAAAGAATATATATATATATATATATATATATATATATATATATATATAGAGAGAGAGAGAGAGAGAGAGAGAGAAGGCTTGAACCCTGCATAATTGGGATTGAAGCCCGAAGGCAAATAAGTCGCTGCCAATAAATGGATACTTGATGCTCACGTGAAGTTTTAGGATGGAAAAGACTTGATCCGTTGATTGGATATTCTAGTGAATAATTCCTTGACTAATTAAATACGGCTTTTACAATCAGATAAAAAATAATGAGAGGCGTCGTATGCGCAGACTTTAAAGGGACGCCTAAAGTGGAACAATGAATCGGCTCAGATTGATAAAATGTACACTGAGAACTCGAATGTCGTTAATTTCACCGTTGTATGTTCATTAACAGAGGAGAAAATAAAGGCCTAAGTATCACTTTTAAATTTCGCGCCGAAATCGTCGCGCGTGACGTCATAGATTTCAAAGTGTGTTTTTTCGTATTTTGGCGGCATTGGCTCAACGAAATTTCCTGAAACTTGGTCTAAGGTCTTCTCAGAGGGCAACAACGTACTTCATTTTTACCGATTAGGAACTACGGATGACCTAGTAGACACTGTCAGAATCTACGACGTCACGGCGTTTGTTGCGGGAAATTGAAGGTGGAGTCGCCACCCGCACTTTCTTTCCGTGCGCTTTCTCGCCCTATACCAAGCGTCCTCTCGCTTTAAGAGTGGTGTTTTACGGCATTGTGAAATTGCAATTTAAACTAATGCACGAAAAATCGTCTTTCTCCTTAGTGTCACTTTTAACCCATTGCAAGTCGCCTTCATACGGCCGACTCGGTATTTGAGTGATTGATTGATTGATTGATTGATTGATTGATTGATTGATTGATTGATTGATTGATTGATTGACTGATTGGATTTAAGAGACGAAGAAGAAGAAAGGAAATATACTGCAATGGTCTCAACACATCCTAGATATCCGTGTGATCTGGAGAATTACTCGAAAGGAAAGGGGAGGGTGATCAAAACGGGGGTCATTGGCACCATCGCCAGCTATTTTCGTCAGTCTGAGCCTGGCCATAAACAATAAACCGTAACACACTCGTCATCGCTCACAATAACCATTTCGTGAGCGAAGAGAGCGTTGCTGTTAACGGCCAGTTCGGGCTATATATGTGTGACGTATACATCAGGAGTGCTTCGCCTACTTCCTTTCCATCGATAGTGCGCAGGCCCGGAAGCATCGATGGAAGCAGTCGTGCGAGGCAAGATACGCAACGCAACATCGTTCACGCCCTCGCAACAGTGTACACGAAATCCCCTGATAGACGCGTCTTAAATCAAGCAGTCGATATAGCTGTACCGTGGCTGTCAGGGCACAGGCTGTACTGGTGAACATATACGTCACTGCTGGCGCTAAAGTCCAGACGGAGGCGAGCAAAAGAAACAACAGGCCCGTCTTCAACAGCACTCGGCAACTAACGTTGCCATTTCCGCTCGGGAAATCGTGGCGCGTAACTCGGTCGATATATCACGGACGGCTTAGAACCAAGCTTATAGATGCTTATAGCATCCGCGATATTCGGGATGAACTATAGATATTGCCCGGGATAACACGCTTCGATTAACCACGCTGTGCGTACAAGCCCAAACGCGACACAATGGGAAGAGTTATGCGCTAACTAATAATAATAATAATAATAATAATAATAATAATAATAATAATAATAATAATAATAATAATAATAATAATAATAATAACAAAAATAATAATAACAATAATAATAATAATAATAATAATAATAATAATAATAATAATAATATAAAATTTAAAAAATTTGAGAAGGAGAGAGAGGAACAAGAGCTGACCAGCGTGAGTGATTGATTTGAACGTCGCTTTGGGTGTGTGAGCCGTGGTGGTAGTATAGGCTCGAGAGTAATCTCGCGTTTCTTCAACTATAGCATATGAGCATTGTAATGTTCACGAGAACTGTTTTGCATTCCACTACCCTTCAACTATAGGATATGAGCACGGTAACGTTCACGAGAACTGTTTTGCATTCCACTACCTCCCGAATTCGGTCCATTACACGGCGTCAGGGAATCGCATTCGCCACACCGTCCGACGAAGCACACCGCCGGTACGATTTCATACCGAGGCACGGGCTCTAAGATACAAATGCACGAGCAATGCTGACGTAAGATCACCAATGTATTCGGAAAAGTATTTGCGCACTACTCACATTCAGAAAAAGTTTAAGCATCAGTATAACCAGCTCTAAAAGAGAAGAAACTATCCCAGCACGCGATTACAGAAACATAACCGCTCTCTTGTGTTACAACATAGCACCCCCCTCCCCCCCCACCCCCCCTTTTTGTTTCTATTCGTAATAGCAGCCCACCAGTCAAATTCGAAGCTGCGCACCTCTCGATCGACGGATTTTCTTCGTAAGGATATTGCCTTAAACCAACATTTATGGGATGCGCGTCCACATGACGCGACGACCTGCGCCCTATACGTGATTGCAAGTTAAGACTACAGGAGACGGCCACAGCCATTTGTTCACGAATAAAACAGCGGGGAAGCACAGCTGAGCACGGTATCGATCATCAGTCGTGAAACTACAGACAGGGCCATTTAAGCTTGTTGGTTATAATGCCACGTCGAAGTTATTTCCGGAAAAATTGCGCTACGCCCCACAAGGTCAGTAAGTGAAAGGGGGAAGAAGCGAAACCACTGCAGTAGGTACGTTGCGTATACATCAAAAAGAGGCTAATACTTTCCGATTGTCCAAGTCTGTATGGATCGCGCATCTCAGATCATATTCGACCTAATAAAGAGGTAGTGGAAGAAATTGCTCACAGTTGACCACGCTCTCTTCCGAAGAGCATCAAGAAACGCGGAAACAAATCTTACCGCAGAGTTAAGTGTATAAGTTCTTGTTACTTTCGTTTAAAGCATCTAGGAGCGTGTTACATCAAATACCGTGTAAGAGCGCAAGGCGAATCGTGAATCATATCTTTAGATCGCGAAACATCTTGTGTCTCTGCACTCAAGTTTGTGTGAACCTTTTTGCTGAGGACAGAAACATCAACTAAAAAGCGGCAAAGTTACAGCGGTTTCGTTGGTGTCGTGTCCTTGGCATGGGGGGGCGGTTACCGTGGCCCGTCGCGCCGCGCACAGTCTGCATGTAACTACGGTGTGTTTTAGCTAGTGACCACTATTTACTAAACTATTTATGAACGTTATCCTCAGCCGCATGAACAGGCTATAGCAGTTCGATCAGTTAGTTGTTCAGGTTATAACAGTTCGTCCTGTACTTTGTTTCTTCGTCTTTCAGCGCTGCATCAACCATGTCTATCAATCAATTACGTTCAGGATTTGTCCCACCGACCAAACCGCACAAGCCGTGAACGAATGCCCTTCACAGACTTTTCCGTCACCCAAGACAGCAAGCACTTCAGCACCATCCAAACAGCTCAAAGTACGGCACACAAAGATCGCCGGTAAAGCAGGAGGCAGCGCCTGAAGGATGCGCGTGGCCCGGTACATTTACACGGGGCATCCGTTGTCGGTTCCGTCACCAAGACGCGAACTTGCAAAGGAAGTGCGTACACGTCGCGACCGGGAGAGGAGCGGGGACGCCGTCTAGCCCAGTTGTCGCGCAGGGGACAGCTGCCGGCAACCACGGTGTCTATTCGCGGCGACGCGCGCTGTGACACTCTCAAAGTCGACGAGAGCGGGTGAAGACGGGGTAAAAAAAGAACAAAATGCGACGACACGTTACCGGTGCAAGAAGGAACGATTACTGACCGTGTTTGCAAGCATCCGACGACCACGGAGGGCTGCTCCTATTGCCGGAGCGCCGCGATGCACCGCCGTAAATCCAGGCAGCAGAAAGTAGCAAAGTCGAGGAAGGGAGTGGGAGCGAGAAAACGGCGAAGTTTTGTTCCTCCTTTTTTTTTTTTTTTTTTCCTTCAGCAAAGTTCGCACTTATCGCGCACCACCATCCCGACGAACGACGACGACGTCCGACGATGACACTCCTCGCGTTCTAGCGCGCGCGCACGCACACTCACATGCACGTCGTCTTCGAAGCGAGGGTTTTGCGCTGTCTGTGGAAGGGTCCGCGCCGCCTCTACTCGCTCAGCCCGGCGACGACCGTACACGCGCCACAGCCCGCACGCACGCACACACAACTCACGCACACGCACGCCCGCCAAGCGCGCACAGCCCCCGCCAGCGGCAAACGTCGAGGCGTTGAGGAGTGCCCGCGCGCCTGGCAGCGCTGGCTGGCGCTCCCGAAGGACAAAAGGCGGAGAGTGAACGTCCCCTCCCCTTTTTCGTTCTCTCCTCTTGCGCAGCGCGCGGAGCCGAAACCCTGGAACTGCGCAGTGCCGGGTGGACGCTCCGCTCAATGGTAGAAGCGGGAATTTGCCTCGGGGGCACGAACACCTGCTTCGCATCCGAAGCTGTCGTGCATCGCTGTCCTTATTCGCTTTTAAGGCCTTGAAACGGGTCGGCACGCCTCGCACAATCACTGGGCCTCTATTCTTCGCACGTCTGCTGTCCCACTTTCGAACGCAGTATGCATTCGAAAAATGCGCTAACTGTTGCGATCATTCCCAGGCCGAAGTGTTGGTAGCCGGCACTGCATGGCTCACAATAGTTGAAGATTTCACAGCGTTATGCATCCTCGTTACGGAGCCTTTGGTCGAAAAAGACGCCACCACTTTGCCTGCCATATCTACACGTAGTGTAGCTATCAGTGGCGTAGCCGGGAGGGACCCCCCCCCCCCCCCCCAAAAAAAAAAATTTTTCAATTTTGCATGTGTATATTCGGGGGTACAACCCTCCACCCCCCCCAAAATTTTGCAAGTGTATATATATGCGCACATAAAAACGCACGCACGAACATACAAATGTATGATTGAACCCCTACCCCCGAAAAATAATTCTGGCTACGTAACTGGTAGCCATCGTGCGTGGCCGTCATTGTAACACGCGAAAGAGATGTGCAGGAGTCTGCCACAAATGTCCCTAGATGGTCCTTAACTAAATAAAGGACTGTTTCAGTAGGTAAAGGAGATCACTGGCGTAAATCATCGGGGGGGGGGGGGGGGGAGGGGGGGGGGTCCGGACCCCCCCTTGTGTTCAGGTTGGGAGGGACTCCCCTTGCAAGTGTCCCCCCCTTGAGATTTAGCTTTAGAACGTCATACACTTGAGTTACTTGACAGTTAAATTGAGCGCATTCAACTTTTTTTAAATGGCTGATTATTCTTTAGTGTGAACCTTTCTTCAATGACCCTCAGCTGTGTGGGACTATGGACATCGCAAAAGCAACTCGACGTGTTCAAAGCAGGCTGAAAATAACAATTCATTTAGTCGAGCTCGGATGCCATGCTCTTTTTTTTAAATTTTATTTCAAAGAATGATTTAATTCTCATGTAAATAAAAATACAGCCCACATTTGAAAAACAAAATGGCAGCCATGGTCTGATTTGTGTCCCCCCATTGTGATTTTTCTGGATTTACGCCACTGAAGGAGATAGACAGAAACACGGCTAATTTCTTCTCACGTACTTCCTAATGATCTCTTTCCCATTCAGGCAAACCCGAGTGCAGTGACGTAGCCAGAAATTCTTTTCGGGGGAGGGGGGGGGGGAGCCCCCCTCAACCCCCCCCCCCCTTGCTACGCCTCTGCCCGAGGGCTCTGTTTTTGTTTCCTCGTCATTTCACCGCTCATTACGCTCTGCAAGATGAGCGGAACGATGGTTCGAAAGCGATGGCCACCTTACTATTTCAGTTGTCCAACCTTGATTGTGTATAGTTGTTGATGTCTTCACGAAGAAATGATGGAAGATGACATAAAAAACAAAAACGTTTTGTTGTGAAATAAAAAAAAAAAAAGAGGCGCAAACCGCTGCAAAGGATGCAGTGAAATACTGAAGCTAAGCCAGCTTAATGTTTTTATTGAATTTTAATAATAATTATGCTATGAGGAAAGCAACGTAGGGATAACTGATTACTTTTCAGTAAAACCTCAATCAACGCCATTGAAGTTACTTTTTTTCAAGGAATTCGCAACAAGTGAAGTCGGTTGCTTCTGTAAAGCGTACTACTTTAATATCGACTCAGGATGTCGTCCTATTAAATCATTACCACATACTGGCACATGACTCATAGCTGAGTGTTTTACAAGGTTACCTCTATAATTCCTTGTGAACTATGACGGCGAAATGTAACCTTTTACCTTCGTTGAATTAGCGTCCAGTTTCATATGCCAATCGACTGCCCTACTCTTCATATTTATGCGGATTCTATTTCAGTAAAATGCGGTCGTAAGGAGACAATGATCTTCGTGAACGAACTCCCTACATCGCACCTTCAATATAACTCTCTCGAATGCATTACCACGGCCGCTGGATGAAAACACACGGTCTTCATCGAGCGACCGTGTCATTACATTGACTGTACAATCGCCCTTTGTTGTGTCCGCGTACGGAACAATTCGCGGAAGGTGCTCCAGACCTTTATCGTTGTAGAACGCTCTGAATACGCTGTCGCCCTTCTTGACGTCTCGTGCTTGAGGACCACCAAGTTTTTAGAATTGCCTCCTTCAATCAGTTTTGTTTCTGTTTACCGTATTACCACAGCAGAGGGTAGCCAGTCGGCCATTTGCACAATCTAGCCTCCTGTTTTTTGTTTGTTTGTTTTTTGGTAATCTCTTTCTCCACTCTACCTGTATATAACTCGGTTGCTGTATGACCTACCTATACTTAGGCGGGGATCAGGGGCGTAACCAGAAATTATTTTCGGGCGGGGTTCAACCATACTTTATGACATATGTTTGTGCGTGCGCTTGTATTTACTCAATATACGCAAGCAAAATTGAAACATTTCGGGAGGGGGGGGGGGGGGGTCAAACGCCCTGGCTACGCCCCTGCCAGGGATGTTAAACCTCGTCCATCGTGGCCGTGCTGTACGTATATACGGCATGGTAACCGTGCCACACAGACACGGGATAGGAAATTCACCAGGGGCGTAGCCAAGGCGGACGGTTGGTAGTGTTCTTTTGGAGCGGTTTTCTCAAGGCGACGTCTTCACATCTATTTTCTTTTTGCACGTTTTCTCGCACACCCAAAGTGTTCTGTAGGAAACAGCGGTGCTTCTGGCATTGCGAGAAGGCAATTTGCGAATACATTTTCTTCCCCTTTTAACCACAAGACAATCTTCAGCTCTTACTCTTTCCGTGGAATGCGAATCAATGAAGGAGGTAAGCGCGAGGTGAAGTTTACGAGACTTCGCCGTAGGGCTTATAATACCTGAATTTTTTCCTTTCCCAGTAAGGCTTTGTAATCGCTCGGTCTCTTGTCGCCATTTACTCCCCAGAGCTCTTTGACTGCTATTTTCTGATTACTGCACCAAGTATGTTGATTTCCAGGACTAAGGCCATGATACTATCGAAATATTTTCTTTCATTGTAGTTTCACGCTGTTTACTTGGAGTGCTAGCCAGGGAAGTTTCTTGGGGCTTCTGATAGGCTCAACAGCTGGGACTGCACTCTCTGCTGTGACTTCCTATGACAGCGGTTAATAAGGAATATTAGATTGCGTACCCGACACACATTAATCTATTTTCGCGTGGCCTTTTATTTTTAATTTTCGCCGCATATCTCCTTGCTATGTCGTCAATGTCGCTGTGACGATTTCGTAACGTTGATATTTACTGGAGTTGGAAACTCTTCTCAGAGCTTTGGAGCATGATTTATGTCAATGAAGTATAAAATGCGTTAGTTCGAAGTTCAGGCGCGGTAAACGAACTCGGCTTTGTTCTGGCAGAAAACGTCGGCGAAAATGAAAATCAAATTTCGCGCTATTTGGCAGAAACGTTGTAGGTGCTGACCTCTGTGGGCAAGCTTGAAAATCTTAATGCGCATCGCGCGCCGCACTGCGTTAGTTGGCGGAAGCATGCCGAAAAAGTAACTAACCGTGCGTTTGCATGCGATCAGCGACAGCGAGACAGCGAGTTGGAAATCCCAACTGGAGTGGTCGCAACCCCTCGCCGCAGCAAGTTCACAGTCGAGTAGCCGGCCACGTAAATTTACTTAGGATGGCGTGCTTAAATTATTGCGAATCATAGGGCTCTTCGTCGAACGGCAAGCTTCGGCGGCAGAAATCTCGAGGTGCGAAGTGACCGCTAGTGCCGGTGTGACCGCGCGATTCACGTCCTCACGCCGACCTTGGCTTCGATCACCCCGTGTCGGATCACTCAAAAGTTCATCGACATGGCCTTCGATGCGCAACGTTCTCAAAGGTGTCAGCTTCAAGCTGAACTTGCAAACTCTGACCTCCGGACGTCGATCGTTGTGCACAACGCGTGCGTTAGGTGCACAGCTCACCGTCCGGGATGCCCTCAACTCGGCTATGGACGAGGAGATGGAACGTGACGAGCGGGTTTTCCTGATCGGCGAAGAAGTCGCCCAGTACGACGGTGCATACAAGGTGAGCAGAGGCCTGTGGAAGAAGTACGGCGACAAACGCGTTATCGACACGCCCATCACAGAGATGGGTTTCGCCGGAATCGCGGTGGGCGCCGCATTCGCCGGCCTCAGGCCCATCTGCGAGTTCATGACGTTCAATTTCGCCATGCAAGCCATCGATCAGGTGATCAACTCGGCCGGCAAGACGTTCTACATGTCGGCCGGCAACATCGCGGCTCCCATCGTGTTTCGAGGACCCAACGGCAACGCGGCCGGAGTAGCCGCCCAGCACTCGCAGTGCTACGCCGCCTGGTACGGCCACTGCCCGGGCCTCAAAGTCATCTCGCCCTACAGCGCCGAGGATTGCAAGGGTCTCCTGAAGTCTGCAATCCGTGACCCCGATCCTGTCGTGTTCCTCGAGAACGAGCTCATGTATGGTCATGCGTTCGAAGTGTCCGACGAGGTGAAGAGTAAGGACTTTCTGGTGCCCATCGGCAAAGCCAAGATCGAAAGGCCCGGTCAGCATGTCACTCTGGTGTCGCACTCCAAGGCTGTAGGCGTATGTCTGGACGCCGCTAAGCAGCTCGCCACTCAGGGCGTCGAGTGCGAGGTGCTCAACCTTCGCAGCATCCGGCCCTTGGACGAAGAGGCTATCCAGGCGTCCGTCATGAAGACCAACCGGCTCATTACGGTCGAGAACGGTTGGCCTCACTTCGGAGTCGGGGCCGAGATCTGCGCCAGCATCGTCGAAAGTCCCGCGTTCGACTACCTCGACGCCCCCGTCATTCGCGTGACGGGAGCGGACGTACCGATGCCCTACGCAGCCACGCTCGAGCACGAAGCTGTGCCCACGGAAGCTCACGTGGTGCTAGCCGTCAAGAAGTTGCTGAACATACAGTGAAAATGTCTGTGAAGCTAGAGAACCCACCCAATGTCCCGGCACAGAATTTTGAATTTGTTTTTTGCACTTTGTTAATGCAACCAGTGTCTTCTTTTTTGTTAGCTAGGTCTGATCTACAAGTAAGGCTTCAGAGCAACGCGTAGCCACTTAATCATCAGCCTGTAGAGTGGCTTGTGTGTTTAACTACAAGGGGCCACTGCCCTGACGTTCGTGCGATCTGTGCTGTGAGTGGCCCTCGCTGCCTTTGTTGAAAGCTCGAGCTGCGTCATCGTAGCCTACTCTGTTGCTTGAAATGCAGTGACGTCCGAGAGATTTTCGCGGTTTTCACTTGCATGCATTTTGCCATCCACTTACATGCGCACAATGTGTGGCACAGCCGAGAGAATGAGCGAAACAGAAGTTCTTGGTAAGCACTTGGGTCAAAAGAAGCTCAGGAGATCAATTTTTCTTTTGGCAGTCCATGTACCTTCTTTTGAACATTTATTAGCCTGAACTGTTCATTATGGGGATTATTATACTGGTGAAAACTGTGGAGGCTTCTTTTTTTTTTTTTTTACTAGGGTCAAGACTTGGAGATTATGTAATTTAAGCAGCTGCCATCAATGCACTCTGATCGAAGCAAGCGCAGCTAACCTGCTCTATTTATTCATTTTAGGTTCCAACTTTAAGCCATAAAGATGATTGCGGGCCCAAGATTTACAGTCTGTCAAGCGTGCAAGTTTTGTTCAGGTGCTCAACAGTTATGCAAGATGTGGCCGTACTAGAATTTTGATGGTTGATGAAAAAACAGTGCCATTTACTTTGAACTCAATACTGGTCAACATGTTTGTCTTTCGTGATGTGGCCACTTTAATTATTAAGTGTATAAGCACAATTTTTTTTATGAATACAGACTTTGTACTTGTATGTGAATCATATTTCATTCACTTGAGCTTGCTTTTTTGTATGCGTTACATACACAAGTTGTCAGTTCAGGTGAACTAGTTCCATCATCTATGAATCATGCCTTGAAACTGGGTTTTAAACAGCAGTCTTTTAAATCCTGTAGTTTTTAACTGCAGCCAAGTTAGAAAGACAATCGCAGAAGCACGTGATGTTACTTCACAGACATTGCAAGTGAAACACACATAAAAGACGTGCACAGAATGTGGATTCATGATCTTGCAGCATCTGTGCCGATGCATGATGGATAACAGATGAGACCTGTGCTGCAGCTATATCATGTGCGTATCTTTCTGGCATTGCAGTGTCACATGGTGATGAGCAAGCTTAAAGTGAAAGAAAATGGGCCGCTGACTTGAAATTAGTGAGGCATTGCTATGTTTTTCTTTTCAGAGTTGATGCCATATCTCCACTTGTCAAAACATATTGTTGGGTTAGCTTGATCATGCTTGATAAAAATTCTTAAGACACAACCCTAGGCACTACCAGTGATCTCTTTCCTGTTCTGAAGTCCTTTTGCCTTGGGTTGCGTCTTAACCAATTTTGATCAGGCATATCTCCACCCCCAAGTTTGCTTGCCCACCTACAAAGCAGTCCTTGCCGCCACTATGCTGAACCCTCAGACTCGGGGGCTCTAAAGCATTTACCCAAATCATGTATGCCTAAAACGGTGCCGTTTTCTGTCCATAAATTAAAATGTTCAATAGTATTGGCTCCTGTGCACTGTTTTCTTATACCTCCACATGTACCGCTTCATTTGGTCAGCATTTGCAACAAGTCCGCAACTTCAGCGTGTATAACTGTTCATTTGCGAGTTTATCTGCGCATCTCGAATAGATTGTGCACTTTGGGCTGGGAACGTACAGAGAGTGTAAGAAGCTTATAAACTGCATAATTGGGATAAAGAAAGTGCCGCTCATATTTTTTCAGTTCAATGTTCTAGTTTCCAGCCCATACTGGTAAATGTAAACAACACAGTGTAGAAGTGCGTGTGCAATGTAGAAGTCTTTACGTGCAGACTGCTAAGAAATTCAACACTTTCTTAGTACCATTTTGGGATGTGAACTTTTCATGCCGACTGCACACTTTCTGCTGAGACAAAAGTGCTGAGCTTCACGTAAAATCCTCATGCGAGATTTCCCTCGACACTATCGGCATGCTCGCAGCCACCGCTCCCATAATCTTAACCACAGAAAATACTGTTAAAACTATTGGGGGCTCCTCACTACCGTGAAATCATATTAACTGATACACTTTCCCTTAAATGTGGCATCAGTTTTATTTTAAACACAGGAAGCATGAAACGCAAGCATGAGAAAACACGCTAGAAGGTGGATCTTCTTTGCCACATTTCCCACTGTGTATGACACTGGGGCAATACATTCACGGAGCACACACTGTGTGTCTGCAGGCTTTTTATAAGAAAATGAGACTTATCACTCGCAAGTATAATCAGACATCAGAAGCGACCTCCGTGTTCTTGCTCCAATTCACACATCCTATTCTCCCATGAATGTACGCACAAAGCTGATGCACGCATCCCATTCAGCCCCATGTTGATAAGCAGTCGGATGAATGTAGCAAGATGTCAAATGTTTTTCTTAAAATGTCGATAATGTTGGCAGCTGCAAAACGCGAGTGCAAAGCACAGAATAGGGTATCATAGGGGATTTCGAAAGGTGCGTGTACCTTAGAGACTAATACTTCTGTCAGACAGACAAAATTAGTGTCATTCAGCATTATCGTTCACAGGCTGTCACACGAGGAAGTTTAGTGAGACCTGCTGTATAACATGCTCAATAACAAGTGTGCTAGGATGGAGTGATGTAGAAACGAACCAGTATGCCAACATTCACAAAGTATAATTAAACATATGCTTCATTCAAGTTGCAAAATTCGTTTCCTGTTTCCAACTTTAATATCCAATACCGATTGTGCTGGCATACATGTTTGTTGTGCAGCTGTCATTTTGCCTGTAAAATTCCTGAATAGTACTTTACCGTTGACCCCCACTTGGATGACTGCCAGTGTTTTTTGCTTTAACAAGTATCAGACATCAAGCACGCACTGTGAACCACATGATGTCCAATCTTTCCTATGTTAGTGTGTTAGGGTTCAGAACAGCTAACAACAAGGAATGCTTGTCATTTTTTTCCATCATCCATCACAACCGACTTTCAGGGTGGCCAATAACACTGGCAATGACTCTAGTGTTGGTTGGCCAATGGCATTCATGTTACTCCTACCCAAACATGTCTATCACAATCCGCTTGCATGTCATAACTCCATACAGAAACAGACTTAATTAGTTTACCCGATATCTTTTCATCATCCTGAACAAAATGACAATACCAGTGACAACTTTGAAGGTACTGCTGATAAGCACTTCATGTTTTCAATTCCAAGCTAACGATCTACGAAAACACTAACGCCCACATTTACAATTGTTGCCGCGGTCTTAAAATGTGGCTTATAGCCATTAAGGGGGGATTGGTCACACAAATGACGAAAGGTATACACCGGATCAAACAAAATACAGAAACAATCCAAAAGAAAACTGCAACATAAGGATAGCAAAATTTCAAATGGAAAAATAATATTGTACCAAACTCCGACCTGTTGCTTGTCTTGATTGAGCAGAAGGTTTATCGGCTCTCAGACTCAAGGTACTGCAACTACAAATCCTTGGCAATTTGTGCGATGAGGAGTTTCTCAAGGTACGCCTCTCCTATTGCAGTTGCTTTGAGTATTTGCTGAAAGCGCTCAATTGCAAAGTTACGGTTTAGTATAATTGCCTTCTAATATAGACTTTTTCGCTGTATACTAACACAGACTCTCGACGGCTTCTTGTTTTGTCCACTGACGCAGCATACTAGCAGTGGCGGGGAAGAAGAGCACTGCGAGTTGCTTGCAGACTTTCGACACTTTTCTTGGTTTGTTTAGCCAAATATCTCGAATTCCTCTAAGCTTTACACAAGATTATGAGAGGCTTTTGTGAATTATAAGCGCCGGCCTTTCATCTGTAAATGTAGAAAGAGACTTTCCTTATGAGACAACTTAAGAACACAGTTTCCGCTTCGGTGTTAGAGAATGATAAATGAAGTGACCGGAAGTTTTTTGGGGTACAATGCTTGCTCCTAAAATCACAATATTGAAAAGGTGAGTAGCAGCAGGGTCAAATAGGCCGGAAGTAAGGAATGTTTGTGAATACATAGGGCCTAATTTTGCTTCACTGAAGAAGGTATTGCGTGAATACATCCAGCAGCAGCACTTGAAAGGTCAATAAGGCTCTCGCCTTTTTACAAACAACCTCGCATAGCCTACAGTTTACCAGCTTACTGAAAACCACACTATTTTTGCTGTACATTCCTACACCCAGCCAAGAATGTGCGTTCTTTCTTCGAGTCTAAGAATATGACACTGGCATATTGCATGCTAGCAAATGTAATGTCTTGACCTTAGGCCAATGTGTGTCGTGGCAAATGCTCTGAAACAGCATTAAAATTGTGAAAACAGACATTTCCGCACAATGTTTTACTATGTTACAAGGTTGACCTCTGCGAGTCCTTTATTTCTTTTTCGCCTTCTTTGAAGACTTCTTTATCTCTTCCCTCTTCTGCTTCAAAGCTGCTGCCTGTAATGTGCATAAAATAAACAAGAACAGTCAGTCTTACTAACATAACAGTGGTAAAGTAACAACAACTACAAGCCGACATGGAAACCAAGGAAAACATAGACTAATCTGATTGCTTTTTACTTTGTCTAAGGTATCCCTTTACAAAATCAGCGAACGGTGAATAACCATTGCATTTCACATTTAGGAGATAAACTATCAAAATTTAGTTTTCTGCTTATTTCTATTAGTTATAACAATATGTTCTACCATTTATGCAAGGTGACTAATACTTTCACAATAATTCGGCTATTCAGTTTAGAGTGGCTCATAAAGCACTAAAACATAAAATCACCAAATCTTTTGAACAGTTTTACCAAAAAAAAAAAAAAAACCATGCAAGTAAAATAGCGACTAACCTCACGAGCACGGCGCTTCTGGCCAAAGACGATCTTGTCGTAAAGCCGCTTGTGCTTTTTCGGAATCATGAGAACGGCGAGACGTTTCTCTTCGCTCTTGATCCTCTGAGCCACCTTTTCAGGGTCCTCACGGACAACTGTGGCCGCCTTCACGCCAATGAGGGGTTTCTTGGGCTCAACAGCGGGCTCGGCTTCAGCATCCGGCTGCTTCCTCTTCTTTGCTTCTTTAGTGCGCTGCTTTCTGCTTGCACTCTTCTTGACCTCTTCTTCGTCGTCTTCACTCTCTTCCTCCTCGTCCTCACTCTCTTCCTCCTCATCAACTCCACTGTCCTCGCCATCACTCTCGTCATCTTGCTCATCTTCCGATTCTGCCAAGGAAAAAATGCGACAGGGTTGCACTGAGCTGCCATCAAAAAGTGGGTCACTACAGCTTTAACACAAACGAAAATGTTTAAGGAGGCCCCGCAACACTTTTTCAATATGGTCAGAAAACACTGCCTATCAGTAGTCGAGGCTCCTGAGAACATGCGAGTCACGACAATATACTGCAACAAGCGGCCTGGAATTTACAATTGACTCTCAAAGTCAGCTAGACATTGCTTGCTCTTTTCTCAACAAATAAATATCTCAATTCTTTTCAAAGAAGGAAGAAAATTTTCGAGGGCTCCTTTCTTAATGAAAACCAGCAGATAATGAAGCCAAGGAAGATATAGGGAGCGTTAATTGTACTGTTTTAAGCGTATTGTAATAATTGTCATATAGACGTGAAGAAAGTAAAGTGGACGAAAAGAAAACTTGCCGGTAGCAGGGACCGAACCTCTCCAGAGTGCATATTATTTCACTAGATTATGCAAAAAATACGGGCGTCATGCAACTGCAGGTTGTGGAATAACCTCCTCAGCTATTTTTTTTTCGACACAAGCAAATAAACAAAATACTAGATCAATAAAATCGTATGTTATGATATATAATAACACTTGAAATACAACAAGTATATTGTTAACAAACTGCTATGCTCCTGCCACTATTCTATAGTCTTGACATTAATAAATTGTAGCACTTCAAATCAGCAGAAGTAGCAGACAGACAAACGATGCAACATACAATAGCGTACGAATGCATGGGCGTCGGCAGGATTTTGTCTGGTAAGGATTGAAGGGCAGGCGCTGGTGTCGCTTTCAAGCGCCCCCTTTCAAACGCCTATGCCTCAATGCTAAACATTCACTCGGTCCATTCTTATGCATTTCCTGAAAGCAAAAGTCAGCCTTTCTTTATTCTCAGTCAACTGTATTGATCTTTTTGATTACTGAATAATGCCTTAACTACATGTCGTGCGGTGCTTGAAACGAGCTACCAGCAGCGTTTCTGGGACAAATGATATCAGCCAATCAATCGTCACCACACTTGATCGCCATTGATTGGCCTAGAAGTCATGAGCCTCTGCGGTGAGTGCACTTCGCCGTTGAGATGACTTGTATGACAGATGCTGCGCCAGCACCGTGCACGGCCTCGTGCAGAGCCTCGTGGCCTAATCGGGACGCATGCACGAGAGCTGTTTCGTCTGCGAAGTAATCCTTGGTCCATGATTGCGACTTTGGTGGCGCAAATACCGAGCCTTTTACATGCCGGTGACGTGATTACCGGTGATAGACATCGTCAGACCTGGGATTCTGGCACAGTTTGACGCAATTGACAGCGATTTTGTCAGGAAGGCGCCATAAATCCAATTTGTCACTATATTTGGCGCAGGAGTGGAATTATACTGCACTTCTCACCTGGAATGTCATCGCTGTTCTTGCCCTCCTCGGCAGTGCCGTCGTCTTCAGCTGTGCCTTCTTCTTCCATGCTCTCCTCTTCACTGACCGCAGGTTCTTCCATTTCCAGGAGTGATGATGAAAATGGACAAAAAGAAGAGAAAGAAAAAACACGCATTATTACACTAGAGAAATTGGTTCTTACTCCATTGGCTTTCGTAGTCATTATTGAAGCCACTGAACATAATTAAAAAGCTCCAACTACATTTTGTGTATGCAGAGATATGCAGAGAGAAGGGGTAAACAAGCAAGGGCCACAACTATAACACGTCTTAAGCTGCCAAGAGCACATTTGTGATGCTTTACACACGCTAGTAAGAATTCGCTATGAATAAAAAGCATGCCCTAATGCATAAGAATCAAGAGTGTCATGAAACATGAAGTTCAATGTGAAAGGATACTAGGGCTCACAAGCCATGTTAAAGGTACCTCGAATGAGGTTGCTGTTTCTTATTTGACTTCAATCACTACGAAGAACATGGCTTAAGATTTGTTATCACAAATGACTTGCGCAAGTTCTCTTTTTGCTAAACTTCATCTAACTGGGCAAGCCACTGCCCAGTTAGGTGGTCCTCTGTAGGTGGTCCTCTACAGAGGTCCTACATTTGCCTTAAGAACATGTGCAGGACCACAGATCACAGTTTGGGAACAACTGTCTTAGTGCAGCTACAGAAAGCCTTGTTCAAGGATAGTACAAGTGCTCAGCATTGTTGTTAGGCCAACGTGTCACTTGTTAGGTCCAGAGGCCAAAATTACCAATAATGATGAAGCAGGTGGTACAGAGAGCCATCTATATAGCACCCTTTTTCTTTGCAATGTTTCACTACTTCTTTTGTTTCTATGCTTCTGTCGCTGGTTTGAAAAGATAATCAAAGTGGCAGCTGCCAAGACCAAGAAAATGTGCATTCTTTTTAACCACAACCAGCTAAATGGTTGTGGTGCATCACTGAAAAAATGCAGAAGCACAAGTTTGTCAAGGGCTAAAGTATGTCACGACCTGACAGTATCTGCAGTGACCTAGCTTTAATTTTCACAGTGCTACTTTCAGTGTGAGACCAGGTGCTCTCTTCACTCTTTCCGGCATGCCGCATGAGAGGGCTGTCCAGCGAAGGGCCATCGCCATCCCTGAGGTGCTCAGCTCACAATATAGCACTTTTTTTAAAGCTCCAATAGTGCGCTACCTTGGCTTTCAAAAATGACCTCTGAAGGATTTGCTAGCAGTTCTCACCAATAATAAATATATATTACTGATTTCTAACACTTCTTCAAGCTGACATTATTGAATCCATTGTTCACTCATCCAAAAAGCAGCAACTACTCATAAATGTGGTAGAAATCACTGAAACAGCCACTGCTGGGCACTCGAGTGTGTTTATGATCACAATCTAAGTATGATACACAGTCAAACAAACATGGTGACACCGCTGTCTCTGAAAATATTACAGCAGACTTTTGAAAATTTTAAATCTCTTTATTTGAACTGATAGATTACCCAAACTGCATGGCTAGTCTTGTCAAAGTAATATGCATTTGAATATGGAAAGACAACTGCTGATTTGAGGTTTTTATAACTTTTCAACAGCTATTTCTATCGAAATTTTTGTCTTCTATGGACTAGGTCAACCTTTAAGAATCAAATCGCATAGCGTTGCCTCTCACTTCAGCATGTCTCCGACACACGACAATAATGTGACCACCAACATCAGGCACGCCATAAGACAGTGCACACAACGCGAACAACCTTCGCACAGGTATCTGAAAAATAGGGTGCACCGGCCGCCAATGACATCCACTGCTAGAACCATTGCTGTACAAAGCAAGCACGGCTGGATGGTTCATGCTGTCCTGCTCTTTCTCCTCCTCTCTTCCCCTCTCCCTGCACACGCCATACTTTACTGCGGGTGTCTTCCCTCTCCCCTCCACTGTGCTGCACACACCAGACTGACTACAGAGGAGTTGAAGCAACCTACCCACCTCTAATCAATTGCCTGCTCACCTCCACCACATTTATGGCACACTCACCTGTATTCAGCCCTCCCCCCCCCCCCCCTCCACCCTCACATGCCACCTCATGAAGAGAGCACAGGCAATATCTGTTCAGGAATGCATGGTAAGGCCTACACTAACATGCTGTAGTGCACAGGTCGTCAGCTGTTGTATTCAAATTATCTCTCTAGTTCAAACTAAATTTTATTTGAAGACAGGCAGCTGCATTTCTAGATATATGCCAGTTTTATCAGTAGCAGTCAGTTATATTGAGCCCTACACTCAAACCGTAAATATTCCCACTAAAATGATAGTCCTGTCAGGCCTCGTACCCAACCACATGCTTTGTGCATGATTGTACAATGCACGAGCAAAATTATTTGAATTACACATGGACCAGCTCCTTTTCTTCGTTGTCCAGTGACATGCATCATAATTTTAGTAGGAAGACTTCATATGAACAACTCTCTGCACTATAAAAATATTGTGATTTTCACCATTAAGAGAGTTATAACGATGGCTTAAACATAATACAGTACAATGCACAGTGCTGTTGAAGACCAGTGCTTGGAAAGAGAGCAGAGACCAACCTTCGCCACGCTGTACTCGCAGCATAGCCAGTCTCTCGGGGGGGAACATAGTCTCCCTCTTTCTCTTCTACGAAGGGTGACAAGTGCGGGGGCAGAACCTCGCCCATGAAGTAGTCCTGCTCTGGCAGCAGCTTGCGGTAGTTGACGCAGTCATAGACCCACTGCGGTTGCACGTAGTACCTGCATTATGTACACGTATTAACAATGCCTTAGGCAATGAAAAATACCACACTACAGAAAAAGGATTACATTTTTGTAACTTGTGTACATTGCTCAAATACTCGAAATAGCATTATACACTCTATGACACTTTTACTATATCAGACAAATATTATTGGCAGGGATAAAATGGAATCGGCTCACACAGGATAGAATAAACTGGAGATCATTAGGAGAGGCCTTCGTCCTGCAGTGGACTAAAACAGGACAAGAATGATGGTGATGATGATGATGATAATCTGAATGTATCATCTCGAAGCTTCAGACAATGTGTCACGTTAAAGAGTTCAAAGGCATGTACTTCTTCTCACCTCCATTCCTCTCATTACATAGAGTCAACTGAGATTTAAATATTATGGCAGTACAATGTCTGCGTTGTCGTACTTAGTGTATGACTTCAGGACACAAGGCTTTGATTTACTGACACTAAATTAAGGCAGTTTTAGACTGTATGACATGTTAAGACTTTTTTGGTCTGATCCTCATGATAAACACCTTTTTTTTTTTCAGCTGCACACGATCCCAGTTCTAAACTTTTTTTAAATGAGAATCTATTCACTGGTGTTTGCAATCACAGCATTGTCTGCCAAAAAAATGGTGGATGAAATGTTTTCAAAGCAAGTGCACCAGGCACTCTGCTGGCAGCGTCAATGCAAAGTTGCGGCAGCAACAGGCAATCAGAACTCTGCATATGGAGCAAATTTCGTCAGATAGGTCTTCATCATTTTTTTTCTTTTCATCGTTTCCATATGCAGCCATTGTTAGTGAGAAAGGCGGGAATGGAACGATGAAACCTTGAGCTTTCGAACAGCACCAAGGTTAGAGCACTAAACGGCAGGAAAGATGAGGCAGCACTGCTAAGATTTGCTCCCTAACCCTGTGAACTCTGGTGTTCTCGCATGATGTTGAGCTCTTTTCTTATCATCCGTGTTGACTAAACAACTACTTCATGCAAGGTGCACTACCAGGTGTATTGTTTTTATACAGTCGAGAACAAGCAATAGAGATGCCGAAACAAGTGGTACTTTAAATAAAATTTTCTTAAACCAATTTTCGTTATCCCTCATGTATGCGTCAGGCTTTCTTTTGAGCAATCCATGCCATGCATAGTGAACGTGCATTTATTAGAGATGTAGGCCTTGTACCCGATTTTTTGGTTGTGCTCACGGTAGCCATGGCAAGAATTCCAACCTGAAACTTCTCTGAATTCTCTATACACTCCGTTCACTGCGACTGGCGCGCCGCCGCGCGGCCGTCAGAGCAGACAGTCGTCGAGAGCCCGAGCAGAACCAAACGCTCTCCCACGCCCGCTGGCACGTAGTTTATCGTAATCAATGAACTGCTGCGTAGTCGACTGTACCAACAGGTACACGTCGTGTCCTGCGGGAACGACGTTTCACAGTTTCTCGACTCGTCCCTGCTTTATTGGGCAGCGACATATAAGTGGATCACGGCTTTGCGACGAAAAAAATGTTTGGTTCCCGCTCCCTCTACCGTCTCGTGTTCTACCGCTGCATGCTTGGAATTGGTCTGAGACAGCACCTCTTCAGGTGCAATGATCTTGCGTGATGTTCCTGCTGTCATAGAGCTGGTGAGAAAAGAAACGTATGCAAGGCATTTTATAAAATGCCTTGCATACGTTCCATCAATCTTGAGCTGAATTATAATTCAGCTCTAGACATTTTAATGAACCTTAATTATTAACTCGCTGTATACCTTTCGCAGTTTTGGGGAATGCAATGCGAGGTCAATTAGTGCTTTCCTGGGTTGATAGGACCATCAGTTAAGTGGCAAATTGAGTTACGTAGCATATTACTGCGAACACAACTAGTCGCCCAGCAGCGCTATGCGCACTCGGTAGGATCAAGTTAAGACGCAGAGTAGCAGAACTGCAGGGTCTGTACAAAAAAACGAAGCTTTGCGAGTGCTATAGCGACGGATATGTGCATGTCAGTGTGTTTAGGAAAGCAACATAAACAACGCAAGAGGTGTAGTGAATGAGATACGTGACGGTGACCGTGCTGTCGTCGTCGCCACTTTACAAAGTGAAGCGAAAGACAAAACGGGGCTTCGGCATCCTCTCTGACCGAAATCGTAGCACGTTCTCTTTCTCGCCCGCGCCTCAAGCTCTTAGCATGAGCAGCGCGAGCGGTGAGGTAAAGACTATGATCATGATGAGCGATGATGCCGCGACAATTTCAAGCAAAGCACTTTGCGAGACTCGGTGGCTGCAAATCACCGTGGAACGAAACCGCAACGAAGGAGCACGCCGCCCGGCCACTCACCGTGATTTCCACGGCGTGGAGCCGTCGATAATTCTAAATGCCCTGAGTATTTTGCAAGCACGCGTGTAGTGGGCACGCACCAATAATATTCTAAGTGTGAAAGAATGACAGCTTACCGCGGCAGTTATGGAGTAAGCATCTTGCATTACACACACCTGACGCACGCATTTAGCCGTCAGTTACGCTCAGCAAGGCGCTCACTAACGTAGAAAACGGGGGCCGCTGTCGTGCAGGTTTTCCCCTTTATTCAAGGGGGGCATCGCTGCACAATGTCCCACTACGATATCTTTAAATCCAGCTCGAAGCGCTAACGCGCCGGCTACGGGCGCCTGTGCCACCGTGCGCTGCTGTCTGCTACGGCTCTCAACGTTGCACGCCCGCCGCACCACTCGTGGCGCTGCGCGCGCGGTTTTCAAGGCGCCCCCTATAGGTCCCAAATGGAGTGTATATACGAAATTGTTTTGACAAAATTTTCACCCATGAAATGGTAGCACCATGTCTATGTCAGTTTTTTAGAAAAAAAAATGTACAAGATGATGATTACGCAAGTAAATATGGCGTTACCAAATGTGTTGCCGTCTGCTCTTTACCACCGCACCAGTACACTGTTAGTCAACTTCAGACAACGAATTAGTATAAAACAACATAAAAGACAAAGATTACAGATCACAGAATCAAAGGCGGTGTTATCTATTCAAATCAAGTGTACATGAGGTAAGTTCACTTGGAGCAGATATCTCAAACAAGTGGCCGGCTGACCTTTCGCTAGAGGCCCACAGCCGCACACCACTGTCTCTGTCGCATGCTTTTTTTTTTCGTTTCTTAATAAGTATGCTCACGAGCTACCCAGACATGACTGGTCTAAGCATGTTTTTCGTGAGGCACCCCGTGCGGTCACCATGTGTTGAAACATAAGCGTAAAACAAAAGCTGTATAGCTCAGAATCGGTGTAGTCATTTTGGAGATCGGTATCGATATGTTTCTTGAACTCTGCCACCAAACATTCTTATGAAATGACCCATGTCCGAGATATGGGAGATGCATTCTTTCAAATGGCAATGTTAGTTGACATCTTTGTGAACCCTCCTCTCCCCACTCCCAGTTCCAATAACCTTCTTCACTGGCCCGGCACTTGTGGGAAAAATATTTCATGAGTGTGGCTCGCTAGATGAGGTGAGTTTGAGACCCCTGACCCCTACCAGGTGTATTGTTTTTATACAGTCTAGAACAAGCAATAGAAATGCTGAAACAAGTGGTACTTTAAATAAAATTTTCTTAATCCAATTTTCGTTATCCCTCGTGGTCATTGATATACCCGCCACATTGGTCCAGTGGTTATAATGCTTGACTGCTGACCCAACCGTCGTGGGATCGAATACCGGACAAGGCGCCTGCATTTTAGGTGGAAGCGACAATGCTTGAGGCCCGTGTACTTAGATTTTAAGCGCATGTCAAAAGAACCCCAGGTGGTCGAAATTCCCGGAGCCCTCCACTACGGCATCCCTCATAATCATATCGTGGTTTTGGGATGTAAAACCCCAACAATTATTATTACAGTCATTGATGATTACACCTTAAATGAAAAATGAGGAAATCCTGGACACTGATTAAGGTTGCAGTGCTAACAGACACAGAGCATGCAGCCGCATGTCAGACTTGGCCATATGGAAATAGCAACAAAACTACCATCAACAACATTGCCTCAAGATGAGCAATACCTGTTCATGTAGCGTTTCTTCACTTCTGGCCTGTCGACAATTTGGTGAGTCACTGTGGGGTCACTTTCGGGAAAAGTGGAGCCGACGAAGAGTGACTCATCCCATGACACCTCTGCACCAAAAGAACTGCAGCCAAAAGGAAATGCACTACGTGAGATTTATTTTTATTTATGCCAGCATTCACTCATGATGCTTGCAGACACCCACCTCTCACACTCACACGCACACACACACACACACACACACTGAAAACAAACGAACAAAAAAATCTGACTGCTGTAACAGCTTGCTGTTCAGTTTGTATAGAGCAGAGGGAACGACAAAAAGAGACAGTACAGTCGAACACAATGTGCATTTTTTTTTCGTTTTGTCCTTTTTTTTTCTTTCCTTCTTGTCACCGTTCCCACTGCACTAAACAAGCAGATCAGGAACCAGTAACTGTGAATTTCAACAATAATTTCCACTATCTCAAAGTTTATTATGTATAGACACTGAGCTTAAAACTGCAATTTGGAATTCAGAAATGTTTCTGTATGCTTACAGTGAAATGTCAATGTAGCGCGAAATCGACGCACTTATGGCAGCAACTTCACGTGTAATAAACCAATAAGTGTGCTTGGCATAACTGAAGTCGCAAAATATCGAAACCCTGACCCATTTTTACTGCAGAAGGCATTTGATGAAAGCATGCATTACTAGTATATCCAGTCAAGTCGTGCAAGATGAAGGCACTGCTAACACCTCCACAAAGTATAATGCCAAACAATGGAGCAGCCTTAAGGAACCATACGTTCACAAGGCTTTGAACCACCCTTCAGTCCTGGTAAGAAGGCAGATTACGCATATAAAAGTCGGACCTGTGAACGTCTCATAGGCGGGCACTAGCGGCGTAACAACTCTTCGTACAATGTTAGCCCAAACAACAATGCTGGACGCACAATGATGCACTATTGCCTGTGATGGTCCTCAGTAATGGCCGTTGTGCGCTGCCTACCACTTTATTTCTAAAACTTTCCCATTATTTAAAGATGGAACATGCACGTTAGTTATGTGCCTTTTTAAGCACTACTGTTGCACTCATTCATACAAAGCATTATGATGCGTGCCCCACGTAAATAGCCACATACTGGATTAGCAATTTCATGAGCCACATGAGAAAGCAGGCAGACTCAGTTTTGTACAATGCCAACGAGATACCATGCTGCTAACACAATAGATCTTTGTAACCTGTGTGCCAGTATGAGGAGTGTCTTTATCAGTGAATAGCACCGTTTCAGCGGTCATTCCCAAGCAACTTATTTAGCAACTTTACTTTCCAAGCTTTTAATTTGGGGTTTACTTTGAGGCACACTGAACAGAACCCAATGGAGCGACAGATGAACCCAGTGGTTTACCTGCTTGTTTATGACGTATGTAAGTACGTACTATTCTTAGTGCTGTAGAAAGAGCGACATACAATGTGATGCAACATACAAAATAGCATGCCAGTCTTCTTGTTGAACAGACTTAAGTTCAGGACACAACCACAAAAAAATTGAAGGACACTTTGTACATTCCAAAGTGTGTTCGGCGAAAGCGTGTGGCCATTCCACTGACGGAAAGACGGACGGACACTGGACGGACAGACAGACAGACACCGGACGGACGGACACCGGACAGACACCGGACGGACGGACGGACGGACAGACGGACACCGGACGGACGCGAGCATGAGACATTAAAGGCTTTCGCCTTAAAATTTGTGAGACGCCTTGGAACACGGATCTCTGCATTCTCAAGTACATGTCAAGCACATCACATGCTCAATGAAACTTTATGCAGAGTACAATCCCGGCCGTGACTGTTGCATTTTCGATGGAGGCGAAAATGATGGTGTCCCATGCACTTAGATTTGAGTGCACATTAAAAAACCCCAGATGGTCAAAATTTTTGGAGTCTTCCACTAAATGGCTCATAATCATGTCATGGTTTCACCACGTAAAACCCCAGTAATTATTAAATGTTACATAGAGAAGGCATATGCTTCTAAGATAAGGTATGAGGAAAGACCCCGCCCCCACTAATAACTCCAGTGAAATGAAAGCACGTGATTACACTGAAGCCCTAAGGACATGTTAGCTGTTGTGACATATAGAATGCATCATACCGCAGCACAAACGTGAGCGATTCCCGAGGCACCTCTCTTCCCAGGAAGACTTTCAGTCCAGAGAAAAGATTCAGAAACTTCTTTTGCTTTTCTTCTTCACTCTTGATGTCCGCGTTACTCTCACCTTCAACCTGAAATGAGTACAAAGACCCCTAAGAAATGGAACCTCAAACACAGCTGGTTGGGACACTGCCAATTCATTAGTATATCTAAAGCACACAGTACAAGACAAAGTACAAGACACAGGGTAAAGGACACAGCAGAAGCCTTCACAGCAGAACTGCACAGCCATTTGGTGGGTCTGACAATTATGCACAGTAAGACCCTTCATCGTGGCGCATTATTCTTTATGTGATTCTAAAAATTGGAGAAATGACGTGAAAACTGAAGGGCATGTAAAAAACTTCCCCATCTTCCGCTAAAGGGAACCATGTGTGGATGCGAAGCAGCGGGGAGATAATTAGCTTGAGCGGTAGGAACGTCGCCGCTCTCGTTTCACGGAAGCGGTCCGGGCGCTCATCGCGGCGCTGCGCAGGAGAGAGAATCAGGCGTGTGCGCTCCGTCATTTTCATACCGCGGAACTACCGTGGCCCCCAAAGCGGAGTATGCAGCTGTCGCACCACCTGTCGTGCGCGCCGCTCCGTAGAGGATTCCTCGAGGAGAGAACGGGGGGGGGGGGTGCGTAGGAGAGGAGAGAGAGGGGACGTCTGTGGGACGCCGGAGCCGCTCCGTAGAGAAGAGGATTCCTAGAGAGAGGGGGGAGAGGACGCGCTGTGGGGATGTGGGACGCGAGCGCCGCTCCGTAGAGTACATGATTCCTAGAGTAGAGAAAGGGGTGAACGTAGGGAGAGGATAGGGGGGAGGGGACGCGCATGCACTGTGGTGGTGTGGAACGCGGGACGCGGGAAGGAGGGACGGACAAAGCCCCCTCCAAACACATGCAAGCAAGATCCAGGAATGGGATCAACCTGGTTGACAGACACAACCTGCCTAACCATTGCTAAGCAGCCTCTCTGTGCTCTCGGCCATGACTCTGATGACTGTGGTAGTGGTTGACGGCCTTCATATTACTACAGTGTTCTGGTTCGCATAATGGGTGCTTCCCTACTTCATGAAAGTGGCCGGACGCGGGACGCCGGAGGGACGCGGGACGCCGGAGGGACGCGGGACGGACATAGCCCCGAGCATAAGATGCTTCGCATCTAAAATTTCAAGGTAGAAATGAAGACACTAAGCTAAAAGCTGAAGTAAAGGATTTGCCTGATAGTTACAGCTACACAAGCTTGCCCTATGTCAGAAATGAGCTTGCAAGTCAAAGAAACAAGACAATGCATGCAGGGAAGCTGGTGGATCATTTAGACAAGAAGCGAAGCATGAGAAGTCATGCATGAATAATATGTGCACGTGAGTGAAGTGCCATGTAGAAGGCCTTTTACAACAGACTGCATTTTTGGGAAAGCCAGAAATGATTTTTAAAAAACAACACAAAGGAGCATTGACAATCTAAGTGAGCCAAACGTCACAAGCACAACATTGCAATCTGGTAGCCACAAATGTACCCTAAGTCGTCGATTCATGAACTACCTATTATTGAGGCTGTGTACTCACAAAGGTTTTACAGTATACTGTGTATCTGAGCAGGATGACAAAGAATCAAAGGATGACAAAATGTAAACTACAGATCCTGTGCAAATTCTAAACAGAAGCCCACCACGGCATCAGTGTTATGTGAGGAAGATAACATCATACAGTTTAACCTCCATGTACTCAAGGAAACAAACATTTTTGTCGTTAATACCAGCAGCTAATATTTATAACCTTATAGTTTAAAGATATATTTATTAAAACAAAATAACTTTGACATGAATGTACCTTGAACGAAATGATGTCACACTGCAGGTAACTTGGCAAAGGTAATAAGCCCAAAAGCTCACTAGTTACTGTGCAATGGCGACATCGATCATTAAAACATAAGTTCTTCAGGTCTTGTGACATTTACTATGCACTGTAACTTAGGCACTGAATATTTCTGCATGCTGTGCATCTCTACTAACTGGATTTGAAAGCTATAAAAATATGTAAAAAATGAAAAGCTGTACTGCCCTACACTACTCCAGATCACCACTAGACCATCAAGCACTGCACACAAAATGAACAACCTGAAAAGTAAGCTAATGTGGCAGACAACGCAGATTCACATTGCAATAGGAAAACTTGAGCTGGAGCCTTCGCATTTGACTGCTTTGTCAGAACACTCACCCTAGAATTGGGGTACAGTAGCAACAGAAGTTGCATATCGCTTGTACTGTTTGTACTTCATATATAGACAACAGTGATTGTTGGAGGCAACTTGACAGTATCATAGAAACCTTGCGGCAGAAGTCTCCAGCCTCTAACTGCTCCGCAACTTTCAGTGAATGCTCGACTGTAGCAATGTAGGGCACCGTTCACAACATATCAATGCAGTTAGGAATGGGTGAATGGTTGCTGCAGCAATGCTAAGCACCAATGAACAACGAAGCCGATACAAGCCGTTATGAACATTGCATTCATTATAATTCCATCAAAGCCGAAAGTCGAATGGCCCACTTATGCTATTGAAAGGGCAGCAGCAGTTTCTGGCCAACACAGGATCCCTATAGTGCACTGAAGTTTGCAAGCCGGTCGGAAACACAGTAAAAGCGAGTAAAACATAGCTCACCTCAGGGAAATCGTCCATCTGAGGCGCATCATCGGCCACAACATTGGTGAGGACGGACTTCAGCTTGTTGTTCAGGGAAGCAACGCGCTGCACATGAGGATAACGTTCAAAATATTAGAGTTCATCATCTAAGGATGGCCAAAACAAAAGTATGAAACCCACAGAAAGCCTTGTTTCTGATGGTGCAAGAAAAAGTTGACCTTTGCCCAAATTTCTATGTTGACACACAAGTGAATGGGCACTTACCTCTGATACCTCGTCTTCATCATCGACATCAGTAGGCTCTGCAGGCTCATTTTCCAGCTGTAAATAAGACAGAAAGTTATAAAACCAGCCAGCCCACAGATGAGGAAATTGCCAAACTTGCCTTTGGTGGGTAGTGAAGGTTTAGCGAGTGGTACAGCTTGTAGTTTACACACCCCATCAGTGTGACATAAAAGTCGGTGAACGTTACCATGATCTTTTGAAGTCCACGTCTACTGGTTGCTGGATGGATAACAAGAATAACAGCCACTCAGCCACACATACACACATACAGTGGCCCCTCCAAAATCCAAAACCTTACCCGGAAGGAAAAATTGTGGGGCACGATCCATGTTATTGTTTGACCCATGATCTCTGCCTGGTAGTAGAAACCCTTGATGGAGACAAAAACTTTGCGCAGCGCTCGTGTCTCAATCACATAGTGCATGAATTCCACTGCAAAAGCACAATATGCATGAATGCCTAGCAAGAATAGTAAGCAACGAGCGTACACACATAATGGTAGGCCACGAACAAAATGATGGACATGGCTTTGACCACAAGACAAAATACTTAAAGCCTACTGTACGCTAGCATGGGAAGATGGCACGAGACATTCCGAATGTCATGTTGGAGTTTAACAGAGCTGCCAGAGATAATAAGTTCATCATCAGTGAAGTTAATTAATCAGTTAATGCACAGCTTTGTATAGTTCTCATGGTACTCTAATACTAAATGGCAGTCATGATAACCTATTAAGTTTCCATGATGGAACTTGGAAGCGCAAAACACACAAGACACCGTCTGCTCTCCACTTAAGTTTCCAGGTGACGTAGAGAAGAGATAATAATCCGACATCTTTAAAGTTTCCCACGGTAACACATGTACAGAGACAGCTTACATATAGAAAAAGCATTTCACTTACATTTGAACAACTACAACTACAATTTTTAAATTATGACAAAATCCGGCTGGTACAATGCCTAGTGGGTGGGTGGGTAAGAAACTTTACTGAATGCCTAGTGGAGATCTTCAGTTAATATGAGTGTTCAAAAACCAATATTATCGTCCCTCCTAACAACAAACAACCCATATCACAAAAAAATTCAATACACTACCGAAAATTTCTGCCCATATTTTTCAAGTTCCTTTCGAAACCTGTCAGCTTTGTGCCCAACTGGTTTTCACTCTGTATCGCAATTTTGTTTCGACCCCCCCAACTTACCAATGACTCTGCGGCACAGATGAACAAGGTGCGGTTTTACTACTTTTCCCTTTGGAAATGACGAGAACAGATAACACATGGAGAGGGCGTCATCAATATCCCTCAGTGCGTCCACAAATGTAGGATATCTGGCAGACAAAAAAAAACACATTACAATCTTGTAATGATGAAGCAGCACAAATTTTAGGTTCCAGAAAAGGTCAATGTACTGTATACAAAAATGACTAACAATACGAAAAAAAAAAAGGATCAATGATTTGATACAAGCATGCCACATATTTAAGGGCCAGTAAGCAACCT
Organism: Rhipicephalus appendiculatus; assembly: GCA_030522465.1. Taxonomy (NCBI): domain Eukaryota; kingdom Metazoa; phylum Arthropoda; class Arachnida; order Ixodida; family Ixodidae; genus Rhipicephalus; species Rhipicephalus appendiculatus. The sequence continues at coordinate 920,387 of JALIZH010032938.1, read as the reverse complement.
CGCAGTCCGAAATTTATAACGGAGAGATAACTGCACACTTGTATGATGTGAACACACTTCCACAAGAAGTTTGTGAATAAGTGCTGTAATAAGGAAGTTACAGGGTGTAACACAACCCACTTCGGCTAGTTCTGGTTTCTTGCTTGGCCTTCCCACCCTTTTTGGCAGCGAAGAGGGATAGGCATAGCCCTTTCCCGTGCCTACGCCTCCTTCGGCAACATCAGACAACTTCAGCTATTGCGTCATCGGCCGTGCAGCCAACGACCTAGCGAGGCTTCCTCGACGCATTGCTCACGTCAGGGCAGCACGGTGAGGAAGTGCTGTGCAAGGTGTGCAAAGCACAGGTGAGGTAAACAAATATGCCATGGTGCATGCGCTCTTTTCCCCTGGCAGTAAAGTTGCGAGGCGCCTTTTGATCTGAGAGGCCTTCGTCCTGGCAGTGCCACTTGTCACGTTAGTCTCAGAGCTTTAGTAAAACGACAGAGGGCCCCACTGGAAAATGAAAATGCCGACTGTATGGCCAAAACTGCATCCCCGCGGACCAAGGCACCATTTCGTAGTGTGAAGGACCAATCGACGAGGTTGTTGCTACGTAATGTTGCCCACGGGTTGGGATTACATCCCTGTGCGGGCGAAAAAGATTGGTCAGGCGCAGGAGAACGGCGCGGGAATTGTTTTTCAAAATGGATTGTCTGCGTGGTGCTGTAATATTTGCAAAATGTGATCGCACAAATTAGTGAGCTTTCTTGGGAGGTGTAAAAAAAAAGTCGGAGCCTGTTTACTGGCCCTTTAGAATTGTTTTACACCCAAAAGGCCTTCTATTTAAAACACATGCAAAGTACACCTGTGCTTGGAACCCCCACACTCATGCTTTCGAAGTTCACTCATCCAAAATCATGCAAGCTTACCTTTCTTTCACAATGTGATCGACTCTGTACACAGGTTCGTTGCTACGAATGTGCTCAGCAGTGTCTCGCTCATTTTTGCCTATAGCTTTCCTAAGTCTCCTGATGAATATCTAGGGATATAAAAAACATTTATGCAGAGATGCGAAGGTACAAGAAACATGCCCGTCACAAACACAAGGAATCGTTTCAGAAGGAGCAAGCTCCTGCACAAAACTTCGATCAATCATTTTTATTTACCCCTTCAGCAAGCGGAGGGCATGGGAAGAAAAGGCTCTTGCGAGCTTAACTAAGCTTCCCAGTCGCTTACAGTTCACCAGCATGCAGTGACAGCATACATACACTGGTGCACATAAGCATAAGCACAAAGAGAGCATACATTATCTTTGCACATGATCATCAAAAGAATGCGGCAAGTACATGCAATTCAGTGAAGAAAAAAAACGACAAGAAAAAAAAGAACACTCCATCAAAGACAAAGTTCATATCTGACATTTTACATATCAACTCACAAAGAAAGCATACAACAACAGGAAATATCAGTGATAAAAGACGTAATATAGAGGGTGAAGTTATTCTTAACATCTTGGCCCCATAATTGGTGTACAGTGTTTTGAACTTTTTCATGAGCCATAAAGGATACAAAGAAGAGTATTTGACTAACTCTGCTATATCCACAAGCGCTAGAATATTGTTCTTCATTTTATATTTATATAGAAGAACAAGGCGTAAGTTATAAGAATGAAAAACCATTGGGATATCGGCAGCTTGGAAGAGCTGTGCAGAAGGATGATCTCTGGCTAAGTTGTAAATGATGCCCAAAGCTTTCTTTCAAAGGACGTGGAGCTTTTGTAAGGCTGTGTGCGTGTCAGTGCCTTATATAAGTTGACAATAATTCACTTGTGACATAAACAAAGATTTGAACAGCAACAATTCAATATTAATTAGAAGAACATAATTACTGCAGTATAAGAGACCAATAAAATGCGAGACAGATAAACACACGTGACTGACATGCACATCCAACAACTTTTCTGTAAACCAAACACCAAGAGTTCTAAATGTTGGCACAATTTCTATGTTTTTGGAGCTATAAGTCAAGGATTCACAACATAATACAGTTTTACCCTTATGGCGAAAAATGATTACTTTGTTTTTACCCGCATTAACTTCTAGTGCATTTAGTTTTGACCAACCTTCCAGTGTGACAAACATTTCGTTAGCTTTTCTTACCAATTCGTCAGGACTTTTACCGCTTAAAAATACCCTGGTGTCATCGGCATATATAACACAAAATGAGTTATCATGAATATTGACAATATCGTTAATATATAAATTAAACAAGGCCCCAGTATACTTCTCTGCGGCACTTCTGAAGTAAGACCTGGCATGTCTGATGAGTGCCCATTAACGTTAATGTACTGACGTTGATGTGATAAATAAGACTTCACGAGTTCAACGGCATGTCCTCAAATCCCACAGCTTTCACTCTTGGCAAGAAGTCTTTTATGATTTAAACTTTCGAAGGCTTTCTTGACTATAAGAAAATGTTCGAGCAATGAAATCATTGCTGCAATGCTCATTCACGGTGCATGCAAGTCTAATATGAGGTAGTATGAAAACTGAAACTGTGTATCATTCTTTTCATGCCTTCATATGCCCAAAAAGCTAAACAGAAACATCAGAACAAAGCATGGGGGGGGCAGTCTGTAAATGAGATTCTGCGACATAAAACTGAAGAGAGCTAGCCGTATAAGCTGCTGAATACAAGCGGCAAGCACTTCCTCTTTTTTTTTTTTTTTTCTTGCATCAAACTAGGGGAGGATCACGTTGATGCACAATAAACAAATGATGTCGAGAGCTCTTACCTTGAAATCCCTGAATTTCTGGATGATGGGCTCGTGGGCAATGAACTTGATGTCTTTTACCAGGTAAAAGGTGTTGTGTGCAGAGTTTCCGTGATTGACATGTCGTCGGTGTTTTCGGCTCTACTGGGTAAATTCCTTTCAATATGCATAGCCTCCTGCAAATTGACACCTCCGTGAATAATACACTTTACATAGAGTTTTCACGCGGGAACTTCAGACCGCGATCGACTCCCGATCGTGATCGGATTTCTCGGCTGCAATGGGCTCCCTTACGCATACTGAGCAAAGAAGCCAATTGAGATCAAGAGATCTGATGAAACAAGCGCGAAATGTACGAAGACTTAGAAAGGACACAGGACGTCCTTTCTAAGTCTTCGTAGATTTCGCGCTTGTTTCACCATGAACCTTTACCAACATGCCCAACTGGCAGTCATCCTTAAGAGATCTGATCTCAATCCGACTCGATCGCGATCAAAAGTGCGCCGAGTGCCACACGGCGCATTTCCGATCGCAACTGGTTCGTTTTGCAAGCTGCGGCAATGAACCAGTCGTGGACGACAAATTTTGTCCGGGTAGGGGTTCGATTGAGATCGAAAGTGCACTGGGTGACACCGGTTTCGTCGCTGAATGGCTGTTGGCACTGGTTCACAAACAGAAGCAAGTACGTCATTGTTCCATACCTGAAATCCTTCAAGGACAGCTGAAGCTTCCTGCAAGCCCTCCTTCTGCTTATGTAATGTGTAGCCGCTCCAGAAGTTCCCTACAACATTATGCAGTACAATGAACCGTCACTGGCTGACAATTTCATGTGATCGTCAAAGAACATGGCTGATCAACAACATTAGATCCTCCTCACAAGCTTTCTGCGCATACGCAACGTCCGCATACACCATAAAACCTCGCGAACAGTTCAGCCAAGCACGAAATGAGTTAATAAATAAGCTGACACTACATGAAACATCTCGAAGGCGCACGCAGGCTGACTTCACACTGCTACAATTCTGTTCCGTCACATCACAGTACAATACAGAACGAAACACTGATCATTGCATCAGGGCGCAGTTCAGTACGGTAAAGAATGCCCAATGTTAAGAGTATTTAACAACAGAGTCCAACATTTACCTTCTTCTTGGGTTTGCGTGCCATCGCAGCCGTCAACACACGTGCGTACGCTGCTACGCTGCTGCACAAAAATAGTGGATGTGGATTCGGATGCGACTGGATTTCTAGAAGCCTTTTCAAGCCAGTGTTTTAAGTGAACGTCAAGCAATATCGCCAAATTTAGCGGCCAGTGCTCAGGACTCGCAGAGCGATTGGTTTGCGTTTTAGTCAGGGGCACCAGTGGGCGACAAGGATGGGGGGGGGGGGGGGAGGGGGGGGGGGGCTGTTACTTCCTTTTTCTCAAATTTTCTCCTGGACCCCCCAAAAGCAAACAGTGAAAACATAACGCCTAAATTCCCCGCCTCCAAGCCTCCCTGAAGGAACTTGCTTATCGTGGGTGGGTGCCCCCCCCCCCCCCCTTCCCCCTCAGTAAAAATATCCTGGCTCCGCCCCTGGTGTTAATGTGTTCATAAGCGAAGATCAATGTTTAATTTTCATATGCGAAATTACAGCGCGCTGGTCAGTGTTCGTGAGGGAAATCCAAGAGTCACTGCAAGATCGGGAAGCCATTATTCGAACTATTCGAACCGCTTGTGCGTGCGTGCGTGCGTGCGTGCGTGCGTGCGTGCGTGCGTGCGTGCGTGTGTGTGTGTGTGTGTGTGTGTGTGTGTGTGTGTGTGTGTGTGTGTGTGTGTGTGTGTGTGTGTGTGTGTGTGTGTGTGTGTGTGTGTGTGTGTGTGTGTGTGTGTGTGTGTGTGTGTGTGTGTGTGTGTGTGTGTGTGTGTGTGTGTGTGTGTGTGTGTGTGTGTGTGTGTGTGTTTCTTGACCTGAGGAAGTGGTGGAAGGTTGCATCTAATGAGCAAGGTACCTTGAAAAGTATAATTGCTTTTCTACAGGAAATTTTCGTTTCGTCTTCCAGGAATTCTCTCGTGACGCCAAGATGCACGTGGATGGTCCCGTGGAAGCAGGACGTTGTCACGTTCTGACCAGGTCTAATCTAGTACACTCTAACCAGGGGTGTTATTCGGGACATTGTCAAATTCCGTCATCTTGCCAAATTCCGTAATGGCGGAAATTTAAGCCTATCAGAGAAGCCGTACAGCAGCCAACGTTTATAAAACTTGTAGTTCTAGAAACTTTGGTAGCAGCTAGCCCCCTGGGCCAATCAGATTCGATAAACGGCGGAGTTTGACAACATGGCAAGATTTGACAGCGTCATGACAGTTTCCAGAATATCACCCCAGGAATTAAGTTATGGTCCTGACTGTCGTTGTCATTGACGTAGCCAGGGAGTTAGGGGGTCACACCCCTGCCCCCCGTAAATTTTCAATTTGGCATGTGTGTATATACAGGCACACATACAAACACGCACCAACCTACGTAAATGGTGTCTGGTTAGTTTGATCATAATTTTCGCAGGAAGTGAACTGCATACTCTGTGCGTGAGCTGGGCAACTCTGAGACAGCCGGAGTTTCAGATAGACAACAGGCATTAGGCCAAATCCGCCCTGCCTAGAGGAACCACGGTGGCACACCGTGCATATGCATGCATACCTGTCGCTGCCTCTTGCTGCGTAGTTAGGCCTACTCGCTGTGCCCGTGGTGGCGACATTGCCAATGAGAAAGCAAGAAGTTGAATTAATTTTAGCTGTTTTCAACATCGCATTGCAAGTCAATTGCCCGATGCCCACGACGTCTAGAGGTCCTGCGAAAAGTGTTGCAGGGCCTCTTCAAAGCTAGAAATATATATATATATATATATATATATATATATATATATCTGACAGCATAGGCGTGCGCAGGGTTCCCCTTCACGGGGGGGCGAAGGTTCATCTCAGCGCCCCACCTCCCTATTATGTCAATGTATGGGGCTGACTTTGCGCCCCCCCCCCCCCCCTCTGAGTCACAGCGCCCCCCTCTCCCTATTATGTCTACGTGTGGGTCTGACTTCGCGCCCCCCCCCCCTCTTAAGTGACTAGGGGGGGCAGCCGCCCCCCCCCTGCCCCCCCTCGTGCGCACGCCTATGTCTGACAGTCTGACCGAAAGCAAAAAAAAAAAAAATCGAAAATGTGGTTGTGTGATGAAGTGGAAGAGGTGACGTACACTAATAAATAATTGCGTCACACACATTTTATCGCCATTGAGACAGGCATTACATTATTTTATTCAATACGACGATCGACACCTCGCAAATTTGTATGAGCGCCGTTGACAGCCGTCTCCATGCGGTGCGGCGTCCTGCGAGGAAACATGTCAGTCAAGGTAAAAAGAGCATGCTGTCTTTTTCTAAATATCACCCTGGTGCAAGCGATTGCTCTCGAAAACTTAGTAAGGATAGTGTTGTCAAGCATCGTGGTGGGCGGTATGCCCGGCATATTTGTAACCAGTCACACGACCCGTTTAGTACACGTCCCTGTTTTCACGAGTTTATACCGTGCTAACCCACAGTACTCTCATGACGTTAATCAGAACGAAGTAAACACCGACTCCTATCCGCAATAACCTTTCCAAAGCTGCTAATATTCGCAATAAATTTTCGTTTCGCAGCGGTCTTGACGTTCCGCTCACATTCTGCGAATCAAAAACAAGAGGTACATCGACCAAATGAAAGTGTGGTACGTTACTAAGTTATTGAGGTGAAGACGTGCTCATTTTAAAAAGTATTACCAGTATTACCCCAGCTCGCCAGCTCTGACCCAGAGATGCAGCTAGTGCTTCAGGGTCACGTCAGGCAGGCGGCAGCTTCCAGTGGAGCCCTGGACAAGGGGCCCTACCAATAGAGCTGACGAACCCTAACCCCAAACCCTTATCGATAAAGTTATTCCTCTACCGCGATAGGAGCGTTTAAAACGCGCGCGGCTGCCCCACTCGTCGCACCATATTCAGAAGGCAGTTTCGTTGATGAAATTTCCTTCCGCAGGCTTCTTCCTAGTCGCGCCAAAGCACTGCATGACGTGCTGATGGCGTTGGTGAGGCGTCCTCTGCTGCGGCGACCTCAAGCTGAGGGCGCCCATCTCCCACGCCCGGTTGAGCTCGTCCTCCAGGTCGGTGAGCCTCGACTCGCCGTCATCGGACTCGTTGTCCTCACCCGACGACGCCGAGTTTGCCCGCGTGGTCGTCTTGGAGGGAGATATGTTTCGCCCTGCCGGGCAGGACTGGAAGTAGACGCTTCCTTTTTCCGGATAGACCATCTGGGCGGCGAAAGTGCTCCGCGGAGTGCCGCTCGATTCCATGGAGTCTAGAGGCCGTTTGCAGGACGTTTCGGATGTGGTCCGCGTGCTCTGCATTGAGAAAAACGAAAGGTGCATCTTATTACTGGTTATGCCCCGTCAACGCAAGAGGCATAAACGGATCGGGCATAAAAAACAAAACGAATGAATGTAAAAAAACTTCCCCATCTCCCGCTAAAGGGAACCATGTGTGGATGCGAAGCAGCGGGGAGATAATTAGCTTGAGCGGGAGGAACGTCTCCGCTCTCATTTCACGGCAGCGGTCCGGGCGCTCATCGCGGCGCTGCACAGGAGAGAGAATGAGGCGCGGGCGCTCCGCCATTTTCACACCGTGGAACTACCGTGGCGCCCCCCAGCGGAGTGTGCAGCAGTCACACCACCTGTCGTGCGCGCCGCTCCGTAGAGGATTCCTAGAGGAAACGACGAGGGGGGGGGGGGACCGTAGGAGAGGAGAGAGAGGGGACGTGCATGCGCTGGGAGGGTGTGGGACGCGGGAGCCGCTCCGTAGAGTAGAGGATTCATAGAGGAGAGGGGGGAGGGGACGCGCATGCGCTGTGGGCATGGAGGACGCGGGCGCCGCTCCGTACAGTAGATGACTCCTAGAGGAGAGAGTGGGGATGAGCGTAGGAGAGGATAGGTGAGGGGACGCGCATGCGCTGTAGGGGGGTGTGGGACGCTCCGTATGGTAGAGGATTCCTAGAGGAGAGAAAGGGGGGTGAGCGTAAGAGAGAGAGGGGGGAGGGGACGCGCATGCGCTGTGGTGGTGTGGGACGTGGGAAGGAGGGTCGGACTAAGCCCCCCTCCAAACACATGCAAGCAAGATCAAGGACTGGGGTCAACCTGGGCGACAGACACCACCTGCCTAGCCATTGCTAAGCAGCCTCTCTGTGCTCTCGGCCATGACTCTGATGACTGTGATAGTGGTTGACGGCCTTCATATTACTACAGTGTTCTGGTTCGCATAATGGGTGCTTCCCTACTTCATGAAAGTGGCGGGACGCGGGAGGGACGGACAGAGCCCCGAGCATAAGATGCTTCGCATCTAAAAGGTGAACTACCACGTTAATGTCGAAAGACTGCTACAAAGCAGTCTATAAGGTCAGGGGGGTCCTGACCTCCCATCTGTGTAGGCTGGGAGAGACACCCCTGGCAAGTGTCCCCCCCTTGAGATTTACCTTTGAAACATCATATTTATAATTTGCTTGAGAGTTAAATATAGCGCACTCTCTGTAACTCTGTATTTTAAGCCTTCATTCTGGGGCGTAGCCAGAAATTTCTTTCGGGGGTGGGGGGGGGGGGGGGCACCTCCTTGATTTCGGGGGGGGGGGGGGGCACGTGTCCGGTGTGCCACCCCCTGGCTACGTCACTGCCTTCCTTAGAGGAGACACCAAGTGCAAAAGCAAAAGATACTTTTCGTTAAAAATAAAACCTATATTTATAAAAACAAGATGGCCGCTACGGCAAGATGTGTCCACCCCCTTCCCCCCCCACCCCCCCCTCTTGTGACTTTTCTGGATTTACGCCAATGGCATGCGCACACTAGCTAACCATGTCCGCCTTAAACATGTAACTCCAAGCGAGAGAGAAGTTCATGACACTATCGATGCTTGAAAAGAAACCATCGAACAAGGAAATGTGAAAGCCAACGTTTCGACCAGCCCCTTGGCTCCGGGCACTTTGGTCCCTGCGACATTTCTTGAGCAACAATTTCCCATCCCTGAACCGAAACGTCGTAAGCGAGGGTAGGCGTACGCACACGTATGCTGGCCTGCTTGGCGCGGTGAATCTTGGCCGCCGTGAGTGCGGCCGCGCCGTCGTCGGCCAGCGGCAGCGAAGTGGCGGTCGCTGTGCCAAGCCGGCTCGCTGGAGGCGAGTACGATCCTCGACGGCGCGTCCTGCCGGGCTTCTTGGCGTCGTCGGCAGCCTCTGCCGACGCAGGCAGTGGCCGCTTCCAAGTGTCCGGAAAGACGAGGCTGAGGCCGGCCGCTGTCAGAACAAGCACACCGCAACCGGCCATTGGCAGATAGAAAGGCAGCAGGCCACCCTGCGGATGCGACGTCGCGTTGTGAAGACACCGGTTACCAATACTCAGATAGGTATTCAGCACGGATGTTCGTAAAATAAGAGCCTCTACGGCGCGTTTCGATGCAGTTAACAAAATGAATAAATGTCAGAGAGAGAGAGTCATGGAAATTAAATGGGAGGAAAGGCCAACCAAATGTCTGGTTTGGTACTTCCTGCTGAGGGATCGAAACGGAAGGATTTGAAAAGAGATATCAGTGTATTCACGTGTTCCATTACCTGTTGTAAAATCTATTGTGAAATTACCTTAGTTAAAATCGTATTTTTTGAAAGATGGCGAAAGAAAGCTTTTGACGATTCATGTGCTGCGTTGCCGATAGCTGTTACCGACAGAATCAGCGGGTTGATTGAGCGCGCCTGAAAAAAATATATTTAGTCAATACAGCTGTAATGTGCGCTGCCTTATGTAGGCATGTGTAGACGCGAATATTTACAGTTAGCCATTTACGCCTATTTGACACAATCTGCTGCAAGCTCGCAACAGTTCAACGGCTGCTTTGTCCCTTTTGGATTGAGGTCTTTCGCATTTCTACGGTGAAATTCTACGGCGCATTTCTACGGCACATTTCTACGCACCTTTCGCATTTCTACGGTGACGGAAAGAAAGAAAACTGCGTCTATGCAGACCATCGGTGGTTAAATTCAGTCGGACCCCGTATCAATGTCCACCGCCTTTCGTGCGGCAGTTCTCGGGCATCAGATTCAGTCAGGTTCATGCGTACGTTAAGGCCTACCAGTGTGGATACCGTTGGAGCCAGGATTTCCGCCAGGCTGCCCACTGCAACACACAGTCCCAGGCCAAAGGCTCTGCACGGAGAACGGCGAAATCCGCACACGATTAATTCAAATAAAAATCTAACCAAAACTTTATTTCACCAGAACATTCTGAATGGTCCTTCAGGACTAAAAGCTGCCCTAGGCAGTTTGACTTGGTCCATGAAGACCCTTACATTGGCAGCATACGACGTTCACAGTACTGAAGGGCATATGAGATTATACTTATAACATATACGTCACTAATACTATAAGAGTTTCAGTTTCAATTAATAGCAACGCACGACATCGATGCTGTCGATGTCCGAAATTCTTCCGGTTCAGTATTTAAAAGTTAAAGAAGCTATGATCGTAATAATACAGCCTTTGCATGATTACGAATAAAGACGTGTTAGGCTGCAACACCGACCGATTTAAATGGCAATGCCCGATGCATACTGAACCTCCGGCATGGAGGCTATGACACGACAACTTATCCGCCACAACATTAACTTACCCGCAGCGTTTCGCGATCCCAAAGTGCAAATTTTAAGGAGTTAGCCTCCGCCATGACTTCATGAAAGTAAGATAACGTAATTGGCTAGGCGAATCTATGGAAGTTCTTCCAGTTGGACAGCGGTACGTGTGCCACGACAGTACCGCTGCACGACGAACAATTCCAAGCATGGAGATGCCATAGCTTCCCAATGGCGATTACCCGTCGTAAAGATTTGCGAAATTCGCTTTGAAGGTGAAAGTACCAAGGTATTGTGGAGTAAAATGAGGAGAAATCAATGACCTAAGCAGCACATGATTTCATGATGAAATGTATACACCGCACTCTCAGGCTTGTGTAGCGCGTGTTTCGGATAATTGTACAGTATGTCATTTTGTTAGTCGACACCCACCTTGTGCCGGTCGGCATGGACTTTGCCATGTCGAACAGCATGGTCGATTTGGTCACAACCACCGCTGTCCAGCCAAACAGTGCACACAGTCCGGAGTAGAAGAGGTCAAGCGTAAGGCCTACAACAATATAAGCAAAAGGCGAAGTGAGCGAAAAATACTACATAAACACCAGAACAGCCTGCTTTACAGTTCAATGTGCTCTTACATCTTAAAGCACACAAATTTTTCTCTTATTGGTAAATTACCGTTTCACGATACCAAAAACACCACACTTGCCGCGAGAAAACGAGCGAGTAAGCGAGAAAACGCGCAAAAAAAAAAAAAAAAATGAGGGTGGCGACGCCACCTTGAACTTCCAGCACCAGTCATCATGACGTCATAAACTTTAAAGGCTTTTACTGAGGAATTCGTCGCTCCTAATCGGTAAAAATTAAATACATTGTCATCTGAGGGGGGCCAGAGACTTAAGATGCAAAATTTCAGGAAATTTTGTTGAGCCGGTGTCGCCAAAATACGAAAAGTACACTTTAAAATCCGTGACGTCAAGCGTGGAGATTTTGGCGCGAAATTTAAAAGTAAAACTTTAACCTCCATTTTCTCATCTCTTAATGAACATTTGATGGTGAAATCAACGCCAATAGAGTTCTTAGAGTATCATTCATCAAAGTAAACCGATTCTTTTGTTTCACTTTTGTGTAGCTTAAGGATCAGAGTCATCTTCAAGTGCATACTGCCACGCGTGTTTTATTTTGATGTATTCGGATTTCACCCGCAAAGAGCGTTTGCAACGCTCGGCGCAGACTGCGTCGCAATGTTTGAGAAGCTTCGATATTGGGATCATTCTGTTAAGACTGCGCGCAGGACGCGAATATTCTAGTTTATTCGAGAGCTTACGCGGCCACCAGCGATAGCGCAGGTATAAAAGCCGACGCGCTTTACCGCTTGGCAGGTTATCGACGGCCGACGCTCTGTTCGCCGCCATTATCTTCAACGTGTATTGTCTGTAGTTTGACTTTTGGTTCCCCGGGCACAAGTTCGCCCAAATAAAAATTTCGTCCTCAACACGCCGATCGCTGCCTTCGTCAACGTCACGACCACGTGACAATACGCAGCGGTTATTTCAGCGGTGAATAAAAATGTTGTCACCTCTGCAATAACCCTTGATTTTTAATACACTGTATGAATACTGTTATACTTTAGCACAACGCGACAAGGCACTGGTCGTACTGTTGCTGACACCGACCATCATCGACGTGTCGCCAAGCTTTTCTAACGAAAGTCTAGTCGGTGTACGGTGTACTTTTTCGTAAGTACTAACACCTTATTGCGAGCTGTTCTCTTACAAGAAGTGTCCTCAGCGCACGATAAGCGTTTAAGCAATAAGAGGCAGAATGAGTAACAGACCACAATGTCAAGCAACAGGTTGCTGGGCAGCAGCACTCTGTTGACGTCACGATCCATTAAACATGATTCTGGGCAATCCCCTAGAGCTTACCTTTTTCGTTGGCGACGCGCCTGTGCTCAAAGAAGGATGCGACCACAAACAGGCTCCCGCCGAGCGCCAGAAGCAGAGTCTGTATGCGGACAGTGCCCATACTGCGTCGAATCAGAGCGTAAGTACTAAGCACATGATGAACAGAAATTAGTGATGTGAAAAATACCTGAGTAAGATTAATAGCGTTTGGAAAAAAAAAAACAACACGTATACTTCGCTTCAAGCACTTAATGAACAGCAAAAGCCGCAGGACTGCTGAGACGAAGCGGAACTACAGTATCGGCCGCAAATCCCAGTAAAGGAGGACGGCTCGCTTAATGTGCGCCGCTAACCTTTTCGCGATTTCCTCAAGCTTCCTTTCTCTCTGAACAGTTAAGCATGCTGTCTGGTGGATTCGTTTTACCTCAGGCTGGCCTCTTCTGCCTTTGGCTTACAGAAAAAAAAAAAGAAAAGAAAAGAAAATAAGGGAGCTTTGTCCTAGTGGTGCCAAGCCTGAAGGAAGTGCGCAGCTGGGCAGCCTTTGTCTCTCTTCAGTATTCCCCTTATTTTCCCCTTTCTTTCTCTCTTGTTCTCTTTTCCAGATTTTTCTGTGTTTTTTTCTCTTTATTTCTATTTTCCTTTCCATTTCTTCCTTTCTTTCTATTTCGCGCTTGCTTCCTCGTTCAATTTTAATACGTGGTTTGTGTTGTCGTGTTTCCCTAGCCGATGTCCGCACTTATATCACCATCAAGGCGCTCGAAGAACAAGATGAAGAAGACTTCTCTTTGGCGCGAGCGCGCGCTCAATATGCTACAGCTGGCTATGCTATATGTGGTTTTTGCCTGCGTTACTCCAAGCGACGACGACAGCACACGATCACAGCATACGACAACATACGACAAACCGGCCCCCCTAAAGTGCTCCGCACTTATAAATATAGCTTTCTTTTCTTGGAAAGGAGTAGTTTGCAGGATAAAATATAAAATCTACATCACGCGTTTTTAACGGCTTATGAAATGGGTTGAATTGAAGGTCTTTCGAGCTTGCTGAAGAACATACAGCCGCGAATAGAGCTCCGCGCAACTTTACAACGCCAATGCCGCATCGATAATCAATACGCACCGTCCGGCCAGGACGAAGACCAGCAGCAGAAGGCCAACGGCGAGGAATCCTCGAGTGAAGAGGTCGGCCGATCGGTTTCCGGTCAGCGTGGAGATCTCCGATACGCGTATGGCCAGGAACAAGGACACGACCGCCCTGTGTGCAAAGTGAACAAGATGGTATAATCGACTGGTTTCCACGCGCAACGGAACAGAGTGCTCGTCCCGTGTCCGTGTCTATTTACGTCGTTCGTCCATGCTGATTCAGAGTACGTAACAGCTGTATATCCGAGGCTGTGTTGAGCGACGCGCGAAAAGGTTGCGGAGTCATTTTATGTTCTGTAACCCGGTAGTTTGTAGCCTTGATTGTAATCTGGCAATATGGAGCGCGACGTGAAGCCATATTTAGTAGTACTGTCACCATACAAGGAAGGAACAAGGAGGAAGAGTAAATGCTGGAATGTTTACTAGTCTATATAGTGTAAGTAGTCTGCTAACCAACACCGGGAAAAGGGATAGGGGAGTTTGAAAGTTAGGCCCGTATTCACAAACGAACCATATCCTTATCTCATGTTTTCCTGAAATTTCTGTGCACTCTACGCGCGTTATTAGGCCACAGAAACGGTAACAGGGTAAAAGATAACGACAAGATTGGTTTGTGAACACCGGCACACTTCGTTTATTAAACGCACTAAAGGCACAAAACCGAAAAGGAAAGTGCGAAGTAAGGATAAGGTTGGTTTATGAATACGGGCTCTAGAGGTAGAAAGAGGAACATGGGGAGCACACACACATAGTCACACTCCTCACAGTAACAATATCGCTAGTGGTCTGTAATCACCTGTGCAAGTACGGTATGCTATCTTCAAGAATCTTAACAACGTCTTCGTCGCCTTGATTCCGCGATTACTTTTCAGGGCGACGTTCTACAATGGTTACTGCCGTCATCGATCTGTTGTCAAGGAGCAGTATTGGAAGCGTTGACACTCACCAGAGGTACAGATGGGTGAGCAAGTACCGGCGGATTTGCTTGTACACGAATACTTGACTCAGCGCGGAGCCTCCGGAAGCACCGGCGACAAGCGACCGCGACGCAGCGGCGTACTGCAGCATCAACTTGACGGAACCGGGTGGAAGGCCCACGCGTCCTAGCTGCGCCATGCGTCTCAGCGTCACGTCGGCCGTGGCCAGCTGGCCCCGCAACAGAAGATGCGGCAGCGAGTAAGGCACCAGCCTGCGCAAGGCGAAATGGTTGCATGCAGGTGGACACAGCGCAGACATGCGTCCGCGTGACTTCAGCATATGACCCTGCTCCTCCACAAAAGGAAATACAGTTGAACCCACTTATAACAATACCAAAGTGCCACGAAAAGTTCATTGTTTTAACCGATAATTGCTATAAACGGGTTACACGAAAGAAAAGCAAAATAGGAGGATGGCAGGCTGTTGTGAGAAAACTATAATATCGGATGGGGTGGGACAGACTTAACATAAGAAGTTTCAGGAAACTTTGTTGAGCCAATGTCGTCAAAATACACAAAATAGAATTTGAAATCCGTGACGTCACGCGTGGATATAGCGGTGCGAAATTTAAAAATGAAACTTTGATCTTGATGTTCTCCTCTGTCATTAGAGGCATTATGGTGAAATTAACGACATGGGAATTCTCACGGACCAATTTTTTATCAATATAAACCGCTTCATGAGTGTTTCACTTTAGTGTCCCTTTAAGTGCCTCATGTGACACTGGTCTTGAAAATGCGGCGTGCGGTTAAAACTTACGTGAGCTTAACAAAATCAGATAAAAAACAGGGTTTGAGCAGGAATCGAACACAGGCATTCTGCGTAGCAGTCACGTGTTCTATCACAGAGCAACGCCAGTGCTTGAAACTTCGGAAAAAGGACCTAGTCACCCTACAGTCGTCATGTCAGGCAACGAGTCACGTTAACAGGTGTAATATTGCGTGGCAGAAGTGTAAAGTCGCCAAAGGCATCACACCATATGAATTGCGTAACGAGTCGGTGGTTCACAGCTTATACCAATCCATTACAAAGGGATGTGGTATTCATCGTCATCATCCACAGCATCAACAAAGTATGCAGCTACGTATACATGCGCGCATTTTGTTATAAACGCTTAGTGAGCACCTCGCAACTGTCGCAGCTGGTCAAGATAGTTTCAGTTAAGCGCATATATATTGAGCAGGTCGACTCAAACGCGCCGTGTTCGGTATACTTTCGGTTTAGACGTAGCACACGTGTCGACTTAATGAACATGCATGGGCGACGTATGCGCTGTGCTCACCATAGGAAAGCCAGGGAGACGAGCTGCGGTGCGGCCATAGCGAGCTGCACGTACCGCCAGGAGGAGATGAGCGAAGAGAGTGCGGCCAGCATGACGTAAGCGACCGTCGAGGCGACGGCGAGCACGCACGCGCCTTGTACGTGAAACGGCGTCGGCAGCAGCTCCAGCATGAGCACGAAGGACACCAGCTGGCTACCCTGTGTGCGCATGCAAACATTGCATTGAAATACTGACTATATGTGATGGTTGGACGATGCAGACTCTGCAAACGTGGGAACAAGGTCGTTCAGCCAGCAATCAGACTTTTCACGACGGACATGCATTCTTTAGGCTGCTGCAGCGACGTATATTCATGCCAAGTTCTGGCTATCCCGATGATATCGGACGGCTGCTTCGTACTGAAGCTCCTGTGTGCAAGTAAAGAACCTAATGAACGCCTAGCGAACAAGGACGAGCCAGAAAAACGCGCTTTGAAGCCACGGGTTTGAAAAAGGCGCGAACGCATATGCTGGCGTTCGAACGATCCCATTAGAAGGCGCGGATACCCCGTGGCTTGGAGGAGTCGATACGGCACCGCACCTAATATTCGCCGCATATATATCTTAGTTGCTCTCAGTCGAAGGTATAGGCTGCTGTTACATGTTCTTGGTTAGCGTTGCAGTCTTCGCAACAGTGATGATGCGGCAGCTTGAACATACTGATGACTGAATACAACACCACACAAACAGGCACGTGTGTCCACTTTGCTATGCCGCATTGCCCGTAACAAACATGAATAAGCTAGCACTCCCCGCTACCCTTTTCGCTGTTGCTACAGGCCGGCTTAGACTATCGGATGGCTCACCATAGAGCAAGCAGCCTGAAGAGCGTAGATGAGCGCGAAGGCGAGGAAGCAGGGAACGAAGAGCAGGGCCACGGCCGACGACACTTGCAGCGCCTGCGCCACGAACAGCGTCGTCCTACGACCCGAGGCAACGCGGTCAGCGCATGCGCAGAAGATCAGAGCACCCAGGGCAGAAGACGCAGGCCTCAGGTAGAGCCTGACCAGGTCGGCAAGCCAGGAATGATCGCACACCAGGTCCCACTGCGAGCGACCACCACGGCAGCGTTAGCGTGATGAACAGTGGTGTGCGTATGGGCACGAAGACAGAACCCTCGTTGTCCAAAACACATTCATCTGAAAATACTGACTGCTTCGTTGAAAGACGATTGGTAAAGCAAAATACGGCACTTCGTTCGTTGTTCCCTCCCTCTTTATTTTTAAAATTAGAGCCAGGATAAGAGGTATCAGGGTCGCCTATACACGCGATGATCCCGCGGTCATGTATCAAAATGTCGACTTGCCTATAAGAAAACAGATAAGTCTGCAAACAACTACTGCAAGTATTCGGGGAGATTAGCGATTACCGAGATAGCATCGCATGAAAATGGTATGCGAGCATGAGAACACTGCCGCGTCAGCACAGTCACGAGCAAATAAAGAAACGCCTTTCTTTAAGAAGCGACTTTCACGTATTAGTAAATTACCTGTTCGCAATACCAATGCACAACTCTTGCCGCAGAAGGACACTCGGTGAGCGAGAAAACGCGCGAAAAAGAAAAATGCAGGGGGAGGCGCCACCTCAACGTTTGCGCACCAACTCACCGGGACTCAGTCAGGTGTCAAGGAAGAAAAAGTGCTCTTTAAGTAGCCATACATACCTTTCGAATAAAAGGAACAGAGCAGAAACCTAATTGTTCTGTTTGACTCCGATAAACGTTTACCAAGTGCCCATTATCTGGCGCAAGCGTATATTGCAGCAATGTGACACGCGTCGCCTACACACTGGAGCTGTTTTCGCTGATTATTAGTGTTCGCCCTATTTAATCATGACCTGAACGTAAAGAATATAAACTAGCAAAAGTGATAAATAATATTTCGTCTCTACCTCACTGACGACGCTTTCGGTCTTGTCGACTGCCAGGTACTCGTAACCATCGGGGCAAGGACTGCGTACCAGCCCGTTGGTTGGTGGGGTCCCTGCAGGTACGAGAAGCAAGGGTTTGAATTCGAAGCTGTTTCACAGCGAACAGCTGTTACTAGTGCATACAGCGCTAAGTTTTCTGTACTGTACACCCTCCTTGCGCGTATGCGTTGTACCACTCCGCGCAGTGCAACTCGGCGGTAAACATGTCTCTATTAAGGTGATACCACGCACCCTTGAAAGACGCAGTGGTATAAAGGATGACGGTGCCGCATTTATGCACAGCGACGAATTTCGCCGGTTTTCAAGAGCAACCCAGCCAAGATTTGCGCAATTCTCTATCGTCAACATCGCGAAAAAAACAATAATAATAATAAAATTACGGCTTTTACACGAGTCTATACGCAGCTATTGCGATACTGTACTGAAATCGTCAGTCGACGAGAACGAAAGTACGCTGGACAAGGACATGTTGCTGGGGCAGTTGTAGGCAGTTGTAGCTGTATACTCGCACGTATCGCGCAGGGGCACAACTACACAAAAGACAGCCCCTATGACGTCCCTGAAGCCTGCTACAGGTGTCCGACATGCAGCTGGACTGTCTTCAGTGCGGCTGCGCTCTTACGCTACGATAGGCCTTCAAGACAACAAATATTTTCAAGTATTAAAAACTGAAATTCGTTTTGCCAGCGATTTAGTTCGACCCTAATTCAACTGAATTTCGCCGTTTCGAAAGACGTATGCGATCTATCTCACCGAGTGACAGATCGCTTGTGCGGTGGCGTGTGAGACAAGCATACGCGTGCGCAAGGTTCTCCATTACGGACGGTGGGGAGGGAGGGGGGGGGGGGGGGTGTCAGAGGTAAAGCCCCTTGATCTTAGTCGGAGTTCGACTGCAGCCCCCCCCCCCCTCCCCCCCTTCTCACCTACCCGTTGCTTGAGCCCCAAAAGGAAATAATCTTCGCAATGAATGCGAAAACTTCAAAGTGACAATAAAAAATAAAATAAAAATGGGGCGATGGTGCGCTTCTCACAACAGCTTGCCCATGGTCCCTTGCTTTCCGGCGATAAAGGTGCAGAGTTAACTATTCTAAGAACGCAACATCAGGGATCTTCGGACGCCATTATCGTCAAACCTTGCATGGCCATAACCTTGCATATTAGACTATTGCGTGACTGGTCCTACCGAGTAAAGGTATCGGGAAGATTTGACGCCCCCCTCAGATGATTGGGAGTGTAGGTCCTCCTCCCCTCCTTGCCTGTGCGCACGCCTAAGGAGCCAAAGGTTAGTGAATGAACTAATCTGAGCACATCTGACCGCTGGACTGTCCCTGATCTGCTTACCGGTACAGCAGGCACGGGTGGTACCTCCTGTCGCCTCCATCGAGCACTACAGGCCAGAGGTCGCTGCCTCCGACGGTGGCATTGGGTTTGGCGCGGCAGCGGTGCCTGACGGGTCTCGCCAGCTGCGCCGCACTCAGCAGGTTGAGCGCGCACTGACTCTGTAGCACTGCCAGCAGGAACAGCACCAACCACTGGAACCTACCCGGGCGGCCCAGCAGCAACAGGCACTGGTCCGTGGGCGACAGCGTCGACCCAGACACAGCAACCACCATGTCTGCGATATTTCATTTAGATGACGTTTTCTACCAACTAAGATCATCACATTCGAAATGTTGCCCGCCGACTTTACTTGGCTTCATTATTTGCTGGTATTCATTGAGGTTGTGTTAAACAAAAAGAAAACGAGCCCTCAAAATTCCCCTGTTTCATTCAAGAATAACAACAGCCACTCACTCACACGTACACACACAGGCGAGCGCACGATGGGGGCAGGGGTAGCGACCGCCCCTCCCCCCTCCCCCCTCGAATCACCTAGAAAGGGGCACGAAGTCTGCCCCATAGATTTACTGAGTTGGACCAGTACCGTCATTGTTTAAACGGCAGTGTTGTGGCCACGCAGGTTTTTGACAATACTGAAGGCCCACGATGTTGCATTGCAAGAACTGTTCACATCCCATCTTTACTACCCCGAAAGCCAGAGGCCAACGGCAGGTCACTGTGAGAAGCGCGTCGCCGCTTCATTTTCATTTTTGCATCCATTGTGAAGCATGTTGTCTTTTGGACTTCAACAAATAAGGAAGGGTGGGGGGGGGGGGGGGGAGCTGCGACGAAACTTTGCCCCTTAAAAGGGTATGAACTTGAGCTTGTTGGCACGGCTTCATAGCCGCAAACAGCGCGGGCAAGGGCAAACTATAGTGCCTAGAATATACTGCCAGCGTATTCTAGGTACAGGCAAACGACAAGTCCAGTCTGACCTTCTTGTCCCGTTTGCTCGAGCTGTTTCCTGTAATGAACCCTCCCCCCCCCCCCCCCCCCCCACCGCCCCCCCTTAACGGGGAACCATGCGCACGCCAAAACCACTCATTCATTAAGTATAGAACCACTGGTGAGACTCAAGTGCAAACTCTACTAAATATGAGGAAACGGTGCCAGGACCTCAGTGCAGGCAGTCTTTGTTATTGAATATTATACACTCGGCTAACGACATAATGTCCGACCTTCAACTTTCTTCCTTATTTTTCAACGTTAAAGAATTAGGAAAATGTTCCTCCTATTAAGAGTGAACATTAATGTGTATTACTGAATCGTTGATATCGTAATCATCAGCACCTTAGTGCGCTAGACAAACGCTTCGTATACGAGTCCAAGCAGACGAGGCCATATAGTCCGCGATGTCACATCCAGTTGGTGCTCGAGCTTGAAGGCAGCGCGGCCACTCGCATCATTTCATTTATGCGTCTTTTCTAGCTTATCCTCTCATCACGGTGTGAGTAGCCTATTTCATACGTTAGAAGGTAAGCTACTGATGCAGTCTTTCATTACCTTTAAAATTTTAGGCGTTGACCAGGCCCGTAGGCAGGGTAGGAGTGCCCTAGCAACCCCCCCCCCCCCCCCCCGAAATTTTGATGGAGGGCGGTGTTTTACCGAAAAGAAATAAAATAAATAGTCAAAATAGATGTTTTCTGCACATGCCCCCCCCCCCCCCCTCTCTCTCTCTCTCTCTCTCTACGCACCGAAAAAAATTCCTGGCTACGGGCCTGGCGTACACGTTTACAAAATGAACAGAGCGTGAGTTACAACTTTGGAAACGAACGTGTTTCCACTTCCACCCTGAGCAGAACGTGGTCTGGAGTCAAACCCGCGACCACCTGGTCAGCCGCACCACGGGACAACAACAGTGCCACCACGGAGTTTTCCTTTGTTTTCTCATGTTACCTCTTTTATACTAATGTATGTTTTTTTTTCGCCGTAGTTACGGACACGATAGACCACCGGTTATCTGCAGCACGAAACTTGGTCATCCTTATTTCTATCTCCGAAACTCGCTGTACAGTTCCAGTTCCTTTCTTTCAAGTTTCTATTGTTATTTACATAATAGGTACAATAAAAGGATAACGCACAACATTCTGTAGAGTCGATAAGGCCGAGGTTTCATGGTCCAGCCCGAAACTTGTCTAAACGCACTTAACACGGACACACGCTGAAAGATAGGGTGGGCTCTGTCAGAGTTGTTCAAAACAGTGTCTATAGTGGTACTCACCTCAGAATCCAGCTGACAAGCAAGGGTGAGCATCAAGTGGTTCTGGAATCTCGTCGCCACTGAGTGCTGCCCAGCAGGTTCGTCTTCCGGGCAGCGGCATGAAGCTGAAAGCCCCGCCAATGGTCCGAACGTAAATCCATGTCACAATAAAGCACGGGCGCCGGCGAACCACCATCGATCTCTTACACACACAGTGTAGTGCACGCAGAAGAAAGTCAGGCTTACTAGTATCCAACCTTTCGTGCCAAATTCACTTCTTGTGCAGCTGCGCGAGCATCTAAGCTGCGGGCTACATTAAATTGAGAATGGGCAGCTAGCTAGTAGCCGAGTCATTCTACAAATCATTCTCAATATAGTCTTCGCCTTTACGCTCACTGTTCCTTTCACTCGTCCTAAACTTTCTAGCAGGTGAACCAGGACTCGTTAACGGCCGCCTGTGTCACGCCTCGCTCACGTGTTCACAGTCTAGACCCGTTCTAGGGTGCGTACATGTCGCCAACGTGTCGCCGTAGCACACACACCCTCGTCGGCACTCTTCGCAGTGCAAGACGAATAGCGAGCCAATCAAGGAAGGGTCGTCGCGTCTCCGCGACGCGCTACAGCGTCCACCTACCTGTCCGTTGCACGGTCCGTGCACTGACCTCAGGGGTGCGGCCGTCACGGTCACACGTGGTTGGCGTCGCTCAGACCACGACACGCGGCCAGAAGCCCCGGACAGCTAGACGTCGAGCGCGTCTCGGGACGCTGGCGAAGAAAGGGCGCGCCACCGTGGCGTCCGTATACGAACACGGCGGCGCACAAACAAAGAGCGCGCGCGACGGGTCGCTTGCGGACGACAATGGTCGAAGCCGGTTGAGAGCAAGGCCCGCCAGCCACGTGCGACTGTTCTCTGGTGATGTGTCTGTGTGTACGATATACGCGTTGCGTACAACACGCACGCACGCTTATGTGTTGATGTGCGGAGGCGGCTTGCCGAAGCATGCGGTCATCGTTCCGCAGCGGTGCAGAAAGGGTGAGGCCGGCATTTTAAATGTCGCCCCGCCGGGCACGCTGCTTAAAGAGGCCGATGAAAGGGGCTTTCTTAAAAAGCTGGCCCCCATGTTACGAGTGTTCTGATTTGGAACTTTGGTTAGCGGGGAGCACAGGTTTTTGTCCGCCGATGTGGAGCAGTGGTTATAGCGCTCGGCTGCTGACCCGAAGGTCGCGGGTTCGATCCCGGCCGCGGCGGTCACATTTCGATGGAGGCGAAATGCCAGAGGCCCGTGTACTTTGTGATATCAGTGCACGTTAAAGAACGCCAGATGGTCGAAATTTCCGAAGTCCTCCACTATGGCGGCTATCATAATCATATCGTGGTTTTAGCACGTAAAAGCATAGATATTTTGATTTGGAAATTTTGGACCGCAACGTCAGCCTAACACAAATAAGGCGCTCGTGGTGCCACGGTACAGGTTCTG
Source organism: Rhipicephalus appendiculatus (assembly GCA_030522465.1). Lineage (NCBI taxonomy): Eukaryota > Metazoa > Arthropoda > Arachnida > Ixodida > Ixodidae > Rhipicephalus > Rhipicephalus appendiculatus. Next base: position 897,635 of record JALIZH010032938.1, on the reverse strand, counting down.
AGTTACCACTGACTAAACACTTCATTGGTGCAACACGTTAAGTGGTTAAAGAGTAGGATTATCATTATATGAACTACACGAAGTGTTTGCTCTGTATTCGTCATCAGTCATCAGCATACTATGAAGTTCACCCTCCGCGGTTGGTCTAGTTATGGTGCTTCCTGCTTCGCTGCTTCTCATTTGTCGGAGAGGCGGGCATTCGAAATCAGTATGCCTGTGATATGTAAGAAAATTGCTTGTTTCGTTTCATGGTTTACGTTTCTCTTTAGAATCAGTGTGGATTGTATGCCAGCTCTCAATTATCAGGTACAATAAGACTGACGTTAACGTCAGTGTGTATTTGAATAGCAGTGACTGCGGCACGGCATATTGAAAAACCTTGAATGACCTCTAGATTTTGTCACTTGTTCCACTGGTCTCATGAAGCCAATCTTTACTTTCCGACCAGTTTAATGGTAACTCTACACCTTGGTAAACAAGACATTCATTGTCCGAGGCCATGCGATCAACAAGGCCTATTCAAAGCATTGGATGGCATGCGTGCTTTAGGATGCACGTTTTGTAAACATACGTATTTAAATGCTGACAATCGGTGGAATCGCTTGGATTATAATATAAAATGAGTGAACCTAATAAAGTTCTTTGCCTGCCTGCCTCGCCTCAATTTCACCAATGAGTTAGGAATAACAAGGCGAACCGAGTGTTTAAATTTTTTGTTAGTTGCAACCCCATGAAAATGAAGAGAGAACAGAGCCAGAGAGACGCAGAGGTAAAATAACTGTTCTTTGTTTAGTTTAAATGTAAAAAAAAAAAGTACACTCAACAAGATGTGTAAACTGAAAGTGGACAAAAGGCATGCTTTCCACACGTGGGAGCCTAATTTGGACGAGCCGGTTTACCAATTAGATTCACTCAATAATTTGTATATTAACGCGCTAATGTTGTGCCTTACGGATTTAAATTCAGGCTAAGCTCCCACCTCCGGCAAGCGCCCTTTTCATCCCACGTGGCTTTCCCTTAGTGTTATGATTAAAATGCATTACGGTTTGTACAGAACAGTTCGACATTCTAATATGCCTCAACTGACTTCATTTTCTGTTAGCAATCATTCTCCCACGAGCGTCTGATATTGCTTAATATTATTCACCACCATTCTCTGTGTCTTGTTCGGAACGTGTAGCTCATATCCATTACGCGTTATTGTCCAGATTGAGGTAGATAAGGACTTAATAGTTACAAAATCTTAAGTTTCATTTCAGACTTGCAAAAGCCTAATTGGGTTATCTCGAACACCTCAAGGCTGATCACCTCTCGTCTTGCAATTAGACGTTCTCGGAGCGTTCGCTGTCTTCCTTCGTTCACTTGACTACTCGTTCAGAAATATGGACTACCTTCCAAAATTATGACTGTTGTGTATTTACTTAATCAAACCCAACGTTGCGTGATGCTAGTTGAACGGCAAGGTGGAGGCTACCTCTATTCAACGCATACGTTTATTCGAAGAATATATTATCGGTGCTCGAAGAACCACCAGGATGACGTTACTTGGTACGATGAAGCAAAAGCTCGGCCCTCGCGGAACTAAAAATGCACACGCATGGCAATATTACTTGTGATCCCATTTCGAACTTATACCGATCACGTTTAAACCTTGAGGGTCCCGGAATACAATTGGAAAACAACGTAGCGACGAACCGACGCAAGTGGGTACATTAAAAGGACCGCGCCCACATCCGACGCAAGATGTATGCGTACTACATGGCGTAGTACATGCACAAACGCACGCAGAGAAGAACACGAGTCTTCGCCACCTTGGCGACAATAGCGTTAACATGCACAGCGTTTGTAGCTGAACTTGCACCAGTGGTCATGTCCGACTACTCAAAGCTAGAGGAAATAGAGAAAAGAAATATTGTCAAGCATAAAAAAACGCACCAGTCGCGCGTGAATACAGAATTCGCAACTGTAGTGGTGCGGTGTCCTACTCTCGAAGCGGGGAGCACAGGTTAGTTTCGTTTCTCGCTGTTCACATGCTCACGCATCCATGAGAGCGGGTGCATCAGGTGGTGGCACGAATATCTCGTTGTCGTTGATACGTGAGGTACGATCAAGTGTTGAGGCCGGGATGCACGTGGTGTTAACCAGCTACGGACACACGTTGGCCACTCCGGACTTCGCCAGCATTTGTGTCTGTTGGCTGACGTTCCGGAATCGGTACGTCGCGTAGAGGCCAGCGGTGGGCGCCGGACACCGGCGCTTCCAGTCTTCGCACTCGAGGTCGAACACGGCCAAGCCAAGGTCCAGGTTCCCGAACATCTTGTTGATGTCACACAACTGTAATAATGAGTTTGCCGGTATAGCAACGAGATGAGCAGTGCAGTGCTTATTAAGTCAACATATGTCTCATATACATACCGGCGAATAAACACGCATTGTCGCAATGGCAATGAAACGGTCACTGTCGTTGTTGAACTTGGTAAGAATTGTACTGACGAACGCACCTTCCAACGCGACGGGCCGGGGTATGGCCTTCGTCGGGAAATGCAGCAACAATGTTGTATTCCCTTGGTGTCCTCAGAAACTTCCGCAAGCCATCGCGTCTTTTTTTTTTTCCTGAGTTGAACCTAAGGACTAAGATGGCAATGACGTACTCAAGGCTTTAAGAGTCGAATTGATTTGCTTATTCTTTGTCCATGGCTTGAATTCAGCGCGAAGAACTGAAGTGTGAAAAGCTAAACGTGCGGTTTAAGTCACGAACACACGCGCTGTGTTTTGCACTATACTCGTACACTTCGGTACTCCTCACTGCATTCACGACATGAACTTGGAGCAACATGTCCTACTAGCTGTCCTGTGACAAAGTTCGTGGGAAAATATCAACACCCCTTCATCCTTTTATTCACTCCTTTGCGAAGGCCAGCTTCACTGGTGGAGGCTAACTTCTCCGCAATAAGACTCTATGTGTTGGGAAGCCCGGCTTCGCGGTTTGCTTTGTGCTTCTGACGAAGACCTGGTTTCTTAGTGCTTAACTTTCACTGTGGGAGTGTGACAAAGAGATAATTGGTGCCAGTACTAAACTGTCATTGAATACGCCGGCGGTTCTTTAGACACCTGGCCGAGTTTTCATAGGAAAGCTTGACAAAAGGTAAAAGGACTGTGCATTTGTGGGTGCGTGTAAAGGTAGGGGCGCTCTTTAAAGGGACTGTCTACCGTCGTTCATCACTTTTATGTTTTGTATCGCAATAAAAAGCGTACCGTCTGAAGTGCCGAACCTTGCAGCGGTTTCTCTGGAAAGTGAGTAGAAATTTTTAAAACAGAATTTTGCGATCTGCATTCGGTCCTCTTCCATTGGTATGATGAATGCCCACAACACTGGTTGGTGGAGGCGATGACGACTGTAGTGCCGGTGAAAGTCGCAAACAGAAACCGCGGGCTCTTTTTGCAGACTTCATCAATTTTTGTTTAATAATAAAACAAATACCGTAGTGGTCGTTTAAAGCACGCATATTGTCAGATAAAGTATTATTACCACGGTTTCTCCAGCTTTGTTCAGTCTGCCTGACAAACCACCGCGGTCGAGTGGAAAAGTTGGTCTGTTCCAGCAACACTGGTACGCCGGGGTTGTGAAACGAACTGTAGTGATTCCACTCATGCCAACCGCGCTACTAAAATGAACATGAGGAGTGCTTCACAAAACAACAGAAGGTTCCTGCTGTCTTTCAGTTATGTTTAGGTGTTCTGTGTTGTATATGCGATATGAGAGCCAGCATGGACGCCCTGGTGAAGCGGAACGTGATGGCAAAATCTTCTTCAATGTAGCACCTTGGTGAATGGTGTGCACTTCACTCATGAGGACTCGTGCTACGTTACTAGATTACGTTGGACTCACGGGCATGGTTCGAAAATTCCCTGAAGTCAGTCACGCTGCTATTCGCCGAAGACAATTTTTTTCTTATGAGCGATGCCGGACGCAGTGCTCGCGTTCCGCCGCCGTAGGCAGGAGAACGCGCCTGCCGGCAGCGCCACCGAGCGCCTGTCTGAACGCGTGAGGAAAAAAGCAACAATTACTCTTTGGCGCAACCTAAAGCTGCCTCAAGTGCGTAAAATACAATTTCAAGTTACACATGTTTGTTTTTAAGCAAAATGAGTCTACCTGCGAGGATTTCGTGTCCGACCAATAGATTGAACCACATCGCTGTTTGGTGACGCTAGCGGTCATTCTTTGTCGACTTTCGACGTCAAATTAAAATTATAATTCTTTTTTTGTGGAACAAAAGCATGCTCATTGCCGCCGATGTGATGAACGATCTTCTCACTTTCGCCACAATCAGAAAAATTTTTCCGAGCGGTAGACAGTCCCTTTAAGCAGATGCGTCGTAAGAGTTCGAAGTTTTCGTCGTTCCAGCCTTCCCTCTCCCGTTAGGCGCACTGTCATGAATAAGTAGAACTGATGGCTCAAGGAACGTTTTGCTTAAACACATGAAATGCAAAAAATATATAAAGACCAATTTTCTGCTCTGTATTCAATCGGTCAGATCAGCCCAATTTTTGCGAAATTACAGGTTTGCGTAAGCCTACAAACAAACAAACGAACGAACGAACAAAAAATAACACGAAAAAAATGACTGAAAGAATGCATGTGCTTTCTTATAATTAATATTATGTTTTTGCAGTCATGATGACCAAAAAAGAAGTTTGCAGCTGATTACGCAAACAACAATGCTTCTGACAGAGATTGGCACATCTCCACGTAAAGAACTAAAGGACTTTCCCCTCTCCCGCCTCCGTGCCAACGTTGCGCACCCCAGCAGCAACATAAGAAAGACGCACATATGCAATGTTTTCTCGCTTTACCTTGGAGTTGATGGTGATTCGGGATTCGAACGTGCTCAGAACGTCCGTGGCCCTAATATTCTTAGACGTTCCGACACCCACGTTTTGTGTCACGTCGACGGTTGGATTTTCGTATGGGTTCAAGGAGTTGCAATACTGCGAAAAAAAAAAAGAACAGCGACTTACAACATATGCCAACTAGACGTTTATAATGGCTGACTATTTGTCGTGCAACGCCGTGCAATGAGGGTTCTTATGCCTGCTCGTCGACTAAAGCCATCCCGAGCTTGACTGATGCTACGACTATATTTGCTATAACAACATATATACTATAATATATATTGCTATAACAACTATATTTGCTATAACAACTTGCAACTGCTGCGCTTTTAATGTAATCGTTTGTAGTCACGGCATCTTGGTGCAGATGCTGAGAGAGCACGTTTTCACTGCGATTTCAGAATTTCGTCTTTACTGAATTCGAATTTTCAATCAATCAATCAATCAATCAATCAATCAATCAATCAATCAATCAATCAATCAATCAATCAATCAATCAATCAATCAATCAATCAATCAATCAATCAATACTAGATTGCAAGCGTGGTCTGTCACACGAAAGTGCGCCAAATATCTTTCTGGATTTTGCGTGTTCGGATCCGTCCAGCCGCATTTGACGGTAGTCCGTGCATTGAAAAGCCTGTATGGACGTTCTCCTTGTATCGAACGCCGAACCCTGCCATATTAATTGAATGGTGAAGATCTGCGCGGCAGCGCAGTCCGCAGTGCGTGCACGTGGCTGCCGCATTATTTGCACAATATGACAATCAGTGCTGGCCTGATCAGGTTGGTTTAGGAGGACTGATAAACTACAGCCCTGGCCACACACAGCCTCAGTACATGCGCCTACCATTCAACAGCTGGAAGCGATAACCAAGACATCGCGTAACACTGTGAACTGCTTTGTAGTCTGGTGCCGACCCCGTTTACCTCCACAGAGGACCTGCGCCTCCCCATTACCTAAAGGAATTTAATTCAATCAATTTGGAGCGGTGGTACGCACTATACAGCTCATTATAGCCGGTAGCATGGAACTATCATTCGCAAACAGCTCACAGAGAGAGTTGTGTTGACCCCCCCACTTGCTGGCCACGCAGGGGGGCGTCCATTGCTACGGTCGCCTGTGCCTTGTAGACGCGCGTGCACATTGACACCGACACTGCCAGAGAAGGACTGCCATTCCAAGCGGTGAAGTTGTTGATGGCTTCCATGGTCTTCACCTGGGCACCGAGGAAGCGAAAGAAAGTGAATGCATTGCTTCAGCGTTTGAGACCTTATTCATCAGAGGCTCGTGATCTGTCTACGTTGTTCTTACATTGCCTAAGCCCGTAAGCGTGCGAGGTCGCGTTATCTCCATAACAAGGCGTAGTGATTCTCGGCGACCTCTCAGCGATGTCACATCAGTCTAGTAGTGGAGTAGTTGTAACAGTGCAGCCACAGTATCATGCAATGCAGCAATTAAGTTAGCGTAGTGTGGTTGCGTACCGCAGATGGTCGCATTCGCCAACGCCCCACGACGAACGGGTGCTTACGATGGTAGCGTGAACATTTTCAAACAAAGTAAACCTACTCAAAGTGTTCAACATGAACATTGTACACTCGTTCTTCCGACATGAGCACTCTACACTCGGTTTCTCTGGCGCCAGAGGGTGGCAGCTCATACAGCACTGCGTGACGCTTCCTCGAGCAGTCCGACCACGCCGGTCTGCTCCTCGACGTAACGTAATAGTGCCCTTGCGCGGGACCGGGTGACAAAACCTCTCGGGGAGGTCACACCACAAGCGAACAATGATACATCATGTCCTTGAATGTACATATGTAGAAAGTCCACATCTCTTTAAGCGAAGATTGCCATGAGTTACAGATTTCGGAGGTGGTGGCTGCGGCGTCGTCAAAACCTCTCGGGGAGGTCACACCACAAGCGAACAATGATACATCATGTCCTTGAATGTACATATGTAGAAAGTCCACATCTCTTTAAGCGAAGATTGCCATGAGTTACAGATTTCGGAGGTGGTGGCTGCGGCGTCGTCTTCCCCCCCCCCTCCCCTCCCCTCCCCCTCCCCCTCCCCTAGCCCATTTTTGGTGTCAATAAAGTTTTATCCTCCTCCTCCTTCGTAACCGAAAAGCCCGGCGCTGGCGGGTATACAGAAACGCGGCCGTCTAAGGTGCGCCGGCCGCATGCGTACTTGTACGTGCCGCTTTCCAATAAATGACGCTCTCTCGATCATGGGGTTGTCGGCAATAAGCCGTTCCTGATATGGCAATCTGATCTTTTATCGATGTCACCTGTCATTTCACGTCGACTCGTTTCGTTGTTGCCTGGAAATGATACGCATGACCATCGCTGTTGCCGCTAGCAACTCAAGCGTTGCTCTATTAAGCACGTGGATGAAGGTCCGATGCCCGGCACGGAGGATGGAAACAATTAGGAAGAAGCGTTGGGCAATGCAACAGAAAGAAAGAAAGAAGGAAAGAAAGAAAGAAGGAAAGAAAGAAATAGAAAGAAAGAAGGAAGGAAGGAAAGAAAGAGAGAGAGAGAAAGAGAAAGAAAGAAGGAAGGAAAAAAACAAAGAGAGAGAGAGAAGGAAGGAAAGAAGGAAGGGAAGAAAGAAACAGAGAGAGAGAGAAAGAAGGAAAGAAAGTGAGAGAGAAAGAAGGAAGGAAAGAAAGAAAGAAAGAAAGAAAGAAAGAAAGAAGGAAAGAAAGAAATAGAAAGAAAGAAAGAAGGAAGGAAGGAAAGAAAGAAAGAAGGAAAGAAAGAGAGAGAGAAAGAGAAAGAAAGAAGGAAGGAAAGAAACAAAGAGAGAGAAAGAAGGAAAGAAAGAAAGTGAGAGAGAGAAAAAAGGAAAGAAAGAAAGTGAGAGAGAGAAAGAAGGAAAGGAAGAAGAAAGTAAAGAAAGAAAGGAAGAAAGAAAGGGAGAAAGAAAGAAGGAAAAAAAGGAAGAAAGAAAGAAGCAGTAAAAAGAAATGCAGTAAGTCAGGTACGCACCCACCAAGCTTCCCTTGCCCCCCATTTTTCCGATAGGGCAAGGGCTTCCAATTTTTTTTCCTCCCTTCAAGGGACCCTGAAACGGTTATTTGATACTTCGTGAGCGTTTAGGATAGAGCATCGTCGAACCAGTGGCACCACAAATTTAGTGGTACGCCGTGTACCAAGGCGGCTACGGACAATTATATCATACCCTCCTTCTCACCCCTGCCTTGCCTCCTCAACTCATGAGACACGCTGACATCGCTGGCGATCGCAGAGCTCACGTGAGCACACTCGAACGATTTGAGCTTCGCCCAGTGATGACCTCCGAGATTGCACGCCGACAGGTTGTGTGCAATCTCGGAGACCATAGCCCAGTGCGCCCGGCAGCACGCACGCCGTCTGGCAACAGAGACATCGCGGAGTGGTTGATATCTGCTCCGACAGGTGCCGCCACCCTACCTGCCAATTTTTCGTGCGCGCACACCGCAGCCAATCAGATCCAGCAGCCCCAGTGACTTCGTGCGCACACTGCATGTCGTACTCCGAAGGGGCGGTTGAAAACGCGTTGGGCTGAGCCGCAGTGATCTGCAGCGATTCGCAGCTTTATAGCGTTGTAATAAATTACACAGTGTACGCAGAGAGCTTAGTCTGTAAATGAGCCTTAGGACTTGGTCTACTGGCCCAATGTGTTTGTACAAAATCGTCAAAACCGTTTCAGGGTCCCTTTAATAATAATTGCTGAGGTTTAACGTCCCAAAACTACAATATGGTTATGAGAGACGCCGTAGCGGAGGCCTCTGGAAATTTTGACCCCCTGGGGTTCTTTAACTCGCTACGGGCCTCTAGCATTTTCGCCTCCATCGAAAATGCGACCACCTCGGCCGGGATTCGATCCCGCGACCTTTTTTTTTGTTTCCTGCCTGTCCTTTACTCCCCTCCTCCCACATCCACGGCTGATCGCCCCCCTGGTGTCAGCTGCTCACGCTAGACAGTTACAGAGCGATATAAAGTAGCATTTGCACTTCCTTCCCTTCGCTTAATTATATACTATGTATCTACCCAAATAAACAACCACCTGCTAACTTAAACGCGAGCATGCGCTGCCGGAGTCCGTGGTTAATTTGTGGCATCTCACCATGCCCAGCACGTTGGTGTTGTTGCTGTTCGGCGCGAGTCGGTACGGCGCCCCTCCGCTGATCCAGCACTCTTTGTAACCGCCGATGAACTCGTCCTCAGTGATGTGCGTCAACGGGATCAAGCCGTCGACGATGAACGACCTGTGTTAGCGGCCGCATACACTCGAGAGGTTAAGAATAGGAGCGGGCAAGATTATGACACAGTGGCATCACAATTACAAATAAAAACGTGGTCACTCCACATCATTTGGAACATTTATCCCTGTTCGCTTCGTTCAGACATGTTGAAGTATGTATATATATATATATATATATATATATATATATATATATATATATATATATATATATATATATATATATATATATATATATATAGCCGCAACAAAATGTACAAATTTTCGATGTACCGCTCATGCTTACTTAAACGCCTTGTCGATTTCAGCAAGGAATGGTTCCATGTTGGCGGGCCAGAGGCGGATACCGAGGACAACGAAGCCGCGAGCAGGCGAAGGGGGTCCAGGGTGCGCTGTCTTCAAGATCTCCTGCTGGGCTCTAATTGCCTGCAAGTGAGGTCAGACCGAACTCGTCTCGGAATACGTAAAACCAAATGAGGTAGTACCGTGGCAGGCTGACTGATTCGACCATGTGAAACTTCTACTCAAACCAAGTCTACAGACGGGACTTGCACTGAGTTCCAGGTTTATGTGTATTCTGTACATTCGTTTGACATGGGCTGCAGAGGGACCGTGAGGAGACGGAAATAAGGGGAAATGGAGGGGGGGGGGGGGGAGTCCACCCCGCTGAAATTTCAAGCAATCCCCCGCTCTCTGGAGAGCCAGAAATCTGACGCTATGGCTTTCTTTAGTAGGACTGAAAGGCGGGCGAGCTGGAACTTATCCATCGTTGGGTAGCCAGCGCTTGTCCTGTCCTCTTCTTTTGCGTTTTGTCAATTTGTGCGCTACCCAACGATCGATACCTTCTTTACGTGCGCCGCTACTTCTATGAAATAACTCCCTCATTGTAGATGTCCCCGCCGAACCTCTCCTCACTTACCCCTCTCATCGTAAAGTATCCCTGGCGCTGCACCTGCAACAAATGTTGCTGCGCCTGCTAGCGTTGAAACAATAATTTAGCCGAACCCCGTATAGTAAGTTCTCGAGTCGAATGTGAATTGAACATCAAATCATGCTAAATGCATTTTAAATCGCGAATATTGCGCCCACCCGTGACATGCACAAAACGCCTTAAAGTAGCTGCTCGAGAGTCAAGCATCCTAGGCCAAATTAATGCATTCTTTTACGTCGGCGAATAGCTGTCCCTTCCGCAATCGGCATTTCCACCATTACCAACGGCAGTTTTTCAATCGTCTCAAAAGTTATGTTCTACTTTTGAGGGGTGTAGCCAGAATTAAAATGGGGGGGGGGGGGGTTTATCCATATTTTACATATGTTCGGGTATGCGTTTGTATGTGTGCGTGTGCATCTACACACGCAAAATTGAAAAAATACCGGGCGGAGGAGGTGGGTAGGGTTTGAACCCATTCACCCCTCCCCCCTCTCTTCGCCAATGCCACCCTTGCTTTGCGCAGCGTGGCAGATGAACACCAACCAAAGTGGCAAACCTTGAAGAAGTCGAAGACTTGCTTGACCCTGGTGTCGATGGGTGCGGCTTCCCATGGTTTCACCTCGAGGTTGGGAACGCCGTAGTGATATATTCTTTTGGTGGTCCAGTAATTTCGCAGAGTGTTCTGACCTGCGGCGCTGAGCACGTGCCTCGTAGCGAAGCCTGTGCTCCTGCGGTATCGCACAAGGGGCGGTCAACGGCACATATTTCCGTATGCACTGCGCCGTCAAAACAAATGCGCGTGAAACGCAATGACAGACATTAGGAAATCGATTAACAGACTGGAGTGAAAATTGTTCTATTTATAAAGGATTATGTCAGATTTCAGTGCTGATGCGCCACTTTGACAGTGGACCGTAAAGAAAAGTATGAGATAACTTTGTCTCTTCAAACAGGTCATATTGAGTATCTATCTATCTATCTATCTATCTATCTATCTATCTATCTATCTATCTATCTATCTATCTATCTATCTATCTATCTATCTATCTATCTATCTATCTATCTATCTATCTATCTATCTATCTATCTATCTATCTATCTATCTATCTATCTATCTATCTAACCAACCAACCGACCGACCCACCGACCGACCGACCGACCAACCAACTGACCCAACACCAGCGTCCTTCGCGGGTTGGGTGTCGAAGCCGGAAGGATAGGGTTCGATCACGCCGCCAGGTCGCGGGATCGAATCCCGGCCGCGGCGGCCGCATTTTCGATGGGGGACGAAAATGCTTGAGACCCGTGTACTTGGATTTAGGTGCACGTTATAGAACACCAGATGGTCGAAATTTCCGGAGCCCTCCACTACGGCGTCTCTCATAATCATATGGTGGTTTTGGGATGTCAAACACCAGATATTATTATTATTATTATTATTATTATTATTATTATTATTATTATTATTATTATTATTATTATTATTATTATTATTATTATTATTATTATTATCGCTCACACCGCAGCGGACGCATTTCGATAGAGGCGAAATTATAGAGGTACGTGTACTGCGCGATGCCAGCGGACGTGGAAGAACCCCAGGTGGGGTCGAAGTTATTAGGAGCCCTCAACTGCGGCTACGGCGTCCCTCACAATGATATCGTGGTTTTAACACGTACTTCCCTCCGCCTGTCCCTATGCCTATGTCTGTGTGTGCGTCTGCTAAGATTTTAAACCTTCATTCGGCACCAGTATTTCTAGCACTGCGACATCGACAGCGCAGCTTGCAGCACTTGCCGTAGGGTCACGTGAATGCCGAAGGAGGTGATGTTTGCCCTGGCGGCCTTTCCCAGCAAATTCTGAATGGCAGGGTTCGGTGTCGTCGACAAAAGGTGGCCTTGTTGCTGACGTAGTACGTGATGAAGGCGTAGTCGCAGAGACCGTCGACGTGGACGTAGGTGTAGTCCTGCTCGTACGCGCCAAACGTGCAGAACAGAGTGTGCTTGCCCATGGGTCGGACGGGATAGGACACTGCGGAACATTAAGAATCACCCCATATCTATATAAGCTATGTTATTTCGCATTATGTTCGAGCGAGCTGTTTAAGGCAATCACTGATTTTCCAAGAAATGTTCGTAATCTGTCACATAAAGTTCCCTTTGCTAAGAAAAACATGCTGGTTAAAAAAATATTGAGACTCAAGGAAAAACGCATCTTGAAGAGGTCCTACAACACTTTTTGATAATTGGTCGGGAAACGCTGCCGATCGCTGGTCGAGGCTCCTAAGATGTGAACCAAACATTATAGCGCAGCACGCACCCTGGAATTCACAATTAATCCTCAAAGTCAGCTAGATATCGCTAGCTGTTCTCTCGACAAATTGATGCCATAAACCCAAAGTCCACGGCCATTGGTTGAGTGGAGCTTCGTGAGCTGCATAGGTACCACGGCCGCCGCGGGATGTCGCCACGTGCTCTGCCCGCAGGCGTGCTCGCGATCACACTGAAAGGTAAGCCGCGCGTTCGAAGGAAAAAAAACAAACAAACTAATAAAAGAAAGGGCTCGAGGTCATGACGCGTGCTCACGAACGGACGAAGCTTTTTCCCGTCTTGTCATCCCACACCAGGGCAGCGTTCAGCGCGCTCGCTAGTACGAAAGGTGAGCGAAGCCGCTTAAAGCTGGTAACAAATCCATGCAACTCCGCTCGTACTTGACGGGTTCCAAAAATATTTGCGGCAGTAGATTCGCGAGGCAATAAACTCTTTTAATGAAGTAATTCAATGATTACTTGCCAAAGTGTTGAGGAGACCTTTATCGAAAAAAGAGAAAAATTCAGCTCTTACGCGGCTTCACCAAGATGTCATTTATGGCAGGTTTTTATGTTGGGGCTCTTGGATCACATAAATGGATACGCGTGGTGTCCATTCGTTACGAGTTAAATGACGCTGTACTGCTTTAACGCCTATTGCTGTGAGACAATCGTGCGGAAGCGTGGCGTACCTGTTGGTGGAGCAGGCGTCGTTGTCGTACTTGTGGTGGTCGTAGTAGTAGTGGTAGTAGTAGTGGTGGTAGTTGTAGTGGTGGTAGTGGTAGTGGTAGTCGTTGTGGTAGTGGTACTGGTGGTAGTTGTGGTAGTGGTAGTAGTTGTGGTAGTGGTCGTCGTAGTAGTAGTCGTGGTGGTAGTAGTGGTAGTAGCGCTTGTAGTCGTCGTGGTGGTTGCGGTGGTAATGGTAGTAGTTGTCGTGGCGCTGCTCGTAGATGCGCTTGCACGTGTCGCTGCGGTTGTAGCAGTGCTGGTAGTCGTCGTGGTGGTTGTAGAGGTAATGGTAGTAGTTATCGTGGCGCTGCTCGTAGATGCGCTTGCACGTGTCGATGCGGTAGTAGTTGTGCTACTGGTAGTCGTCCCCGGTTGCGAATGTTTAGCGGTGGTATATGTTGTCGACGTCGTAGTCGCAGCAGTGATCGAAGTCATGGTAGTGGTTGCAAGAGTCACTGGTTCACCACTAGCACTGACTGTTGACGATCCAGCAGACTTCGTGGAACGCATCGTGGAGCTTGTCGGCGGCAAGGGACTGGAGTAATCTGCAAACCGTAGCGATCGACTTGTGAAAAAAAAAACGAAGCGAAGCTCAGTCACATAATAGTTGCGTACCATCGTTAAGGCAAGCCCTAACTTACTATGTGCTAAGATTTCCGCGCAAGTAGGGCAAGTGTACGGGGCTAATAAATTCACAAAGTGCGTAGCATCGCTTTGACGATTCAGGTGTTAAACTGACAAAAAGAAATTAATCAGTCACTCTCACGCCTTACCAATATTTGTCCATAACATTGTGAAAGTTTCCCAGAGACAGAATTAACAACTGGAACTAGCGTAACAATTACTACTCGATGCATCTGGCTAAGACAAGCTAGTTTCAGTTATATCGTTTGAAGCGAGAAGTACGAAGTCGAGGCAGCAAGATGTACTATCGATCATTTCCACACTGCGCAGAGTTTTTTTAGGAAATACCCTTAGCTGTTCTACAGAAGCAGCAATGGAGAGTTCAATCGCTTCTTGCGCACTAAACAACCAGCACTGAAGAAATGAAAAGAAAATGCAGCCGGCTTGCCTTTAATGACAGCCATTAGGAAGTAGGCCAATGCAGCCAGCGCGAACAGCAGGACGCCGAAGAGACATACAATGACGGCGAGGGCTTCACTGAAAAGTCCAGTACGAGACAGGTAATTAATCATATTGCTTACCTGCACGTCACTAACATTTTATATATACCTTCCTACATATAAAAAGGAAAGAACGAAGCACTATATATGCAATTCTAATAGACTGTTCTTGTTTTGCGCTATGCAGTAAATTTGCCTGTTTGCAAGCGCGATTATGGCGATTTCTGAAATTTTATTTTTATCCAAACAACGAAGTGGAAAGGGGTAGCCGTCGCCAAGAAATCGTGACATCTTCATTTATTTTTCATTTCAGTGAAAAAAAATGAAAAATAAAGATCGCCTGGAGAACACATCATGCGAGGTGTTGATATTCATTCATTCACACCCGACTCTGTGAGTCAATTACATAGAGGAACGAAATCAGTCACAGTAACAAGCACACAAAAAAAGAATATTACTGTGATACGATGTGACCATGATATGCAGCATAAAAAAGATACACATGCAAATAGTTTACTGAATGTAGAAATAATAGCGTCTTTGGGAACAGCTTTACCTCGTTGCACAAAAAGCTATCTCAAACATCCAAATTATGCGGGTGTTGTTGTTGTTTGTTTGTTTGTTTGTTTGTTTGTTGTTGTTGTTGTTGTTGTTGTTGTTGTTGTTGTTGTTGTTGTTGTTGTTGTTGTTGTTGTTGTTGTTGTTGTTGTTGTTGTTGTTGTTGTTGTTGTTGTTGTTGTTGTTGTTGTTGTTGTTGTTGTTGTTGTTTGTTGTAAGGAGAGGAGGTACGCCGAACAAGGTCAGCGTTATACCCGTTTATGAGACGCGCATTCTCGGGCAGATACTGCGGCTGATACTGATCTCTGAGCTTCTTGCTGCGGCTTGCAGTGATTCCAACTGTTCAAGACAAAGGCTGTCGATGTCTAGACTTAGCACCGTGCTACATAGTGGCGCTCGGGCACGTACCGCCAAGGATATCTAGTGTCCGGAGGTGGAGCGTACGTAGCCGATGGGCTGTAAACAAAACAAAAAAGAGCCTTTCATAGGCTGTTATGCTCAGAAATTTAAAAATGACGTCTAATTCGGCATGCACGCGTTTTCGTCACCAAATTACCGCCATGCCGAGAGGTGGAAACAAGAGTGAGGTATAACTGCAGTTCTATATACCTTCGTTTCATATACGTAGCAAGCTACGATACGCAAGAAACGCTGGCTACTAGGATTCGCGATGAAAAAATCAACAGTGCGTTACATGTGGTAATATGCGTTAGAGAACATGCCCCAATCCCCCAATCTTATGTCGCAAAATATGGTGTGTATATTAAACGAACGGCATCTCACCAGCTGTGGCGCATGGCAGTCGCATTTCTATGGGGGCGAAGTGAAAAAAACACCCGCGTACTTAGATTTAATTAGGCGCATGTGAGGGAACCCCGAGGTGGTTGAAATTATTCCGGAGTATCACCACTAAGGCGTGCCTCAGCGGTTTTAGCATGCTTTTAGCACGTAAAACCCCTGGGCTTAATTTTCCAGGAGGTCTGAACGTGTTTTTAAGGAACAAGCAGACTGACACGTTCCTGCTACTAACAGGCGCAGCGCACTGCTAGAGCTCGCGACCGAAACATGGTGCGTCGCACAAAAGCAGCAAAGAGGTAATCAAATATGGTACGTGATATGACGTAGCATCGCGTTCAGACGCCCGTGATGAAGTTAGGCCATAGAAACGGTGTCGATGGTGCGGCGAGTAGAGTGAGATGTCTGAGACCGCTCTAATTGCGTAGCTTCCACAGCGAACGGAGAAGTTTCTCAGCGGCGCGCACATCACCGATAAGGTATTTACATCTAATCTTTCCGCACCACCAACGCCAAATGCCATGAAGTTACTTAATAAGACGACGCGAAAACACTTTCGCTGCAACAAAGGCTCACCACGACTTGTTAGTTCTAGCAGCCTTAAAACACGCGGCTGGTGTCAACGACAACACATTGAATAAATTAACTGTCGATGCAGATCTTACGTTGCCACATACTATGCAAGAATACAAATGTGTTTATTACACTACGAGATTTCAACTGGAGCGTCCGCAAGGACAAATGCTTACACAAGCGCTGGAAGAAAATGCACGTCGCCAGTGGTTAAGTAGCCATTGCTGACAAAGCCCCGTAAACACGCTCGTGTTATGAGCACTGCAAGCCTCCACGCAGACAAGCGCACCGCTTAAACATCACAGTGGAAGAAATGTACGTCCAGCCGAACGGAAACGAATTCTAAGTATGAAAATTTAAATGAAGCCATGTTTCCTTTGCTCACTTAGTCTGAAGATTCATAAGCTGCAATAATATGACTTTCTATCTTGTTTAAGAGATCTTACGGATGATTCTAGCTGTTTAAAGAAATATGTAACAAAAATCTACGGTGATTAATGAGGTCTGTCCGACAAGTTCACGCAGCACTTCCAAATTAATTTCATTTCTTCAGATGGATCAATGCGGCCAATTCAAGATAGATATTCCTTATTAAATGCAGTACACTCCTTCCAACTCTTCTGTCATTAGTGGAAGCTCCCTTAGAAGTCCTTTTATTTTAAGCCCTTCAAGAGTATATTATCGTTTCTTTTTGAATTGTCACATCACCGAAGCAACAGTTTGTATATGAAGAAGAAAAAAAAGTTGCTTGCACGGATTGTTACTTCTGTTCTACGGTTAAGCTTTTCTCACAATTGAAAAAGGTAAGAAAGATTTTAACTAACACAAAATTGCGTTTCGCCATGCATTTCAGTACTATGGACTTAGGCTTTCGAGGTTCGTGTACACATGCAAAAAATAAATACTAGCGGTGTCTGTAACTACGTTACTCTATAAACGTGTACACGTTCGAGTTTCTGAACGCCAATCGTTCATGAAATGAAACTGATATCCAATGACTCTTCTGAAAGGAGCAAATAAATAGAACACACCTTCGTCTCTCTCCTCGACAGGTGTCGGCACGGTGGCTGATGTTCCTGCAAAAAAAAAGAGAAAAAAGAAAAGAAAAGAAGAAAGAAAAGTTCATACGGGCACAAGGCGCAAAGTCATGTTGTCTTTAAGTCCATAGTCAACTTCATTAGACCATTTCATAAATTCGAGTCCCAAACCAGTCAAAGTTGCACTTCCTACCGTCAACTCTGACGAAACAAACTTACGCGATTCGTTCGTAGATCCTGCGATATCTGCAAACACCGGGTACAATCACAAATCTGTTAAGGGAGCCCAGACAAGCAGGTAACGTTTAATGGTAATGGTTAAGTTTTCATGAATAAAGTCTCCTTGTTCTATAATAAACCGTTCAGAACGCCTCGTGCGTTGTCAAAGGAGGCTTACGAGAGGATCCCGTCAATGCGCCAGATGTCCCGCTCGTGTGATAGCTCGACTCGCTGGGGTTGGCTGCATAAGAGGGCGAGATCAAAATATAAATGTAAGACAGGCGAGAGCGTCTCGGCTAAAGTATCTGCAGATGGAGACAACCGAAAGCGTTCGCCACCACTCGAAGGCAACTTACACAGGCTTCCAGACGTGGCACTGGACTGTAAATACCTCTCGGACCCGGAGGACTCCTGGTCTGGGAATCGAAGCAGTCGAGATGGTCGAGGTCAGGTTAATTTCTCCGAAGAACACGTAAAGACACAAAGTGTAGAGTTTCCAGCTAACAGAATTTTAAAACACACATGGGTCCCTTGCGCATTCAGTTAAAGGCCAACTCCGGAGGTTTTTCGAGGTCAATGGATCTCAATGAAATTCGCTGGGTACGTTCCTTTGCACATTTCCGTCATTTATGCCAAATTTCAAGCTTGAGACATGCGCTGATTGTTTGCAAATGAATTTTAAAGATTGTCTGCAAACGCCCACCCGGCTTCCCACAATTATTGGCAACATTGCGTGTGTGACGTGTTGGTTTGCCGGTCGACGGAAGTGACGCAGCCGATGGGTTCGCTAACTTTGGCCGCTACAGCGTATATTGTGCTGGTCACAAGGCGACGGTGTTTGGCCAGCGCTTCGCTGGTTTGGCGCGCAATTTTCTGTTCTCTGTGGAGGAGCGTGTGATATTCCGCGCCGGCGGGACCAGCATGCCTTGCACGACTTCCGGTTCGTAACAAACTACTACGTCATACTTGGACAGTACACTCGGTTGGGTTTCGGTTTCGGTATAGCGCCTTTTTGCTTATTAAAAATTATTTTCGAATTTGCTGAGCATTTCAGCTATCGGGCGCGTGACAAGAATGTCTCAGGAACATAAAAGCACCATGATCCTGACACTGTCAAAAAATCGCCGGAGTTGGCCTTTAAGACGACTCGAAGGTGAAAGCCATCTCCTTTTTCTACTCAGTCCATGTCTTGATCCAGCCGCGCCACCCTACGAAAGATTCCTGCACCTAACGTGGTTCTGCACGGCCTCCAAGATGGGAGGCACCGCACCTGGTTTTGCATTGCCTCCGTGATCTCAACGCCTTTTACCAATATACTTAATGCGATGACGTCACACGTGACGTCACGGTAACGTCATGATGACGCCACAATGACGTCACAGATTTCAGCGATCTCTGACGTCACGTTGACGTCATATTGTGACGTCATCAAGTGATGCTTTTTGCCCCACTCGTCCCCGACGCGGGACGCCGACGGTCAAATTTCGCGTTTGATGAGGTATTTAAGAATTTTGCCTCAATAAAATAAAAGAACCTAACGTCATACGGGTGTCACGCTAACGGTACCACTAGCAAAAAGAAAAAGAAAAGAAGGGGGGGGGGGGTGGAGATGGAAAGGAGATGGCAAGAGAAATAGTTACAAAAAATTTGGTGGCGACCATAATCCTTGATATAGTGGCACTCGCACGTCGGCGTTCGTGTGTCCTGGTGTATTCCTTTGGTTAACTTCGCGTTTCGCCGCGCTGCCGATGCGGATCTCAGGGGCCGCGTAGAAAGAAGCGCTTGGTTGAGATCTGCTCCGCCAGGTGCCGCAACGAACCAAGCTGCTGACAATCTTTCAGTTAACTCAATCAATTTTCATTAATTATTTTGTCAGTCAGTTGGCCCTTATCTTAAGTGAAGTTATGCTCCGATATCATTTGCATCCAACTTGAACCAGAACCATCAATTTCTATTTCTAGAAAACTGTTTCTGAACATACGGAAAACTAGGAGTAAGTGCCCGACCGGCGCTCATGCCACCAAAAGGCAGAAAGGATACAAATTAGGATAAACGCACAATGCAAGTGCACACGGTAGTGAGGCCTATATCACAGATATAAAAACACGACGACTTTACCGCCTTTCAGGAAAACAGATGGATTTCTGGTAAAATTAGAACTCCTGTTTAGCTACTGCGTGGGTTCGCACAGTCGTCCTGAGCAGGATTTTGCGATTCCGTTCAAACATGCTCAGCTATGAGGTTAAGAGAGAATGCACCTTACCCATGGAAGCCTAGATGGGCCGCTTCTTGGCGCTACCGATTGTGATGACCATGATTGCGATGATTATCATGATGAGCATCCAGAATGACAAGGACGATGAGGACTAAATATTTTTTTTTAAGTCGCCGCAGCCAAAGTGATGTTTTCTTCGCCATTGCGGAGAAGAGAGACTATTCTGCCGGCTTTAAATATTTCTTTACTGATGGTTCGCGATTCAAATTATATTATTTATCTTTTGCAGTGTAGTGTTGCCATATTGAACCTATTGAAAAAATGAAGGCAGCTGCCCACTAGTGGTACCAAGCCTGAAGAAAGTGCGGAACTGGGTGGCCTGCCTTGGTTTTCTTTCGTTGTCTCTTTTTCTTCCTCTCTTTCTCTCTGTTTCTTCTATCTCTTTTTGTCTCTGCTTATTTGTATTTGTCTTTCTCTTCTATTTCTTTCTCTTTCTCGCACTTTTTATCTTTCGTTCTCTTTATTGCCTGCCTTTCTCTACCTTTTCTCGCATCTTCTTTCTTTGAATCTCTTTTTGTCTCTTTTTGTCTTGCTATATCTTTTTTCTATGTATTTTCTGTGTCTGTTTCTATATCTTTGTCTCTCTGTATATTTCTTTCTCTCTCTTTCTATCTTTTTTTGTCTTTCTACTCTTTCTTTCTCTCTATTTCTTTTTTTCAGTCTCTTTCTCTCTCCCTGTACTCGTTCTCTCGCCCATTAGAGTTACTGCATCTCACGCCGGACAAATCGGCACACTATTTCTTTCTCTCTCTTTATCTTTTTCTGTCTTTCTACCCTTTCTATTTCTTTCTATCTCTTTCTTACTCTCTCTCTTTACTCGTTCTCTCACCCATTAGAGTAATTGCATCTCACGCCGGACAAATCGGCACTCTATTTCTTTCTCTCCCTATCTTTTTCTGTCTTTCTACCCTTTCTTTCACTCTATTTCTTTCTTTCTATCTCTTTCTTACTCTCTCTCTTTACTCGTTCACTCACCCCTTAAAGTTATTGCATCTCACGCCGGACAAATCGGCGCACGTGTTCTGGAAGCGATGCAGATGAGGAAGGCGGCGAAGAGAGCGCGTGCCTGTTCATGATGATGATAGTTTACTGTTCGCTCTGCTCGGCCTAACGGTCGGCTTAAACAGCTCCGCTATTAAAGTCCTCACCATTTGTCCATTCCTCTGCACTGGGTATGAGCCATCAGCTGAGGATGAGAAGAAGATTATCAGCCAACTCACCGTAGTGGTGATGATGATCATTTTCTAATTGCCATGGCACTCAAACACTATGGGAATAGGCCACGACTCAAATGGTGTTTTGGAGAAGAACTAATGTGAACTTCTAAAGGCATCGCATCAACATAAAGATCCCTTCTAATTACTAACTTCCGTTCTTCAATAACTTCACAGTCACTCTTCACAGGCGGGCTAAGTTTCTCATTTCCATGTCTCTCATGCATTCGCCTAGGGTGACTCGAAGGCGAAATCCAACCGGTGTGGCATTTTACCGTGTACGTAATATCGCGCGCACGCCGTTTTTTTTTTCCAATCATGCGAACGCCGCAAAAATGAAGGGAATCCACAGCTCGTGCGCAGCGGTCATGCGATTGGCGCGTTCCCTTAAATTTCGTGTATCGAGGCGACGCCCAGGAAGCCTCATCGGAGATGTCTTAACACTGCGGAGCGGCACAAGAAAGGAACGAGTGTGGACTGATGACGAAAACAAAGTCACTTATAGACAAGCCCGCCGCGTCGCGCTAGCCTTGTAGTACGGTCTCTCTAACGTGTAGTACGGTTGAAACTGCACATCAATGACGTCAAAGCTGCAGTGAAAACCATTTCTCCCCTTGCAAGCCTCATACCTCGAGCGATTAATGGCATGGAAACAAAATAGCGGGTAAGCAAGTAGGTTTTAATGGACACGGCGAAAAAACGGTTCGATGCCGCGACTGATGCGTATTTTTCGCAGCAATGGCTGCAAGTTTGCATCCGCCACTTAAACATGGTGCCAAAGAGCGTACACGTGCGAACGTTCACAGTCTTCTGGCCTTTCGCTTCAAACAACCGTGACTTCGTTTTACTAAAGGCTTCAAAAACGTAACGCCAGATAACTTCGCGTCTGCTGGACGCGATATTCTCCGCTATATACATGAAACAACAAGAACGAGCACAGATCGTAGAAGTAAGCGCGGTAATACTAATGGCCACGTATCGGGCTTCGAGTATTTCTACAACCTCGTCAATATCGCCTAATTCATTGGTATATCACGTTGCGTCGTTACAAAAAGCTTAGGTACGTGGCATAAAATGCGCATGTAGAGAATATTCTTCGCACACAGTTGGCAGTCCAGTCACCTCTCCTGAATATTGGCACCGACAAACTTGTCCAGGTGAAACTCGCCTCACCTCCCAAACATTAATACAAAACACTCGCAGCACAACGCTTCACTTGCAAGCACTGGCCAGCATGAAGTACACAAAAGCGCGTCGCATGGCCAGCTTTTGGAGATGTCTCTGCGATAGCAAAAAAAAAAAAAAAAGATCACTGCATGGGACCAGTTGCAACGTGAGTGGCGTTGACTGGGGTGAGTGCCGAGGTCTGGTTGGTAGATAGCGGCTCGCTGCCGAAGAATATCGTGCCCAGGGTGTTCATGGAGGCGACCGTGACAAGTACGGCAGTGCACTTGAGGAAGACACCGTAGGCAACCTGAAAAAAAAATATATATTTGCACTATGTCACGCAGAGCTTGGCACAGCCATGCACGGGCCCGTCACCGCTTGTACGTATACTTCCCGTCGACCGACCCGTCTAGCTTCGAGATGCGCGGCTCCTAACGCTCACTTCCCTTTCCCATTCCCTTGCTACACTATACTAGATCAAGGCTATGCCATGCTCTGCTGGCGTGTGTGGATAGCCGAGTGGTTGGGACGCTCGCCTTCGGATCAAGGGTACGCGGGTTCGAATCTCGCCTCTTGAAGTATTCTTTCTTCCGGCAAGAATTTTCATCTTTCTCTTTCTTCATATCTTTCTTTCCGTCTCTCTCTTTCTTTCTCTCTTTCTTTCTATCCCTGTAATCGTTCTCTCGCTCATAAGCGTTATTACGGGCTACGCCGTAGCAGTGAGTAATGGAACTTGCCCAAATTTTGTCGTGCATACTTCATGATGATGATGGTTCTGCGACAGGGTCGACATTACTGCCGGCTTAAACAGTTTCGCTGTTGAAAGGTCACGGTATCACAACCTAAGTGAAGCAATGAATGCGATGTCAACAAGTTGGAATGTTATACAAAGTAAAGCTATAGTAGCGAACTCCTTTAACACCCGACCTGGTGTAATTCAGCAAAATGCTGGCGTAAGGAAACGCGGTCGCTGTAGCGAGCGAAGCGATTTTCCCACTGTCTCCCGCTTCAACGCAGAACACAGCACATGCAAAGGTCTGAGACGTGTTCTGATCCCTGACAAGGTATAACGTGCGCGGGACCGCACCCGGCCGGTAAAAATACGCAGTTTCTACCCGGGCCACGTAGGGACCCCCCTCAAACCCCCCCCCCAAGGGCCTTTCACGTGGCGAAACTTGGCTGGCGCGTTTCCTCTCCGATTAAGCCGCGATCGTCAGCTGCCATCGGACTCTTTCACTTGGACATAAAACATACGACCCGCTGGGCAATGCTATCGCTTTGACTTTATACAGACCGCCACGGCGACGCCGACGCCGACGGCGAGAATTCGGTTGGAGTGTCGGTATAATTTCTGCCGGAGTGTAGGTACAATGGTTATCGCTATAAGACAGAATATTTTGCTATAAAGCTTCGGCTGGGTGGTTGGTTATATACACTGCCTCTGGCAAAGGCGCTGTTGTATACACCCCCCCCCCCACGCACGCACGCACACACGCACGCACGCACACACACACGCGCACACACATGCACGCACGCACGCACGAACGGGGAAAAGGAGCACATTCTTTGTATAAGGTTTCCATGGGGAAGGATTTCCACGGATAAAGATAACACGTCTTGATCTTACCATTCTGGCGCAGTGGAAGTTGAGGTATTGGCGCATGATTAGCAGCGGCAGCGAGACGGGTAGCATCACGTTGAGAGAGGCGGCCATGTTGACGGGAACCACGTAAAGCGCAGCGGGAGTGTTGGTCACCACAGCCTGCGAGCGCGCGTGATTCTAGACGTCAGTCGTGCGTTGCCGTTCCCATAGGCGCGAAGCGATTTCCTGTATAGACTACAGCGGTAGTTGTAATCTCGATTCCACTTTTGCGATATCCTTATTAATGACCAAACAGCTCGAAAGCACTTAAAATGAAGCAACCGAGTTTTGAATGCTTGCGAATTCGGTTCAGCCTTTTTCCGATTCAATACTGCACCACTTTTGCATCCTGTTGTAACGATAGCAAAGTAAGGTATTGGGCTGGTTAGTTCTTTTGTCCCAGTAACTCTAGCGCAGTATTTTAACCCGTAGTAACGAGGCACTCATTTAAAACAATAAATGAAACAAAAATATAAGAATACGCGCATTAGCGCAGTTTATGTGGGCGTCTTCAAGCGTAACAGCTACGATGGCCTATTAGACGTACTGTTAAGAGACGCTATCCCTGTAATTATTGCGCGAATCGAATCCGTGCCTAGGAATTAGATTTTCGGGTACAGATAACTACACGCAAGTAAGGCTGTGCCGGCCAAGTGTTAATCAGCTGACCTGTGTAAACTCTTCTTCCATTTCAACAGTCCGACTCGCTCCCAGCTATTTGCGCGAGCGTTCAGCCCATGATTTTCTATTTTTATCCAAAGTCAATGTTTACGTCTCTCGGCCTGACCGATTGAGCAGCAAACGCCGATCACAAAAGGTTGGCACGCTTTAAAACTGCACATAGTCGTCGGGCATGCTCACAACAAGCTGGATTCAGAAGTGTTCACTGTTGGGCCAGTTGGTGCGTTATCGAAAAATTGTTGAGCGAAACAAAACACAGTACAGGAATAAAAACGTTGTGGATGGGAAGCTGACATTCGTTAGGCTTACTGATACACTCTTAATTAGGTCCCGCTTAAAGTGCTAGATATACCCAGGAAACCGGACATTTTTCGTCTGTTTTCCTGGATATAGCCAGCATTTAACCAGGACCTGTTCAAGAGTGTACAGCTCGCTTGTGCTCACCACACGCACGACGATTGGCGTGAGCACCTTGCCGAGTGCGTCACCCACGATTACTTCGGAGAGCAGAGCCGCCATGCTGGTCAGGATGAACTGGTTCGCCTTGGTCGAGCGTCGCGTCCAGAAGTGGTCGTCCACCTGGATCCAACACTGTCTGGACGAGCCGGTATTTCTGCGCGCCCATAATGGAATGATGGTCGAAAGCTCGATACCGGACCTATTATTGAATTCCTAAGCCCAAGATATATGCTCGCATTAACGCCAAGTTCAGATATGCTTTCTTCGATTGCTGAAAACAGTGCGGCGCAGGGTGGCTACGCGGCATTGCGGATGAGGCCATAGGCGTGCGCACGGGGGGGAGGGGGGGGGGGTGCAAAGCCAGCCCCATACATTGACATAATAGGGAGGGGGGGGGGGGCGCTGCGACGAACCTTCGCCCCCCCCCCCCCCTCTGAAGGGGAACCCTGCGCACGCCTACGGATGAGGCAACTGGGTTTCGTCGAATTCATTCCAACTCTGCATGCCACCGTCCCAGCACTTGATCATCCCGATGAGTTCATCGAGTTGCATTCCGCCATTCCGTAACAAGCGCGGTTTAGTTCCCAATCGGGGCACACGCTCTCATGTAACTTCAATTATTAAAAGTCTGCAACCTAAGTTTTCTGTAGTTGATTGGGTTCAATTCATGAGCCCAGAACTGCACTTTTAGGGATACCGAAAGTAAAGGTCCTCCTGGTATGCTAGGCCCCTTGGGTTTCGCTCGCGCACGAGAGCTTGACTGGACCAATGTTTTCTTTCTCATTTCCAGATTCCACCAATCTGTCTTCATTACAATATCACTGCACGTGGGACAATTGAGCGCTCTTCAGCAGTGTTTGTGTATGACTGAATGGGATAAATAAAATGAGTCTAGTTTTACTGTTTCTCTAAGTAGGACGCGCTTGAGGTGAAATCTAAATGCGCCGCCATCCAGGCGTGGCGCTGCAAGCGCGACAACCTTAAAGGAGCAAAACATCATTCCTTTCCACCCTCCGCAACGTAACAAAAGAGGAGCAGAGAAGGAAGGCGGAAATGGAAACCGACTCCCCGTGAAGGGACCAGACAAAGAAAAAGATTACACCATCTCCCACTAAAGGGAACCATGTGGGGATGCGAAGCAGCGCTGGTGTTCACTTGTGTTTCCATTTGTTGTTTCCATTTGTGTGTTTCCGTGTATGTTTGATTTGTGTGTGGAGTTGTGTATCAGCGGTGCTGCTAACGCTGCTTGCGCTGCTGTCACAGCTTACGTTACCGATGCCGCTGCAACTGGCGCCAATGTTGACATCTATAGCGCCGTTGCGAAGGAGAGTGCAACGGAGCGAGCGCGCGTCGCATTTGTACGTACCAACCCGACGTTCTACGAAGTCCGCATAAGTAGTACGTCCTATTCGAATCGAAAGGCCCCGCAATGGTGCATTGGTTGTTCGGCATACCTCGACGACCCTGGTGAGAACCATGACGCAGCCCAACATGATGATGACGTTCCAGGGCATGCGAGCGCAGAGGGTGTCCCAGCAGAGCATGCGGTGCGACCAGTAACGATGGCGCGTCAGACCCGGCATCATGCTCATCCCGACCACCGACAGTCCGAACAGGGGACCCTCGAGGTAGCTGCGCGACCATGCGCACGCGTTTGGAATGCGAACATCAACTGCTTACGGCCATCAGTGCTATTACAAGGCATTTTACGACCCACAACATTTTACATCCCATTTTGAGTACGTCCGTCCCCGAAATTGGCTAAAAAATGTCTTTTCACTCCCGTTAGGATTGCTCCTGTTTAGGTTGCACTTAACTAAACGCCCCATAATTTCGTAGCACATGCAAAAAGGTCTCGTATCTGGAAAGTGGCGCTAATAAAGAGGAACACCTATAGTTATGTATATACTGTCGCGACCAGCAGCAGCTCACCCTTTAGGATGCCGGATGATGTAAGCCCCGTACGTGACTGGAACTCCGATCAGCCAGGAGATGAGCAGGATTTCTTGCACACTGTTAAGAACAGCAATAATTTAAATGTAGTCTCACGTGACAACAGTATACCATTTTAATACGAGGCAGGCTGACGTGGTGGACCCCATAATGATCACTGAGTAAATGCCACGTCATCAGAGGCAACGAGTGACTCTCGCTTCTCCTCCAAGCACTTCCGGGTGAGCGCGTACTTCCGGTTTTCCTAATCTTCAGACAATGTGTTTAAAAAAAAAAAGATAAACTGCTACATAATCGATGGTTGTGGTTCAAGTTAAGAGTTACATTGGATACATATGATATCGGAGTATAAGTTTACTTCAGATAAGGACCAATTAACTATCAGCATAATTAATGAAAATTAGTTGAAGGCTTTCATTGCAAGTGAGCGGGCAGTTTCCTTGGGAGCATCTTAGGGAGCCTAGATGACCGGCCGTTTTAGGGTGGAGACATCTTCAAAAAGTGCCTTCAAGAAACTCAGCCAAAACCAGCGGGTAATGGGGCACGCTGTTGCCAGCTTCCACCAAATCCAGCATAGTTTTCTGTGCGCCGCCATTTTGGTCCCAACCGCCGCTCCCCTGAGCTCTTGCGACGTAACGCTGAGCGACGCTGACGCGAGCTCACTCAAGGGAGGCACCAGCTCACGACCAGCGAGCGCGTCTCCGTGTGGACGCGCGGACGCGTCCCGTGTGTAGGCTGCCTACTCGCAGCCGTCTCGATTTATTTGAGCGAGCCAGAGTAGCCGTCGGCCCGGGCTCGCTGGAAGCGGAACATTCGCAAGCCATTTCTGTTGTGGTTAGTGCACAGCGGTACGCAGCAATCAGGCATTCTCAGGCTTCACCGGCAGCGTTTAACACGCTACCGCTACGTTCGGCGCCGTATTGTCGAGGATTAAACGGAACCGGGCGTAGACGCAGTGCGGGCACCAAGATGGCACGATAGCGCGGCTCCGCTCTCTGGCAACATTGTGTTTTGGCGGGCGGCGGTGCGTTGGCGGCATGTAGTGGGTCAAAGGCTGACATCACCCTAAAACGGCCGGTCATGTAGGCTCCCTAGAGCATCTGGGATCATTGCGACACCTGGCGAAGCAGATCTCAACCACGCGCATCTATCCGCGTGGCCTCCGAGATTTGCTTTGGCTGTGAGACGGAACACGAAGGTCACACGAACGCCGAGGTGCGAGTGTCACTACCAGGAATCTAAGTCAAGGATCAAGGTTGCCTCTATTTTTTTCCATTCTGTTTGCGTTCCGCCCGCATCGGGTTGCGGCCGTCCGCCGCAGCAGGAATCAGAGCCGCAACCTCGTGTTGGACGACGCAAAGCTATAGATAGCTTGTAGGTGACGTCACGGACGCATCTTCCGAACATACTGGCACTTCACCGCGGCTTCGATGACAAACAAGTTTCGGTTAATCTGTTCGTCATAAAAACGTGGCCACAATGCCTCTGTGCGTGACTAACGAAAGCACCTGCATGTGATGTTTTGATAACATTAATGCGACATCGAATACGTCGCGTCCACCCCCCACTTATGTTGATGCTCCCAGTGCGACAGTTTTGCCAACGTGCAAAAACGTGACACGGCTCACGTGGGACTCTTCATGGAGCGCAGACGCGCTCGAGCGCAGTTGGCCATGTCCGCGTGCATCCGCTCCTCGACTTCATCGTCGCTGGAAAAAAAAAAAAAGAAAGAAAAAATTACACCATCTCCCGCTAAAGGGAACCATGTGTAGATGTGAAGCAGCGGGCGCTAACGCTTACACTGGCCGTGGCGTTGACGCTGGCGCTATCGCAGCGTTGCGCAGGAGAGAAAACTGAGGAGGCGCAAAGCACGCAGTGATGGAGCGGTGTTTCCTACTGGAACATGCCAATCGCTGCTAATGGGCAATGAGAGACAGAAGATTCCGACTGTACACAGAGACCCGCAGTGGGCTTTTAGTTAACGCGCACGCTGCGAATTTTTATTGTTCAACAACGCACAGGAGAAATCTCCCACCGGCACCACCTTGGAGGTCAAGATCCATTGCCATATATACGCGATGGACAGTGAACGGTTGTGCAGCGCGAGCAGTCGGTTTTTTCAACCAAGAAACTCGCTAGCAGACGCTGCCTGCGTCGGCGTCACGAGGTGAGAGAGGGGGGGAGCGTAGGAGAGGAGAGAGAGAGAGGGGGGGGACGCGCATGCGCAGTGGGGTGTGGACGCTGTGGGCAGGGATGCCTAGAGGAGAGAGGGGGGGAGCGTAGGAGAGGTGAGAGAGGGGGGGACGCGCATGCGCAGTGGGAGCCCAGGCAGGGATTCCTAGAGGAGAGAGGGGGGAGCATAGGAGGGGAGAGAGGAGGGGAGGCGCATGCGCAGTGAGGGTGTGGTTGCCGCGGGGAGGGATGCCTAGAGGAGAGAGAGGGGGGAGGAGAGGTTTTTTTTATTTTTATTTTTTTAAAGGGTTTGCGCATGCGCAGTAAGGGAGGCCACGCCGCACACCACCACCGGATTAAGCTTCGCCATAAGATGCTTCACATCTAAAATGAGCGGAGGAAATACGAAGAGAGTCATGAGTCTATGATTATTCACGAGCTACCGCATAGGTTGATATGTTCAAGAAAAAGGAAAACAAGACTGACTTGTTAAGCGTCCTTGTTGGTCCTTTCTATCGTTCAAATTGCTTTTCTCTAAAAAAACTATCAATGCAACTTTATAGTCCCGTCTATAAACGATTTCATCCTGTATTATCCTTAAGGCTACGGAGGGTTCAGATGTGTAACGATAAAAGAAACACAGGGGCGAAGAAGAGATACACACAGGACAGGCAGGACAGGACAAGCGCCTGTCCTGCGTGTATCTCTTCTTCGTCCCTGTTCGTAAACATGGGGTGTGTGCAGCACTCGACATTTCGACAAGTGGACTTGTCTTTTTCAGTTGCAGCCTTGAAAAATACAAGCCCACTTGTCGAAACGCCGGCTCCAGCACACACACCCTGTTTACGAATTTTTCATAACGATAAGTTGATACTTGTGATGTCCGTTGATTTGTGATTTTTTTTCTTTCCAGTGTGTGGTTCAAAATAGAGCACGACTGAACACTGCACTGTAATTATAGAGCTCCCATAGCACACTATTCCGCGGTGCAACAGTTAATAACAATAACTGCTAGGGTTCTGCGTGCCAAAACGTTATACGTATGATAATGATGCTCGCCGGAATGCAGGGCTCTGGAGTTTTCGATTATACGAGATTCTTTAACCTGCACCTTAATCTAAATATACAGGCAACTAGTATTTTCGCCTCAATCGAAGATGCCACTGCCGCGGCCGGTGATTGAACCTACGACCTTTGAGTCAGCAGCAGAGCACCGTAACCCCTGTAAGCCCGGCCATCGCGGTGCGACTGTTCGTGCGTCCATTAAACGACTACACGGCAACAGAAATGACTGTGACTGCTTCGAATCCCGACATTTGTTATAGTGAGACATCAAATGTTAAAGAGGAAACCTCTGATTGGATGGCACAACTTTCGCCTCACCAGGTGACCAGGCTGGCACAGTAGGCGTAGATCCAGCAGATGAGGCAGCAGGCGAGGGCCGCGGGCAGCGCCACTACCGCCCAACTCCACCAGCTTACGGCGCACTGGACGGCGTTGCTGCGCGCGCGAACGAGGCAAATGTGGCTACGCCAACCCGAAACTATAGACTTTCAAGCGATAAAGTCTGTTGACACTCCGGCAATGTCGTGCCTTTATAGACGAAGTCCCATACGTGCGAGGTTATAAATAAACAATACGCATTTCCACCCCGAAAAACGGGGCATTAAGATTATGTATTATTCTGTGGCTTTATAAAGAACCCCGTAGCACATCATGGTACAGTAAAGACTATAGCGTGTATAGCCTGAATACTGCTAATGCGCTATAGTGAAAAAAAATCACAGCATATCCACGGAGTGAATGATGATGAGTGGGCGAAGCTCCGGAGGTTCATCGGTAAACCGTGAATCTTCCGCGAAATTCGCCCAGTACATCATCAAAGACGTGATAAACACTGTGTGTATATATACAAGAAATTTATATTTTATTCGTGAATAGTGATTGTCCGTTTTGTTTTCGTTTCTTCGTTGGTCGTGGTTACCGTTTACATAAGCTGTGGCTTCCGTTCCCCCCTTCATTATAACGGCTTTATGGTCGTTGAAATGGAGGGAGAGCGGTTCCTGGATGGGTCATAGTCGAAAGTTTGCAAAGACGAGATCGATGCAGGTTCTTCGGATGGTGGTTGGTTGCATGTGGTCAAACGATATGCATGTGAGACCATATCGCGATGCCATGTGTTGTATGGCATCGCGATCGTCATCGTGATCAGCGTCATCAGCGTCATCATCGTCATCAGCATCATCGTTATGACGCTTGCATGTGGTCGAACCATATGCACCTGGGACCATATCGAGACGAGATCGATGCAGGTTCCTCGGACGGTTGCGAGTTGCATGTGGTCGAACGATATGCAATGGTCGAATGATCCTGTTCGGGAGATACTGCCGGTTACGCCTGACGCGGGACAAGGTAAGACTAAGAGGAGCTTCGCCCCTAAAACCTGCTAGTGATAGTGCGCAGCACGGTGTCTTCAGGATATCGCTCAGAGAAATAGAGTGTTTCAGTGCATGAGAGCAGGCGTGTGCCTAAATAAGAATGCCCCCACCTCCCCGAAGGGAATCGTGAGGAAATGCGAATGCATTTCGCGCGCGCTTCCCTCCATTTATATATACGTGCGAGCGAGCGCACGGGAGTGTGGGGCGCAGGGAGGACAGAGAGCGAACGGCGAGAGAAGGAGCGGCGAAGCACTGCACCTACCCTCTGCTACACTCTCCACACACGCGGGAGTTCCACCGAGCTTCCGCGATGCGAGCGCCCTCACACACCAGAGAGGAGAGAGAGAGGGCGCGCGCATGCGCCGTGGGAGTGTGGACGCTGCGGGCAGAGATGCCTAGAGAAGAGAGGGGGGGAGCGTAGGAGAGGAGAGAGAGGTGGGACGCACATGCGCAATGGGAGTGTGGACGTCGCGGGCAGGGATGCCTAGAGGAGAGAGGGGGGGAGCGTAGCAGGGGAGAGAGGAGGGAGGCGCATGCGCAGTGCGGGTGTGGTTGCCGCGGGGAGGGATGCCTAGAGGAGAGAGAGGGAGAGAGGTTTTTTATTTTTATTTTTTTAAAGGGTTTGCGCATGCGCAGTAAGGGTGGTCACGCCGCACACCACCACCACCGGATTAAGCTTCGCCATAAGATGCTTCACATCTAACACCTGCCGGCGCTTACCTCCTCAACCTATCCTCCTCCTCCTCCTTCGCGGACAACGCTGTACAACGCTGGACAACGCCGGATGCCTGATATAGCCCGACTATGAAATGCATTCGCATTTAAAAAAGAAAAACAAACTGGTCGCGATATCACAGCGATACAGTGCGTGGTATAACGTTTGTGGTATGCTTAAGCGGAGCAGTGTGTGCTACGAGCCGAATGGGAACCGCACAAAGTCACACGGGGTTGCGTACAATCGCATGAAACCACTGGAAAAGGAAGCTAAGGCTGGCATGAAATGAATTCACGTATACTCAACGAACCAAAGTTTGGGATCGAATTTTCACTTGCTATTCATGCTAGAGGGAAATAAAAAATCTGACACCTGCCGCTGACGGGATCCTAACCAATAACCCCCGAATGATACGCGTTTTAAAGCGAATGCACTCCCTCCGGGGACGCTGGGCTAGTTGTATACTTGTGAAGATAGCACAAAGTGTTATATATTACACCGCACGGCGAGTATTGAACACCCAAATCAGAGTAATAGTTGATCTGACACACATACCAGCCAAGGTTGACCAGAACGGCGTTGCGCGCGGGCATCGTGTTGAAGCTGATGAGGTTCCCGAAAATGGCGGTGTACGCGGTTCCGGCGATGAGCGCGGGCTTGACGGCCAGGATCAGTCTGCACCGGTCAGAATGAACAGTAGAGAGAGAGAGTTAGGGATATATAGTAAGATATCGACAGCCACTCGATCGGTGATTCGAGTGCGCGCTGGCAACGCGATGGAAGAGCCGGAGTATGGCTGAAGACAGCGTTTATTCAACACGACCGTCCACCCAGGGCCGCGGCCTAGTGAACCTCCAGTCCCGTTTTCTTCAAAAACCGCGCCTTCCCGCTCGGTTGAAAAGCAATCACCCGGTTTACCTTCCCCCTCTCGTTGCTCTCAGCAGGGAGAAAAGGAACTCGCGCGGCACTCTCATTCGGCAAAGCCGCCCGCGTTGACCGTTCCCGCTTCGGACACCGCTTCTATACTCTTCTGTCGTTGCATGCCACATGCATGGACTGCGGCGACCGCCTGACTGTCCTGAGACTCCGCTGCAGCGGTTCGCATGCCCTAAATTATTCAGGAAAACGCGCTACAGCTTTCCAGCGACTTCTCCCAACGACCCCCCCTGTGGCGTCGGCGCCACGGATCCGCATTCGCCGGGATCTGACAGCTCGAAAACATAGTGGAAAGCAGCCCGCTCACACATTCTGAGACGCTAACACACACTCTGAGACTGTCGGTAAGGAATTAAAGAAAACACGGCAGTAAAATGGCGATTCTTAAATATGTACCAATATAGATTTCACTTACGCTTGCAGACGTATGCACGAAGAGACTAGCTCGTCCGCGGGGTCGACTGTAACGATCAAAATTAAGCAGAGTAGGGTTAGGAAGGAATATTTCATTTACATAAAGAAAAAAGAAACTATGTAACGATGTTGCGCGTCGGTCGACTTGTCTTGCTGTCCTTGCGCTTTCGAGTTAAATACAAGTGACAGCTATAAAACAACTCCATCAGAACGATGGGAAATAAGGGACTGCATGTTGAACATGCTTCAGATGTTTCAGAGGTATCAGATCTCTGAAAGCGCAGGAAAAAAAGTCAAACCACGAAAGGTGTGTTGTTAAAGACGTGTGGGTGGAAGCGATTGCCAAATTTCATGTCCAACGATAACATTTCACGATTATAAATAAAAAAAAAAACAATTCATCGTCCGTATGTTTCATTTGTTTCGATGGAGGCGAACTGCTAGAGCAGGGGTCTCAAACACGCGGCCCGCTCGCCGCGTGCGGCCACCACGTTTTGAGACATAACCGGGGAACTTGTAATTCACAATCGGCGTCCCCATTTCAGCCATTCTGGAGATCAACACCGATATGGTTCCCGAATCCGGGCACCGGATTCCCTTCAGAAATGACCCATATATGAGATACGGGAAATGCCTTCTTTCAAATGGCAACGTTGCCTGACATTTCATTCAATCACGCAGCCCCCATCCCTCCCCCCCTCCCCACCTCCCCACCGCTCTCCACGCACACTTTGCTCCAATCTTCACTGTCCTGGCCATAGGCGTGCGTACGAGGGGGGGCAGGGGGGGGCTGCCCCCCTAGTCACCTAAGAAGGGGGGGGGCGCATAGTCTGCCCCATACATTGACTTAATAGGGAGGGGGGGGGGGCGCTGCGACGAACCTTCGCCCCCCCCTGAAGGGGAATCCTGCGCACGCCTATGGTCCTGGCCTTTGCGGGAGCCAATTTCGTGACTTCCGCCAGCTAGCTCAAGTGAGTTTGAGACCCCTGAGCTAGAACATTCGCAATGGCCGCAGTGGGTGCTAAAAAGGTATGTGCGAGTTCCTTACAGTAGCTGGAAGCCGCCTCGCCACCTGGGTAAGGCTGCGAAGCGCTGAAGATGCGACGTGCGCTGGTGCCGCTCTCGTTGCGGCCGGCCACTGGCATCCTGCGTCGTGCAGAGTCGACGCGCCTGCGCGTCGGGATGACGCCGTTAATGGTCGCCGCCATTTCGGTGTCGTTGTCCAATGAGGTCAGCGACACGCGGCGGCTGGCCGGGCTCTCGCGCTGCCCTTGCGGGCTCGACTGCGCCGACACGCTGCTACGCCTCGCCTTGGGGACGCCGCGATCGTCGAAGAGGCGCTCGGAGCTGGAGTTCGCAGGTGAGGGGGGCATTCTTCTGCAGCTGGCAGAATTCGCTCGCCGTTTGCGTGTGGAGACCTTGAATCAACTGTGACAAAAGAGCGAGAGACCAAAAAAATAAATAAAACTCGTAGATAGATAGATAGATAGATAGATAGATAGATAGATAGATAGATAGATAGATAGATAGATAGATAGATAGATAGATAGATAGATAGATAGATAGATAGATAGATAGATAGATAGATAGATAGATAGATAGATAGATAGATAGATAGATAGATAGATAGATAGATAGATAGATAGATAGATAGATAGATAGATAGATAGATAGATAGATAGATAGATAGATAGATAGATAGATAGATAGATAGATAGATAGATAGATAGATAGATAGGAACGGATCAATGTGTCTATGGCTCGCTAAGAAATGCTTCGCATTTAATAAGGAATCTAGAGCGTGTCGCAACGGGCAGGTGCTGAAGGATATCTTGCAACAGTCACGACAACCATATGTCATCTACAATAGGACGGAAGGGAACCCCCCATCAAATCGCTCCGAAGACAGGCGGGACACCATACTGTTAGCTTCCGTAACCTTACAAGACCAGTAAACTAATTCAGCGTCACTTAACGGGACGACCACTGCAATAACATACCTGCAGCAGCTTCCATCCGGATTGTTCCGTCTCTTCCTGGCTGTGGGAGCTGAGGGCAGTGTCCCACTTGACGACGCTCCGGCCGCTCTCGGGTGCGACAGAGGTCAACGGCGACGGTTGCGACTGGTCTTCGGCGGCGGTCTTCATGGTCGTCGTCTCAGTCGACCTGGCGAGCGACGAGGCAGCCGTCGTCTCTTCGCCGCCGGGCAGCAGCAACCGCGAGCCCGGGCCGCTCATCACGTGCGACGCCCAAGTCGCGTAACTGTCAACGCTGCGCTCGCCGCTCTTCGCGACGGGCGCCGTATTCCAGACGTCGAGGACGGTAGCCTGCGGCGTTGACGCCGCCGAGCTGCGAGAGGACACTGAAAACGGGGTCGTCGACGTCGTGAGCGCGCTCGGCGTCTGCCGCAGCTGTTGCAGTCCCGACGACTCCTCGTCGGGCGAAGGAGGGGCGACGTCCTCGGTAGGTGCAGGTTCGACAGGACGGCCGCTACCTCGCGGTTTGTCGGCTACATCACTGCTCGTCGTTTGCTGGACCACCGAGGATTCGACTCCTGGTTTGTCGGAGAGCTTGACCGACGCCTTCATTGCAGGTTCGTCCTTCGATTTGTTCGAAGGTCCGGGTGACGGCGCTCTTGATCCACCGTCGTCGCCCGGCTCGACAGTACGTACGACGCTCGCTCGCGAACGCGGCTGCTGTCGGCTCTTCGGTGTCGTCCCTTCGGGTTTAGAGGTCTTCGTCGCAGTCGCGGTTCTACACTGTGGAGGTGTACCGTACTCCGGTTCTTTGCCTTTCGAGCTGCTCCCTTTGAGGATTGACGACGGCTGCACCCTCTGAGACGCGAATGAGCGTATGGTGCGAGTCGGAAGCCTGCAGGCCCATACTGCACCATCGGAAGTGCACTCGGGCGAACTGAATGAAGTCTTCCGCCGCGGCTTTTTGTGGGCCTGCGTTCCCGATGCGATTTTATCACATCGAGATAAAAAAAAAAGGGGGTATCCCTCAGTCCACCTCTGGATGTTACCCCAGGATGTTACCAACCAATTCGATCGGTCCAATCGGACAAGCCTCTTGTAATTGGCAACACACAAGTGACACATAATGTAACTGCGCAAAAATGGACGGTAACACAAAAGAAGAGAAGGTACAAACTGCGCCTGTTTGTACCTTCTCTTCGTGTTACCGTCCATTTTTGCGCAGATACATTATGAATCATTACCAACTGGCCCAACTTACCACTCTTCCACAAGTGACATATCCAGAATAAACAAAAACATGAGCGCTAGTGCTTCGCTGTTGAAGCATGTGAACAGCGGTACCGTTCTATCCTGTAAACAAAAAAAAGTTGTTGCGTTGCTTATTTAGGAGTGCTTTGGTCTGGACAAGTTGGTGTGACATCTGCAAGTTTCAACAGCACGACGGACGAAGACGAAAGACACATGAACAACAGGACCAGGTGCTGATCCTGTTGTCCGCGCGTCTTTCGTCTTCGTCCGTCGTGCTGTTGAACCTTGCAGGTTACGTTGCTGAAATGCGCAATGCTGAGAACGTTTTCAGGAAGGAACGATCGCTGTCCACATCAAGGTCCCATGAGGCTACTAAAACGAACCACATGGCTTCCTATAAATGAAACCTTCGCAGTTGAACTTAACCATGTCCGAATGCATTACGTATACACCTTCCATTTTTTCAGTCTAATTCTTTCATACGCCGCCTATGAATAACTGCCTGTAAATACGTCAAATCGATACAACGTTATTTCAAGACATTCGATATTCTACTGCAACAAAAATTATGTCATACCGCAATTAATTTACGGAAGGAAAGAAGTGTAAATTTAAGGGCTCGTTTTCTTTGTTAGACACAATATTAATGAGAACTAACAGACAATGATGCCAAGGAAAGTATAGGGGATGTTATTAGAAGTAATTGTAATGTAAATGTGAAGTAAGAAAAGTGGACGAAAAGATAGCTTGCCGCCGGCAGGGAGCGTACCTGCGACCTACCAATAACGCGTCCGATTACGGCGAGTGTTCCACTATCGCCGTAATGGCTACTGGTGACGTTGACTGACGCTCCCACGTTTAAATGCACATATATACCCTATAAAGTGGACGGGAGGGATGACCGCCGCCGTATATATAGCTCATTGGTAGAGCATCGGACGCGTTATTCGAAGGTCGCAGGTTCGGTTCCTGCCTAACCTGCTTCTTTTGTGAGTCTTCCTGTAACTGGCAGTTTTCCAAACAAGTAATTTTACATATATATTTAATAAGTGGGTGAACTGAACCACGGTAATATAGACTAATATTTTAAAAAATATAGCGCATAAACAAAGACAAATGGAAACGCTCGTGTTACGTTCCGCAAGTGTGTCTCTGCTGGTGCGTCTAATTCGACGCTATTAAACTATTTAGTCCGTACTTGCCAAAGTGGCTGAGTGTTTACAGCGCTTTGCAGGGTGCGGAACTTCGTGGTCGTGCGTGCGAGTCCCCGCAGCGATATTGACGTTCTAATCGGGTAGAAATCCAAGAAAATGTTGGTTTTCTGAGAGTCTTGGTGACGTGTTAAGGAATCCCAGCTGCGCAATATTCATTCTCGGATACCTGCAGTGCGGCGTCTGTGGCATGAGCCGAGGCGTTTCTTTATAAGGTTGAGATCTGTTCGCCGACCACATAACGTATCGCACGCCTCTTCGACTTATGTCGCTCCGCACATTAATCAGACCACGCAAGTACAGAATCACTTTAGCTCATAGGGTGGACTATGTAGACGCCAAGGCGTTTATATGAACGTGACAAACGCGAGTCCAGCCATACGGTCGCAAACCACAACATTAACTACATACGGGCACTTGCGAAAGTTTAAAAAGGCAGCCTTAACAATGAAACAAAATATGAAACTCTTCGGCGCATACTGCATCCTGATTTTTTGATTTTTAGCACAGGAAACAAAGAAATTATTTTATTTTCTACGGTAGAAAACGAAGACGAAACTGGAGAACTACATTAATAATAATTATTGGGGTTTTGAATCGAAAAACGGTGATATGATTGTGAGATACGACTGAGTGGAGGGCTTCGGAAGTTTCGACCACCTGCGGATCTTTCACGTGCACCCGAATTTAAGAATTTCATCGAGGAGCGGTAGAATTCGCGTGCTTTGCTCTCCTAGCCTTCGTTTCGTGGCCTAGAAATTTCTAGCAGGCGATGAAAGGGCACTGACCCATGGGAGAGGTTCACGCAACTGTCCCTGCGTATAGAATAAAATTCCAAACGGTCGAGTGAAGGGCGAAATTCGAGCTCGAAAGTTGTTTGAGAAAATGGGAGTACAGCACGCGCATCCTATATATGGGAAGGGGCGACTATTCGATCAACGCGCACTCCACGACACTACTGCTAATGGAGCCAGTAGCCACCCTAACCCACGCGCAGGCAATGTAACCTATCCGTACAGCCACCGTTAGTTCTCTGGGTAACCTATAATTACCTTCAATACAGTTAATTAACATTGTTGGTTCACTTAATGCCAGACTGGTATTTTAAAAATGCGTTACACTTGCTTCACATCCTTTAGGTGAACACAACAAAGAAAAAAATTCCGCTTATGTCACACGCCGAGCGAATCGATGCTGTGCGACGCAGTCATCAAGGAACTGACTGCGCCTGATTCTGATTTTGCATTGAGCCAAGCGTGAAAAAAAAAAAAAAAGAGGATCGAGCACTTCTGTGTGGGACGCGGGCTAGCAAGGCACGTGGGCTACCTTAATAATAATTTGTGGTGTTTTGCGTGCCAAAACCACTTATATGATTGTGAGGCACGCGCCAGGGTTGCTGTTGGGTGGACATGAAAAGGCGCCAGAACTCACGCCAAAAGTAGCCAAAGTAGCCATGTCATTTGATATTATCGCCGAATTTCTAGCCAAATAGAACAGAAGCGGTATTATCAACAGAGTCTTTACTATTGATGAATAAATAAAACCATTTTGAATAAGGAAAGCCACAAGTTTAAAAAAGAGCCATGGGGCCAACTGCAAATTTTCGTCGCCAACGGGGTCCAAAAGTAGACAATATGGCGCAAAGTAGCCACCAACGGCAACCCTGGGCACGCCGCAGTGGATGGGCTCCGGAAATTTAGACCATCCGGTGTTCTTTGACGTGCATTGCCATCTCGCAGTGCACGGGCATTTCGCCTCCATCAAAATGCCACCGCCACGGCTGGTATCGAACCCGCGACTTTCGTGGAATGCACTTAAGGGTTGTTTTTATCCCTACGTAACCTCGTCGCTCGTGTTCAAGTGCCGACGTCAGTTAGATCAAGAATAAATGCATGCCTCGGCACGATAACATATGCCTATTATACGCAGCGTTCGTTGACGCATTCCTGCGGGTTAAGTTTCAGGTTCAGTTTGTTTTCATGCATACAATATTTACAATATATTACAGTAGACTACATACAGACAAGGGTTGCAAAGTCACGAAGGGCACAGGAGCCCTGTGATTAATTTTTATACAGAAAGAAAAGTGGCATACAGAGCAGAAAGTAAAGTGACATAAGCAAAAATAAAAAAAGCAAGAAAATAAGTGAGCACACACAAAAACCAAAGAAAAACGTAAATGAACAATCATGACTAAATTAAACACCAAAAAATTAGCAAGCAAACGTTACCTGAAGCTAATCAGACTAAACAACTCTTTAATTGGTATCTAATTTAGTGGAAAGTAGATGACAATTTAATGGCATATGACAGACTAGTTCCAATGTTTAAGTGCGCGAAAGGAGGAAGCCATTTTTCAGTAATTAGTTATAGATTTCACAAATCGCATTCACAGAAATACTATAGCAGTAGTACATATGTGACTTTTATAACAATTACAGAATTAAATGACCCGCCGTGGTGGTAAAGTTTTTATGGTGCTCGACTGCTCACACGAAGGTCACAAGATCGAATCCCGACCACGGCAGCCACATTTCTATGGAGGCGAAATGCTGGAGGCCGGCGTACATCGATATTGGTGCACGTTGAAGAACCCCAGGTGGTCTCCAGAGCCCTCAGCTACGGCGCCCCCCCCGTAGACATAGTGGTTTTGGGACGACAATCCCCAGCAATTTATAATAATAATAATAATAATAATAATAATAATAATAATAATAATAATAATAATAATAATAATAATTATTATTATTATTATTATTATTATTATTATTATTATTATTATTATTATTATTATTATTATTATTATTATTATTATTATTATAGGCAAGAAACTTGGTGAGGAAACACGTGAAATAAGGTAAATACACAATCCTGGCCATAAGCGTGCGCAGGGTTCCCCTTCAGGGGGGGGCGAAGGTTCGTCGCAGCGCCCCCCCCCTCCCTATTATGTCAATGTATAAGGCTGATTTTGCGCCCCCCCTATCGCCCCCCCCCCCTACAATGTATAGGGCTGACTTTGCGCCCCCCCTTCTCGCCCCCCTTCTCGCCCCCCTTGTCACCCCCCCCCCCCCCCCCCGTGCGCACGCCTATGATCCTGGCTAAATTGCAGAGATACAAATTAGCAAAGAAACATTAGATAAAGTTATTCAGAGAGCAAATAATTCTAGCAACACAGCCGCTCTTTAGTTGGTTTCCAAATTTAGTGCGAAGCAGATGACAATGAAATATGGTAGACCATTTAAGTGGGTGAAAGGAGGATGCCATTTTGCCAGTAATTAGTGACATATTTTGCCCCGTCACATTAGTGCATATCACATTGTCTGTCACATTAGTATATTTGTGAAATTTGTCCTACAATTACGTAGCTAAATGGTCTGACACGAGGCGAGAAATGGCGATCGTGCCTTTTTATGCGCGTCGAGTCCCCGTTCTTTGAGCCACTCGGGGTGCAGCTTGTACTGGTGCACCAGCGAGCTGCTGCGCGACGCGTCGCTGGCCAGGTCCGTTTCGGTGGCGAGGGACACTCGGCGAGCTTTCCTGGAGCTACCGCCGGCGGCTGTTGGACGATGCCCGCGCTGACGCCTGCCCATTGAAGGTTGCGTGTTCAAACCACGTCCGGGTCACCAACTTGTGAGAACAGAAGGCTCAAAACAAACAAACATTTATTAGCCGAGTGACTAAGCTGATGTCACGGTCATGAAGTTCGAGCTTCTCTGTCTCTTCCGTCTTTTTCGCGGACGCCACGCACACTGTCCACTACAAAGGTTTTGCGAAGATGACGACGATAACCTGTAAAGTCTTATAATTTTGTTTTAGCTCTTGCAGCCGAGGGTTCAATTACGAGCGAAAAGAACACACGCTTCAGGAGTGCACCTGACTGGGTTGGTTGGTACATCATGACTGAGCTGGTACATCATGAAGAAGGGACAGCGCCAGAAAAAAACGGGATGTCGTTCTGTCGTTCTATCACCATCCCGTGTCTAGCGATATTAGTTGCCGTCAGAAATGCTTCTCTGTAAGGAATCACTGAATCGACTCATATTGAATCCGTCGGAATAAACTGGCAATAGTCACGTCATTAAGCGATTTTACGGCTTATCTTCACATTTCTGGTATGAAGTGTACACTTTAGTGCAATGTAAAACTGAACACTATTTGCGTTGGCGGACATTGTCAGTGCATTCCTCATTTGGAGTGCGGGACAGTACGAACGCCATCGGTCAAAAGGCACCTGATAAAAAAAATTGAACGCTGCTATTTATATTCGCAAGTGCTCTACACTTCATTGTCTTTCAAGAATGGATCGAACTGTAAATACGTGTTACCTGCTTACAACCTCACACGGAAACCATGGCCTTAAGACGTAAAAGCAGAAAAGTATTTCGTACTCGTGAAATGTTTCCATGAAGCAAATAAATTACTAGGTCACTGTAGAATTCTTTTCGTAGCTAACTAGAATTTGATAGAACTCATTACTGGGCTTTGGCTAGTACTATACACTCTGAGATAACAAAAGACACACTGGGCGGTATTAACTCGCAATAAACCATATTTTAAAGATACGTGATTTATGAAACCCTCGACGAACACGCACAGTAACGATTTGTGCATCCAAGAAATAAGCACGTAGTAGTTGGATATTTTCGAAGTAGTTCACATTATTCGCAACCTGACAGCGCAGATATCGCTTCGCAGACCTTTAATTTTTCATTGCGATACGTTTATACAATTTCACGCTCATTTAGCTATTGCCGAGAACGCTGTCACCCGGTCAACAGATGAAAAGGCCTCACGCCATGTATGTCTGTCTTTATTTCGTTGTTGTGGGTCTCATTTACACATAAGTGAGTTATGCTTACACATAATGCGTGTTATAAAAATTGAGGAGCCCTTGCCCTATCGGGGGAATAGGGGC
Source organism: Rhipicephalus appendiculatus (assembly GCA_030522465.1). Classification (NCBI taxonomy): domain Eukaryota; kingdom Metazoa; phylum Arthropoda; class Arachnida; order Ixodida; family Ixodidae; genus Rhipicephalus; species Rhipicephalus appendiculatus. The sequence goes on along the minus strand of JALIZH010032938.1, from coordinate 854,799 downwards.
GAGCGAAGCTTCGCGTGTGGGTGACTGACCTACTACTTCTTTCTTTCTTTCTTTCTTTCTTTCTTTCTTTCTTTCTTTCTTTCTTTCTTTCTTTCTTTCTTTCTTTCTTTCTTTCTTTCTTTCTTTCTTTCTTTCTTTCTTTCTTTCTTTCTTTCTTTCTTTCTTTCTTTCTTTCTTTCTTTCTCTCTTGCTTTCCTTCTTTCTCTCTATCTTTCTTTTTTCTCTCTTTCTCTCTTTCTTTCTCTCTTCCTTTCTTTGCAGTTACGCAAAGCTCCCTTCTTTTTCTTTTTTTTTTTTTGTTCATGCCAGGAATTGGACCTTCACCAACGTGATCGGCAGCGCAACACTTCTGCTGCTGCAGGCAACGACGATGATCATGCGTTCACATCCAGGCAACAATGAAATACGGCAACGTGAAATGGCATATCACTTCGATAAAAGACCAGGCTGTCATATCAGAAACGGCTAATCGCCGACAACGCCCACAATCGGGAGAGCATCAGTTATCGCAAAACGGCGCGTACAAATACGCGTGTGAACTGGCACCCCTTCGAAGACCGCGTTCGTGCACACTGTCGTGTTTTTTCGCGTACAACGCCGCCGCCGCCATCGATATACAGCACGAAACAATGCTCGCTTAAATAGATGGAGGTTATTTACATATGTAGATGGAAGGACATGATGCCTCATAGGTCGCTTGGGGAGTGACTTCCCCGAGAGAGTTTGTCGCCCGGTCCCGCACAAGGGCACTATTACGTTACGTAGAGCAGTAGGCCGGCGAAGTCGGACAGCTCGTGGAATCGTAAAGCAGAGCTTTATGAGATGCCACCCTTTATAGCACCAGAAGAACCGAGTGTACAGTGTCTGTGTTGAATGAACGAGTTCACTATCGGCGTCAAGTGAAACACGAGCAGCGGAGCGCGAGCCGTCCAGTCAACACTGTTGAAAGGCGCGCAAATCCGGTTAGGCGGCACTGCGAGAGCCCCCTAAAGTGCGATAATGTCGCAGGAAATAAAGAAAAAACCGATGCTAAACTACTCCACCTGAAGACGAGTGCTGCAGCACAATTCAACAAAATCATGAGTGCTATCGGCGCCGAATGAAACGCGGGCACTGGTGCGCGTGCTGTAGCTTGCAATTTCGTGATCAAGAGATAGATACGTTCAGGCGGTTTTCCGCTCGTGCGCCACATTCATGCTTTCGATCGCACTGTTCTGCCAAACTGGATCTGCGTGCCAGTCAGTGGTGATGACTGAACGCCGTGCACTATGCACTCTAAGAAAAAAATATAGTATATGTGACTCCTTTCGGGTAGTACTGACTTGCCACGTATATGACACTCGCAAATAAAGGGTTAAAAAGGCCCGTCAACTCTCTTTGGGGGTCATTATACTCTCTTCGGAGAGTTGTGGGACTCGCAAGAGAGTGAACGTGCGTCTTTAAAGGGAGTCATATACGTGGCAAGTCAGGACTCCCCTAAAGGAGTCACACATACTCTTTTTTTTTTTTTCTTAGAGTGTACCGTTAGTAATGCTTTGGCCAGGCGCTCCGCTGTTCGCGTTTCATTTGACGACGATTGTACATGTCCATGCCGCTTGAGCTTAAATCCAACTGATAACAAACTTCGCTCGAAGACTAGGAAGAAGGCGCGTGCGGTATACCGGATGTCGTCGATGAGATTCTGCGTCGAGATGCTGGTGGGGGGCGCGCAGCAGGCCGCTCTTCTGGTCGAACGCGACGATCTCGCGCTGCACGACAGCGACGAATCGCTCGATGAAGACGGTGCCGAGGACGACGACGAACCAGCTGGGCAGGAACAGGCTCAGCGCCAGCACCACCAGCTGCAGGCTCAGAAAGAGCGGCTGCATTCGCAGCGCGAACCGCCGGAGCGCGTAGAGACACGCGCGCGCCACCACGGTCGTCTCGTCGCACACGATGGCGATGGCGAACAGAAGCCACGCGGCAAGCACCCGGGGCTGTGACCAGAGAAGGTATTGTTCGCTGTTGCTCTTTATGATGATGATGCTAGTGATCTTGAAAACATCAGCGCAACATTTAGGAAACGGAGACAGTGACACGTCCAACACAAGTGCTAATGATTATCGTGGTCATGATGATTAGGTTATTGTTGCCGTTGCTACCATAGCGATGTCGATTGAAATTATGATGGTGCAAATTATGTTAACAGATTCAGTTACAAAACGCACTGCTGTCAGAGCCATAGGTCGGCAAACGAACTAATGAGTCGACTTACTCAGACTCACTCAGACTCAGATCAAGCCGCGAGTCTGAGTGAGTGAGGCAGGATGAGCAATACTTTGATGAGTGTGAGTCCGTGCAAGTCTGGCTGAGATAAAATTCAGTGAGTCAGAGTCCGAGTGAGTCCGCGTGAGGAAAATTTTGGTGAATGTGAGTTCGAGTGAGTCCTAGGGGCAAAATATATTTCATGAGTGAGTCTGAGTGAGCTCCACATTTTTTGCCGACCTATGGTCACGGGACGGTGTTGTAGATTATAATAATGAGGGTCATGGCGACGATGATTACGACTGTAGGTTGGGCTCGTTAGTGGGTGACTAACTGATATTGCACCTACCGCGGTGGTCTAGTGGTTATGGTGCTTGACTGCTGACCCAAAAGGTCGCGGGATCGAATCCTGGCCGCATTTCAATGGAGACAAGATGCTAGAGGCCAGTTTGCTTTGACTTAGGTGCAGGTTAAAGAGCCCCAGGTGGTCGAAATTTCCGGAACTCTCCACTGTGGTGTCTCTAATAACGTAAAATTTGAACAATTATATTAATTAGCATTGACATAGCTCATCAAAGACGGCACGAAAGAGCAGCACGCATGTGTATGTGCTTTCATTCAGTCTTAGATACGCAACTGCAATGGTATATAAAATGATGACGACGACGACGATGATAATCGCGTGGCATTTTTCGGCGACAAAAACTTGGTGAAAGCCGTTTCAAACGTTATGTGCACGTCAAATGTGGTCAGCCACTCGAGATATACGGTGGCGCCATGACCCGATTTGGCATTGTGCGCCGCCAAAGCTTGGTTATATCGCTCGTTCGCGGCACCGCAATGTGCACGCTATAAAATAGCGAGCCGTTACACGATGGCGCACTGGCACTGTACAAGATGGAAATGTTGTGCGGGAATGCCTGATCCAAACAAGTTGCACATTCGCAAAGCGATCGCACACGGTGACGAATGGTACATGTGACACCCTATGGCCAGTTCGGTTCCCTGAAGCATATTTTCTTTAACTGGATTATAATTTACCTCGAGGATCTATCTTGCCTAGCTTACAAGGCCTTCTCCATAGTAAAAATGGCCGCGCCCGCTAATTAAACTTCGAATGGCGTAACTTAACTCGGATCCCTTAACTGCGTCTCTTATAACCACTGCGTTGCTTTTAGGCCGTTAAACTCCATTCATTGAAGGTGAACTTGTCGGCTAGTAGGCTGAACATATTGTAGGGGAGCAGCACGAAAGACGAAGACAGAATAAGACGCACGAATGAGCTCTATGTGTAGTTGTTTGTCTGCCTTTTTATACCCTCTTCTTTCGCGTTGCTCCATTAAACAACCAACAGTTATCGCAATGCACACTGACAGGGACAATCATCGAGATGACGGGCCAAGGTATTTAGATAGATAGCACTCGTTGCGAGGCGCAATGTCCGCAAGGCATTCTGAAGCGCGCAATTGATAAACAAGGAAACATCGGCCTCTAGAAGCAAGCTCACGCCTAGGAATTCCGCGGCCAGTTGGTCGGCGGGTAAGATGCCCGCCATCGGCATTAGGACCAGGGGCAGCATGGCCGCGACCGCAGGCGGCAGCAGACCACCCGTGAGGCCGACAAGGGTGACCAGGACGCAGTAGATGCTGACGCCTTCCTGCAAACGCGACACTGCTTTTATTAATTAGGTGCCAAAAATTTCGCGAACACTACACTACTTTAACGGTCAGTTATCAATGTGTATTGCCTTAAAAGGGAAAACTGCTATCGACCCGATCGTAACACAAGGCTTCAAGGAGATGAGAAATCCATTGAACAGGGCATGTCGCAGGACAAGTACTGCTGATTGGACGAGTTGGTGCATCATATCCTAATATAGCTTTAGCGCAGCAACTCGGTATGAGCATGAAGGAAAGGGACATAACTTATAAGCAAGGAACGAATGAGGCGACAGGATGAGTGCTAATCCTGTCACCTGTCTTTTTCGTGTCCCTTTCCTTCATGCTCATACTGAGCTGCGCTAAAGCTATATAAGGGTCTTCTTCAAGGCAGTTGTGGCCCTAAAAAGACATGACCGCTTGCCGAAACATTGGCTTCAGCGACACCCCCCGCTCAATGAATTCCTCATCTCTTCAAGCCTCCATCATCTCCTGAACTAAAGCTACAAGGAGACCCACACGGATTTCTCAGAAAGAAAAGCTTCTTAGTAGGGCGAAATATTTGTGCTGGTTTGGGATTCGAACCCGGAACCAACACCTTTTCGGGACGTTGGGTTCAAGCATGTACACGGTATATTCATGTATAACGATGTATATAGAATGATCATGTTTTCTTTGATTGCTTCGCTATTTGTACGAGAACGTCTGCCGTTGAATGTTAAACATCCTGTTGTAAATCATGCATCTGTGTATCAAATTTGTTTTTAGTTTTGTACCAAAACGGTTGCTGTTCTCGCGCAGTCATGTACAAGGCCTCCTGGGCCCAGTCAAGCTGCTGACGGCAGCTTTTAGCCCCGGAGGACGTTTCTAGTCTGTACTAGAAGAAATAATAAAGTTGAAGTTGAACTTGAATATTTCGGTGTTTTAAGCCTCTGCTGCACACAGGTGGTAGAGGACTAGTCTGCTTGTTCTTGTCGATACGCCACTCTCATTTGCCACTCTTACATGCCACTTCTACCGACGTCCTTAGGGTGTCGCGATAAACTCCTCTAAAGCGAACGGTAAATCGTTATTGAAACTAACCTTCGGCCGTTGTTTTGTCAGAGCTATCCTTCTTTTCTTCCCGTCTGATCTGTGAAATATTAGGTCGGTCAAACCTGTCGAACGGCATCAAGGACACGCGACGGCTATTGCGACCAGTACAACAAACACATAATGTTTGCATCGCACGCAAAGACCAAGAAACGGAAGAATTTTTTGTAAGCGAAATTTATAATGTTCAGTAGAGCTCGCAGAAAGCTCCCGCTTCCTGTGTCACGGTATCTCACAAGTACTGCAGATCGGGAAGGCGCTCATTCTGTTGTCTGTCATTTCCTTCTCTACTATTGTTTCTTTCCTTCATGCTCAAACTAAACTGCACTGCAGCAATACGGCAGTATGTCACAAGCTCTGGGACACGTCTTACCGTATTGCCGAAGACGAACGGAAGCAGGTAGACAGGCATAAGGAATTCGAGAAGTTGTGTGAACTTGCGATCCCGCCTACGGCTATCGGCCTCCTGGGTCCTTGAGGACGTCTTCTTGACCAGCTCTGCTGCAAGAACAGAATATTTCTCAGTTTTAAACGGATACACGAAAAGCAGTATGGACCCTAAAGTACCTAGTTAAATTTATTTATTTCAATACATTCAATGTCACAAGGCGTTACAGAAGTGAGTGGTTAAGAAAAAAAATGTTCTTGAGTAGCAATTGGTGTAGTCCAGGCGTCGGCAACCGTTTTAGGCGTAGGGCCACTTTGCATAAAGCCGACGCAGCGGGGGGCCGGACGGCAAACCGGGGGGGGGGGGGGGGGAATTGGCGTATTGGCAATACTGTACAAGATTAGAATAGAGATCATGTTTATTGTCTGCATGCATGCCACAAGGTTGCAATTTACAAACATAGGTGAAAAATGCCATGTCGACCTTCAGATAGGAAGTGACAAGGGGAGGGGAAGACTTCTAACGTCGTGCCGGGGGTCACATAATACTGCCTCGCGGGACGCAGGTTGCCGACCCCCGCGTGGCAATATCCTACACTAAGTGCAGCTCCACTACTGCGAAACCTGATAAGTGCCTAGCACGGGCACCCAGCGGTACCCGTTCGTGAAGTTCCCACTGCTCGGTTTACCAAAACGTCGATGACGTGAATGCTTGAGGTAAGCATGTAGGGTTTCCACGGAACGAGTAGAAACTTGTTAAGGAAATTCGCAAACTCGGTGCGTGATATGTGCTCTACTTTTTACTCCGCTTTATCGACTTCCTGCTTGTTAACGGCAGTTGAGGTGTGTCCCCTGCAGCAAGTTCAGTCAGGTTGTTAGCCCCTTCTGATGTAGAGCCGGAGAATCGCCGTTGGGAGGAGCAATCGCTTGCTTGACGACGTGGTGGCGCCCTCTCTTGCACGGCGGAAGAGTCCGCCAAAATTTTCCGAAACGTCTTTAGCGATTTTAAGCTAATTATTGCGACTACTTCATGGTCATTTCTGTAAATTACTTTAGACTTCAGTCGTTTATTTTAAACTGGTTTTGAGCATCGCTAGCCTTCTTTTAGACCTCTATTTACCAATTGATTCTGAGCGTGATCACTACACAAGCAATCTACGGTTTACAAGCTGGGCCTCTACAGTGTTACGCATTTAAAAACTCACAGGGCGTACTATTCATTCGCCCAAGACGACTCGGAGCTGAACCCCACCATTTCCTACTTCTCAATTGAAGTACTTATCTATTTACTTTTCAGGAAGTTGCGTGAACTAGAGGACCAGGTCGAACCACATAGAGTTCCGCGCAGTAAATTTTGCCCGGCAACATGAATAACAGTCTCAAACTGACCTCGAAAGCGAAATTTGAGGTTAAATAGTGGTCATGTAGGCGCCTATTTAGAAAATAGGCATTCATAGGCACTTATAGGCATTTAGGCACAAACGCCGAAAACAGGCATCAATAGGCACTATGAAAACACTATAAGAGCCCTCCCTAACCTCCAATTCATGCTCATATATCAAAGTGGCGCGCTAGGAACGCAAGGAACAATAGGCATTTGCCTAAAATCCGGTCTTTAGTGATAATGCAGGCTTTCGTCTTAATAATTCACATTTGTTAGCGGCAAGTACGAACAATAATCTTCTCTCACGTTCCTTCGTTCTGTTGTTTTAAGCGCCCTTCATTGTCCACAGAGAAATGTCAAGGCATAGAACGTCGTTCTCTAGCAGGACACTAGCAGGATAGCGAATGTCCTTACCACCGAAGTAAAAGTCGCTGCTTTGACGTTGATTGTGAAGAACGCCGGAGGTGGACATCGACACAGTCAACTGAACAAGGGCGACCAGTCTAGGAAGTAGTCGCCCCGTTGCATGCAGAAGGAACTGCGTGCGCTGTGCTCGATGCGCGTACGACTCGGCCAGTTCCACCGCGTGAGCCGAACGCTGCACGTTCTTGTTCTTGTTCTTGATGTCCTTCTACTGTGGCTCACCCCCACTGCGGGGGGATTGGCCAAGAATTGAGTGGTCTTATAAACTGTTATGGAAGTTTAGAATAATGGCGGTTAAAGAATAAAAAAACATTACAAATTTTATATGAAATTTTTATGCTCGCTCAAATGTATAAAAAATAGTAATGCTTTTTTTATTAGTAATAGATAATAAATTAAATCAAAGCCCTATTTTCCATAAAAGAAAAAAATCACGCTATATCCACGAAGTGAATGATGATGAGTGGGCGAAGCTCGATCGTTTTTATCCATGGCAGTAAGAGAGTGTGTGGTCTGGAACGCGCTTTCTGGAACGGTCTGGAAGCGTCATCGTCATCGTTATCACGTGTAGTGGGTACATTCCACTATACTGCGTCATCGTCATCTTCATCACGTGGAGGGGGTACACTCCGCTATACGTGGCTACCTACCTACCTACAACTACTACTACAGAGGAGGGACAGACCCACACCCTAAGGAGCTTCGCCCCTAAAAAGTTCTTCCTGTTGTTGTTCTTCAGTGCGCCCTTGACACGCGTTGATGAATAGAACAAGTAGGCTAATACTAAATGCGAATTGCAAGAAAAGCTTGTTACAAATTGTAGCAAACCGAGCAGGGTTAATAAAGGCAATAAAAGGACGTTTGAAGAGATCGTGCGTGTACACCCGCCACGGAGTCTCAGCGGCTATGGGGTGGTGCTGCTAAGATCTCAAGGGTCGTAGGTTTGATCCTCGCTGCGGTGGCCGCATTATAATGTGGGCGGAATGAAAAAAAAAGAAAAAAAAAAGGAAAAAACGCTCGTGCTCTATGTGTGGCGTGCACCGTAAGGAACCCGTGAAAGTCAACGCGGGCTCTGTTTATATTTTCTTGAGTACGCGTCTCCACGCCTAATTTAATTTTGTGATGGTGGAAATTCCTCACTACGGCACGACTCACAATCGCGTGATTTTGGCACATAGAAAATACCACACTTTAAATAAGTATATCTGTTTACTCCATGTGGTATAAGAAGCATTGCTCTCATGAAAGTTTGCAAATAACTACATTCTTGTTCAAAGTTTTAATCGATCCATTCACGAGTCATTTAACACACGTAAAATTTATTGCTTCATTTCACTTAACTGCTGTAGAACTGTTGTTGATTCAAAAGCAAAATGTTTCAAAGACATTTTTGTCGCTCCAGTACATTTTAATAATGAGCACTGCAAGCTTACTATGCTGTCTGACTACTATGCACGCAGCTTGCAACCACACGAGTTAAGGGCTCAGAAAGTACAGGGGTGGTCAAAAGCTTCCAGGCCGCGCTGCCCAATGGGATATAGCGAAATGTTATTAATAGCGCTTTTCCGTAATCAGTGCTTGTAACGATCACTTTGCTCACTTTCTTCTGGGGCACCTTAAATCACCGGTAAGCCCGATAGTGTCGAAAAATGAATGTCGTTACAGAGTCAAAGTCAGATGAAGACTCTTCTCGTTGTTTGAAACGTCGGCTCCGTCGACTCTTATTTGTTGGACCACTTCCAAGTCTCCGTCTTCGCCCGAATCTCTCTCCTGATAAGCTGATACAGACACCAACACGTGATTCCTAAATTTACATTAATGAATTGTCTCCGTCGTCTTTCTAAAAACGCCATCTTCGAGATCGTCGCTGGCGTGCCATCTTCATCCCGTCGTAGCCGTAGACGTCGTCGTCAAGGTCGCGTGACCATCCTGCAGTCGTCACCAAGAAAATGTCTTGTCCATAGTGGTCACTGCCGTTACATACATATAGCCTCACATAGGCGTGCGCAGGGGTCCCCTTCAGGGGGGGGGCGCCCCCCCTTTCTTAGGTGACTAGGGGGGGGCGGCCGCCCCCTCTGCCCCCCATCGTGCGCACGCCCCTATGTAGCCGCATATAGTTGCGTTCCGTTGAGTGCTTTTTTGAGTATAGGAAGCATTAAGTGACTTAAGGTTGGCAGAGACACTATCCTTTTTTTTTTCAAATCGATTTACTTTATTTCCAGCATCTTATGCCAACAACACAAATATAATGCCTCAGTTCGTATACACGTAAACGTTCGTGCGTAGCCACGCAAATTACTTTGGCTTGACATCTGCAAGTTAATGCACAGAACGGCAAAGAAAAGGTAGAAGCGAGTGTATTTTCTCACTCAATCGCGAATCTCTGGAGCAATTATTTCCTGCACATAACGTATGACGTCATGAAGGCGACGTTTATCACCGGTTCTTGCCCGGGCTGCTGGTGCATTTTTGACAGGAGCCTGCGGGATGCAAAGCGAGGACAAGCTTTAGAAGACGTGAACCTGAAAATAGGAACTTGAATGCAAAACGCGGTTTATATATATATATATATATATATATATATATATATATATATATATATATATATATATATATATATATATGTATACACGTAAGAGAAAGAAAAAAAGATACAAGAGCAAGAAAGAGAGAGAAAATAATCACAGACGAAAAATAGATTTTAATTATTTAGATACACACAGATCAATGAGCTCGACGCTATAAAGCGTGTGCGACCACTATATGGCCACGCCTACGGCTTAAGGATGAAAACTGAGCATGGAGACGATTGCGCATGCGCACCAGCCTTCCCATCACATGCATGAACTTGCATTGCTTGGACTCTTACGAGCTACAGCTCTGGGACAGCGCGCTTCATCCTTAAAAAAGCAGCTGTAATTCTCGTGTTAACATATTTGCTTATTCATCACTCTCAAATGAAATGACAAAAATATGTGCTCCTGAACAACTACTATTGATATACAAACGAAGCGACAGAAATCGAAGCCTTCCTAACATCAATAGATATTAAGACCCGATCACTAATAAATTAAACACACAATTTGTATTCATGCACTAAATTCAGGACAGTTTTTAAAACAAAGGCATGACTCTTTGACACATATCTACCTAACACGTCGAATGAGACACGTTTACCTTAGGAAAAATGAAAAAATGTTGAAGTTGCATTGATTTTGGGAGAACGTTTACTGTAACTTCAAATGTCGACCATGCTGTATACACTATAGACATTCACTGCAGCTGTTAGTGCCCACTCAAAATCTTGTTAGGCCGTTCAAAATGTGTGCACTGTATTCACTGTATGCATGCACTGTACTGTATGCACTGTACTGCATACAGTACGCACTGTATGCACTGTACTCGCGAATGTATGCACTGTACTGGTGACTTTAGTGCGCAAGGCCGGCTTCCAATAACGATAAACAAGTCGTGTTAAACTAAAGTACGCTCTCATCTAGACCTGCAAATGAGAAGATATATCACTGCCAGAACTAGCAAGTACTTGCCATGAAAAATCAGGTGCGTCATTCTCGCGAGTTTCCGACAGGATGGGACGATCAAATGACCGTGTTCGCAAAGGTGCGCAAGAAAATTTCTCTAAGCCCTCATAGGCATCGTTACAAGGTTTTAGGCATCGATGAGCCCCTAATAGCATGAACAGAAAATCAGCGCTACAAGAAACACAATAAACGAACAAATCAACACAAAGGTACTTCACGCAAATAAGATGTATACCATATTAGCACTGCAAGGAGTTTCATAAATCACAAGATGCAGCCTTTGCTGTGGCCTAAGATGAAATCGGACTGAACGACACATTGTGACTGTCATTGATATTTTTTGTGCATTAGTTGTACAACACTTCGAGAGATTCTTTTGTCGCATCCTTTTTTTTTTTTTTTTTTGCACTGTAAAATTAAGCTTATACCAAGTAGCCCGCATCTTGGCTCTTCTACAGTTCATCGTAGAATCGACTCTTTTACAGTTCAGTACAGGGAGAGAGATTATGTTGCCGAGAGACTATGTGGCCGAGCATGGCGCAAGCGTATGTGTACCTGTGCCTGAATTCGGCGAGCGTGGCCTCGGCTCTTGCCGGTTCTTGCTCACGCATCATGATCACCAAGCTCCACGTGTTGATGTGGTCCATCAAGGCCGACACCGTGAGCTTGCTCTTGTTCAGCGTCGTCTTCCTGCATGCAAAAACGGACGATACGATTTAGATCATGACATCTGAATTCGATCCACGTAAGCAGCACATTGACTGATAAAACGAGACAGTCGCTTAAGTGGCTAACTGAAATTTTTAAACTTTTTTAGCGCGCACAAAAGACAAGGACAAGGAAGATAGACACACGAGCGCTCGTGTGTCTATCTTCCTTGTCCTTGTCTTTTGTGCGCGCTAAAAAAGTTTATATATGGATACATACCAACTTGCCCAGTTATCAGTCTTACGGCTAACTGAAAGTTTATACGGCCAGTATTTCATTTACTTCAAGTGTGTTGTTTCATATACATCAGATCTTTGCCTATAGTTCAACGACTTTTTCGTTGGATGTAGCCTAATATGCATTTACTGGCACCTACAAGAATCCTTTCTGGTGCGGCCACCCATAGTCGACCTCGGACATATGTTTGCGTTATTGTGGCCGAAATTCCCAGTCGGACATTGTCTAATTTAACGATGGATGTGGTGTTTATCCAGCGATTAATATTCCTGTGTCTACAAAAAGGCGACCATGACGTGGGTGGTCGTTTTGACCACCAGCAGTACCACAAGAACAGAACCTTCAAATCTGTTATGTGACACCAGCGCAAAAAAGGACAAAGGACAAAGGAATTAACGCGGGAAATTATAGAGACAGCAGAAATCGCGAGACTTGGCGATAATTGCGTGAGTGTCCCGTCCCTTGCCTTGATGGAAAAAGAAGTTCGATATATGTCCCGTGCGCATGACCGCCGCAAGTGAGGTGGGCTGATAACACTGTGTATGTTTTTTGCAAATAGTGCTTTGCAATCTTTTTTGTTCACGTGTTGTTTTCTTTATATTCTGTCCCGTTTCGGAGATAAACTTCTGTTGTAAGTTCAGCGCTCGTCTGTGGTTCTTCCTTGTCCTTTGTCCTATTTTGCGCTGGTGTCACATAATGGACCACCAACTTGCCCAAAAAGTTGCCCTCTTCAAATCTGCTTGCTTCACTTGAGATGGCGGCGAACACGGGTGGAAAAGCACGCTATGTGAAACCATACGCGTGCGAGGTCCATCAAGGAGGAACTCAACAAACTCGACGTGGCAACGTTTTCGACGCGCCTCCCTCTGTCGTCCATACGGCCATAGGCGTGCACACGGGGAGGAGGGGGGGGGGGGGCGAGACGGGGGGGCGCAAAGCCAGCCCCATACATTGACATAACAAGGAGGGGGGGCCCAAAGTCAGCAGCATAAATTCACATAATAGGGAGGGGGGACACTGCGACGAACCTTCCTTCCTCCCCCCCCCCCCTGAAGGGAAACCCTGCGCACGCCTATGCATACGGCGGTACACATATTTGCCTTGATTGAAACAGCTGGCTGTGGACTTGGACGTATATAGATCAATGAATAAATAAAAAGGTGTAAGTACTTCGCTCTCACCTCCGTACACCCTTGAAGGGGACCTTGATCTTGTCGTATCCCTCCTCCCAGTAAATATGGCGGGACAGCAAGTAGTCCGAGAACTTCTCTTTTCTCAGCTGCGTCGAAAGAATGTTTTTATCGCTTGAAGGCATTTCTTCACTCGGAATTTCCAGAATTTTCGGAGTCAGAATCTATCACTTGAAGGCGCCGCCCTTTTTTGGCTTATGGCTGTATTTATGCATACGGGGAGGGAGTGAGGGGGTGTGCCTTCCCAATCGTGAACTATTTCATACGCCGCTACCCGGTTAAGACATTCACTATTTCATACGCCGCTACCCGGTTAAGACATTCACTATTTCATACGCCGCTACCCGGTTAAGACATTCACTATTTCATACGCCGCTACCCGGTTAAGACATTCACTATTTCATACGCCGCTACCCGGTTAAGACATTCACTATTTCATACGCCGCTACCCGGTTAAGACATTCACTATTTCATACGCCGCTACCCGGTTAAGACATTCACTATTTCATACGCCGCTACCCGGTTAAGACATTCACTATTTCATACGCCGCTACCCGGTTAAGACATTCACTATTTCATACGCCGCTACCCGGTTAAGACATTCACTATTTCATACGCCGCTACCCGGTTAAGACATTCACGGACACCACAACGATGAGCACAGCGATCAACCGCAGATATCGTAGGTACGGCGTAACAGATAGAGGAAGAAAAACAAATAGGAAATGATGCCATGTTCATTTCTATATTTGTTGCGCTGTACCTACCATATTTAGCATAAACCAACTCGCCCGAATCAAGCTTTTAAGTGCGTAGCACTTTAGGGGCGCGGCTTGTCGTTCATCGTCCGTCTCATATCGCATGGTCACGCAGTGGTCAATATAGGCCTGAAACAAGGCTAACAAGGCTCGAAATCAGTGCAATATAAACTAACAAGCTCTAGTATAATATAAACTACAGAAATAACGAAGAATTAATCCCGATAGTTTACCTAAAATCGCGAAAGATGCTTCTGAAACATGCGCATGATACCTGCGCCGCGAGAGAGAGGGCGCCACCGCCTCGTCAAGCACGCGATTCACGAGGCGGTGTAAGCGCCAAAGGAATCGCAGTGTTGCCCGCGCTACGCACTCCCTCAGGTTTCTGGGTAGTGGAGCTGCGTTGAGCGCGGTATTTAGAACTACACCGAGACCTACGCAAGGACATGTAGTAGTAGTAGTAGTAGTAGTAGTAGTAGTAGTAGTAGTAGTAGTAGTAGTAGTAGTATATACCTGGAAGAGCCAGTTGTCCATGCCGGGTTCGAGCAGGGCCCTCAGGTGGTGCATGGCTGCGAAGAGGACGCCGTTCTCGACCAGCACGCGGCGCACTTCGGCGAAGAAGGCGTCCTGGTCGAACCACTGGATCGCGTTCACTGCCGACACCAGGGCGACCGAGTTGCTGCGCAGCGGCAAGCACTCGGCGCTCGCCTCCCTGTCGCAGATGGAAGACCAGTCAGCAAGCGCAGCAAGTGTGCCAGGGGACAGTAAAAGTGTCCGATACACAACGGCTTGTTGGATAATTTGACAATACATTCTCTCCTGACCAATAACGTTTGGTTGACACACAACGAACAAAGAGAACCTCCTCATGCCGTAGTCACAGTGTTTATCGCTATAACTTATGGCTTCCTGCTTACCCTGGTGGATTTTCGGACTTTGCTGTGAAGTTCAGAGTGAGAGCATAAAGTTCCCAGTGCAGTGGAGGTGTCGAACAGGAACGTTCCGATTTTCTATTATTTGGACACTCGTCAACATAGCAACGCCACTGGTACGACAAATCTAACTTGGGATGCCTATTAACAGCATGAAATATTTTGTTCTTGGAAATAAATCTCACCTAATACAGTTCAAAGGGGCTAGACCGAGAGATACACGTGACGACGCACGCAAAAACAAAAAGAACAAAAATATTCTTCTGTCAGACGTTCCCAGACCATGTCCCCCTACACAACGTTTCCGGGAGGTCACTTCAGAATTATTTGGGCAAACATAACGCTACCCGACCTTCTCGATGGGACAGAAAAACACTAAAGCAGGCACCCCTAACATCTTTGAATACAAGTACTGTATTGCGTCTAGCAAGTGGGACAGCACTATCCCCAATCTTCTGCAAGCAGAGAAAGACGTGAAAGAGTGCACTTGAGACCGCGCACAAGCGCTGTAAGCGGGACACTTGCTTTTTAAGGTCATTTAGCTACTGATCTGTGGAAGTGTATTTTTTCTTTTACCTGGCCTCCGCCTTCCTACCGTGTGTGCGATTTAATTATTCCCGATTTCTGCGCGTTTCACAAAGAAAGCGACTGTATGCCTATGTGCTACCTCCTTTGTCCGTGCCTTTAGACAGCTCTTATATTCATAATAGGAGTTGAGCTCTCCAGGCGCGTGCACCCGCCGGCTCACGGCTCCCGCCGACCGACGGTGAGGGGTTCACGGGAGAGAACACGCCGACACTGCGCATGTCCGTTTCTATGCCGACTCACGAGCGCGGAGGAAGAGGAGGTAATCGACGTTGACTGAGCTTCAAGGTCAAACGCTTGCACAAGGCTTTTTCTGGGTTGCACAAGCCTTTTTCTTATACACCATTTTCTGAAGGCGCTCAAGCGCCACCATCTTGGACTGATAGCGTTGCACTTTTGTAGCCGTATCAAATAAACAAACAGTGCTACGGTGAATTCGGACGCATGAAAATGCATGGGCTGGTACATTCAACGTTGCATGACCATGATCGTTTCATATTACGACATAGAAACCCGACAAAACGATCGCTTATCAGTCCAAGATGGCGGCGCCCATGAGTCGAAAATAAAATAGTGTTCGGTCTAAAAACGAAACCAATCACGACAGAAGTAATGGTCACAAACATTTCTGACCCACTTTGACGAAGCACTTCGAGGGTTGACCATCACGAATCCTTAAGCCCATTTACTTTCGCTATCGCCTTGCAAGGAACACGTTTTCTCTTTCTTTTTTTCAGGATTTAATTAGGTGCTAATAGTACACATAGTCTACGACCTGAAACGTTAAAAAATATCAACACGACAGTGGCTCACATGTAGGTGACGTTTCCGTATTTCCTCCTGGCGTTGGCCTCCTCAATCTGCGAGTGACTGATGTCGGTGCCCACCACGTTATTGAAGAAGGGACAATACAGCTCAGTGCTCTGGCCCGGCCCGCAGCCCACGTCAACGCACAGCTCGCGCTTGGGCAGCTGCGGGACGATATGTGACCCTCACTTATGGACTGATAACCCTATAGCGATGCGTTATGTGAAAGGTGCGGTCCGCAAGCGCGCCAATGTATAGCACGAAACCGCAAAGCAAACTCACACGTATTTATCGGTAAACATTGACAGGGTCGCAAGAAACATCTGTACTAATTCAGGGCTCGTACCTTAAACGTCCTCGAATATGTTTTCCGTAGAGCGAGTATTACCATCTGGGGTCTTACGAGCCAAAATCACGATATGATTATGTGCCATGCCATTGTAGAAGGCTGCGGAAATTTCGACCACATGTTGTTCTTTAATGTGCACTGACATCGCACAATACACGGGTCTCTATCATTTCGCCTCCATTGAAATACGACGGCCCGGCCGGGATCGAACGCACGACCTTAGTGTCAGCAGCCGAGTATACCGCAACCACTGTACCATTGATGGAGGCTGTGGAACGAGTAAAATAGAGGACAAAAGAAGACACACAAATTCAAACATTTCTGCCCTTGTGTGTCCTTCTGTACTTGTTTCTCGCCCTTTTGGCCTGTCTTTTACTCGCGTTACGAAAAGCATATTCAAGATGAGTTACCAACAAGCCCCCCACTGCAACTATCGCGTACTTAAGCCATCACACTTCGAGAACAGTCGCGGCACAAATTGAAGTACGCCCTCAAGAAGATTGTCGAAGTGAGACTTAATCGACTCCTCGAAACGCCGGTCCGGGTAATTAACTTTCGTTCCATTATTACTTGACTTCGATGAGTAAGCGCAGTAACATCGGGATAACCACATGCTTGAGTTCTCCATGAATTTAACGGTTAAGTTAACGATACCACTCCTCACTTATTGTGGAACAGACACGTACGGTAACGGTGCGACGGCGTGATACGACGAGAAAAGATTTCGCATACTCGGAGCTGCATTTGCAACGATATTTACGCAGTAGTCTCACACTCCCAATTATGTTTGACACTGCAGCTTCGCGGCTTCTAGAACTACGACTCTGCTGTAGCGACGCATGATCGAAGTAGACGACTTCGCTCACCTTTTGGTCGACGTACGAGATGACATCTTGAATCACCGAATCCGGAAGCGTCGGCCTCGCCTGCTTGTACAGCTTCGAAAGGTCGGTGCCGTCGACGACCAGCTTGTACTTGTCCCGCGGAGACTCGTCCTGCAGACCCCTCGTCATCTGGCGGCAAGTCATGGTGCGTGTCACTGCGCGCAATGGGGAGGTCGACGCATGATGGGCACAAGGAGCAAGTTCCCAGCCGTTATTATAAATAAGCCTAATTTAGTTCCTAGATTGTTGATAGAGATCGTGAAGTTGGCTCAAATACGCCACAATGACTAAATGCTAGTCCAAGACATATTTGCCTTGCTTGGACCACATTCGGGTGATATCCCGGATCTCGCCGAGGTCCAGGGGCGGCGCTAGAACCTTTTTATTGAATGAGGGGAAGGGGGTGGGTGGCAGGCGATGAAAATGCGTTTTGACTTTGTTATTGGGGGCAGGCGATAATTCTGGAGGGACTGCGAGCACCCCCCCCCCCCCCCTTCATGCCCCCCATCTGGCGCCGCCCCTGCTAAAGTCTTTAGTTGGACTACAACAGCACACTACAGTCGCCTTTACGAGTGACCCACATGCTCGAGTCTTGTCCTCTTTTTTTCCCCCCCCTTAATCTTTGTTTGTAAGGGAAAGGAACGCTATGGGTCTCATACCGCATATCGATCGCCACGGACGTTTGTATAGCCTACGAGTTGAGAAGTACGAAACTCACGCAAGCCATTGCGCCTCCGGAGAGCTTGAAGCAGTAACATGGGCGTCGGGGGAAACGGTGGATGTCGATGCGCCGAAGATATTTCCAAAACGTTCCAAACGGTAGCCTATGCTGGTTACCTCTCCTCGTGGGATTCTTCTCGGATGATGATGATTCTGCGCATCTATGGCACGCGCGCTATACAAAGACTATGGTGAGTGAAGTTGCATTTATACGTCATTAATAAATCAACTATACCACAAACTGTTCGATAGCATCAACACATGCAAACAAAGCAGTGAATGACAATCAGGAAGGGAAATAACCTAAAGGGCATGTGTTTTTGTGTCTACACGCGGCTTCGTTTTCTTCTTAAAACGCTTGATTTTTCTGCGCCTTTTTTTTTCTCGGCATTGTGGGAGCGGCCCGCTTCGGGCTAGGACACTAGCGCGACCTATTGGACCTTTATAAAGTTCTTTCATCCGATCCATCGGTAATGCACGTCGCTGTATTTGTGTCATTGTTGCACATTTACTTTCCCTTGGATTCGTCCGTAACTTAAGACGTAGTACAAACAGGGCGCACTTGTTCAGAACATCATTAGCTACACAGCCATAAAGACGACAGAAAAAATTGAAGGACACTTTGTACATTCCAAAGGTGTGTACGGCGAAAGCGTGTGGCCATTCGACTGGACCATACCATGTCTTTCTAAATGCGAAAGCATTTCGTAGTCGGGCTATGTAAGGCGTCCGTCGGTGTCCGCATCTCTCCGCTCTCACTCCCTCTCCCATAGCAACAGCGGCGGGCGCGCGCGCTTATCCTCGCCCCTAGCAACCGGAGCAGGTGGTGCGGGCGGAGTAGCGGAGAGTGAGTGGAAAGGAGGAGCGCGCTCTGGTGTGTGAGGGCGCTCGCATCGCGGGAGCTCCGGCGGAGCTCCCGCGTGTGTGGAGAGAGTGTAGGAGAGGGTAGGTGCAGTGCTTCACCGCTCCTTCTCTCGCCGTTCGCTCTCTCTCCTCCCTGCGCCCCACTCTCCGGTCCGCTCGCTCGCACGTATATATATATATATATATATATATATATATATATATATATATATATATATATATATATATATATATATGTGTGTGTGTGTGTGTGTGTGTGTGTGTGTGTGTGTGTGTGTGTGTATATATATATATATAAAGAAAAAAAAGCAAAATAAAAAGTAAAAAAAAAGAACAAAAAGAAAAAAAAGCAAAAAGAAAAAAAAAGAACAGGCGCTGCGCCGTGCTCCCGACGAGGCTGCAGAAATTAGGCGCATTTTCCTTCTTCGAACCACAACCACCATATATAAATGGAGTGAAGCGCGCGCGAAATGCATTCGCATTTCCTCACGATTCCCTTCGGGGAGGTGGGGGGCATTTTTTCTTTTACACTCTCAGTGGGATAACACACAAACCGAATGTGTGCGTGTTTTCTTGTTTAATTTTTTACGGCGAGTCGCACCGAGACGCGAGACTAATCTTCCTCCGTTCGCATGCGTTCGTATTTTCTCGCGCTTTGCGCATCGTGCAAACGCCATCCGCGTTCCAGCGCTTAAATTGACGGACCCTTTGTAAATTCCAAAGTGTGTTCCGCGAACGCCTGTGTCCATTGAGACGGCGTCGGTCAGAATGATTGCAAGGCCTGGGCACAGCGACGCTACGCAAGCAAAGCGCGAGCGCTGTGGAGTCCGACGCGACCGCCGTCCGTTTGCGCACCAGTGATGTTCCGTCCTGGACAGAATTCCCTTTCCGAGGCCCGAAAATTCCCTATTTCCGGCATTTTTCCCCGCATACATCGCCAGAAATCCCCGCATATTTCCCTGCACAAAAAAAGTTTATATAGTGTTCGACGTGTTTCAGGCTCTTCCATCGCTTTCTCTTCTTTCCTGCCCAACTCAAAGCATCGCCTCTGAGATCGGCTTTTAATACGACGAAGGAGCTACCTTGTAGCTCGCTTTAAGCGGTATGCAATGCGGAAGGAATGCTGTACATGCTCAAGCACACGGCCACTGCATAAGAAGAAAAGTTTATTATTGTTTTTTTTTTTTGTTACTGAGTGACGTGGCGTACATTAATGTGCCTAGCAGACGCTCTGTATCTATATGCACCACATTTTGGACAAAAAGCACGTCAACTTTTCAATAATGGTGACTAAATATTATGAAATAAAACAAGCTTTTGTGGTGGTATTTAACATTTTATTGACTTGATTAGGAACGGTCCTGCAAACTACCGTAAAGAAAAAAATAAATAAATGTGAAGTGACTAGAATATATATTGACTGGGAAACCTTTCAATTGACCGCAGAACTTTTGTGTGCCTCGAACTTGTATTTAAAATATATAAAGCTAGGATCACAGCACAATGACTAGAACATGTCAGCCCTCTTGGGCAAACCGAAAAACCGACATCTTCGGCGGCTTGTTCATCTTCTGCTTTAGTTCACTCGAGTGTTCTGCTGTGTGTGAAGATTGATATTGCCGAATACGTACGTATTGATATTGCGCCTCAAATATGCGTAATATTTGCTTTTTGATTGACAATGTTCATAAGTATGAACAGATTCACCAGATCAAGATGGGCAGGCTTTGAGCACGGACTTTCGCCGGGCAGGTGAATCGCTGGCCACACAAACCAGCAGTCAGTCAAATCAATGTCATCAATGTTTCTGCGTTGAATTATCCCAAGAAAGACTATGGTCCTTAAAAACGACCGTTAGAGGCTGTGGTTTGGCGCGCTACATGCGCCAGAAACGATTGCGACATGCGAAAGCCTCATGTCCACAGTCTTTTGATCGTTATATAAAAAAAATTTCGCCGCCCCTCAAAATTCCCTGCAATATCGCGAAGATTCCCTTTTTCCCTTTCGTCCAAAATGACTGTCGAAAATTCCCTGAAAAAGGGCAAATTCCCTGCACGGAACATCACTGTTGCGCACCCCGGCAGCCACCTGATTCCGTGCCAAAGCTCGGATGGACAGAGGGACGGACAGACGGACGGACGGAGGGACAGACGGACAGACAGACTAACGGAAGGACGGACGGACGGACGGACGGACGGACGGACGGACACCGGACGGACGTGAGCATGAGACATTAAAGGCTTTCGCCTTAATAACGCCACACAAGGAAGCTCACGCACTAATGCTGAAATAACCAGTCGCAAAATCGAGCATGGATCAGGCCTCTCATATCAGGTCTGTTGGTAGAATCCCGACATGTTACGCATGTGCTAGGAACTCCTCGTGCCCTCTCCTCGCCCTACATCATCACGCGCGTCACCATCACGCCGTCCTTGCTTTACATCCGGGCTGGTCGAGTCGCGCCAACACATGATGAGCCGCGCCAGACGCTGTGGCTCTTCCCAGTGCGCCACGTCCAATGGGCAGTTTTAGAATAGGGGGCGCAAGCGTTTCTCACCACTGCGCATGCGTAATACGCTATCCTCCTGGGTACCCACGGAAAGTTTTCAGTAGCTTTCTTTGTAGTGCACATACACGACAGGACAAAATGAAGGCACATAGAGAGAAGTTAGCGCCCTGTGTATCATATGTGCCTTCATTTTGTCCTGTCGTGTATGTGCGCTACAAAGAAATCTACCGAAGATGTGCTACCAACAAACCCGCATAGCATCCCTCATAAAGTGACAGAAATAGCGTATCGTACCCAACGAACGCTATCTCCTCTTACCCTATTAAAAAATTGCCTAATATTCAAGGAAATATAGCACCCGCCATTCACTATGGGGAACGTGCACTGAGCCGGTGGCGCCGCGGTGCGGGAGTGAACGAAAGGAATTGGCGTGTTCCGTACAGCAGCCGACCCATGAACGCAGGCGCGTCAGGTTGTTAGCGGTGCTTCGCAATGTCGCGTATGAATTGCTGTGTCGTAAACTGTGCCGATAACTATAAGAACTACGCACCTGGAGCAAAGTTTTTCAGCTTTCCGCCGTGACTGTGTTTCAGAAACCGGCGGGAACACTGGATTAGTGGCCGCCACGCGTAGGCGTGCGCAGGGTTCCCCTTCACAGGGGGAGACCTCTCGTCGCAGCGCCCGCCTTCCCTATTAAGTCAATGTATGGGGCAGACTTTCCGTAAATTTATGTCCTTTCTCCTCGTATGGGGCCCCAAAAGAATCATGCTCTGATAACTTTCTGGAAGCCTACCCGTTTTATCAAACCTGTCACCTTCGCGCACACGCACTTCCATACAACGCGGGCGTAGCTGACGGAGAGACGACGATTCGTAGCACGCCAGTTGACACTGAAGTGGCCGCAAGTCGCCACTCGCGGCGCTGACGGCGCATAGGTGCGGTGCACTGCTGCGCCCCCCTGTAGGTGCTGCACGTTTCCCATAGCCATCAGTGCTTGCTACCTCCGCAAGCAAGGACAGGTCGGTCTACGGTCTTGATACAATATTAAGGCGAAAGCCTTTAATGTCTCATGCTCACGTCCGTCCGGTGTCCGTCCGGTGTCCGTCCGTCCGTCCGGTGTCCGTCCGGCGTCCGTCCGTCCGTCCGGTGGCGGTGGTGGTGGTGGTGAGCGTCCTGACCACCCTTACTGCGCATGCGCCAACCCTCCCCACGCACCTCCTCTCCTACGCTCCCCTCCCTCTCCTCTAGGTATCCCTCCCGCCCGCGGCGCTTACACACCCATTGCGCATGCGCGTCCCCTCCCCCTCTCCTACGCTCCCCCCTCTCTCCTCTAGGCATCCCTCCAGCGGCGTTTACCCCCCCATTGCGCATGCGCGCCCCCTGCCCCTTTCTTCTCCTACGCTTCCCCCCATCTCTCTCCTCTAGGCATCCCTCCCCGCGGCAACCACACCCCCAGTGCGCATGCGCGTCCCCTACCCCTCTCTTTCCTCTCGGCATCGCTCCCGCGGCGTTTACACCCCCAATGCGCATGCGCGTTCCCTCCCCCCTCTCTCCTCTACTACGCTCCCCCCTCTCTCGCCTCCCAACGCCGACGCAGGCAGCGTCTGCTAGCGAGTTTCTTGATTGAAAAAACCGACTGATCGCGCTGCACAACCGTTCAACGCCGACGCAGGCAGCGTCTGCTAGCGAGTTCCTTGATTGAAAAAAACCGGCAGATCCCACGCACTGTGGGAATCAATGTAATGCGAAGCAGTTAGCTAGGAGCAAATCATGCTGTACATGATATGCATGTCATTATTTACGTGTAAGGACCTGTCATTTGTGTTCGTCATACAGTTTCGTCGCGCAATACAAATTTTGGTGTATATCAAGCTAGCGAACTGGACGCAAGCGCACCATGAGCGTGGCATGTAAATGGCATTGTAGATGACATGCATGGCAAGATCTTCATGTTACCACCTGCCGCTTATGTTCGCTTAATTTTTTTACCTCGAATCGCAGCGAGACGCGAGACCAATCTGCCTCCGTTTCGCATGCGTTCGTATTCTCGCGCATTGCGCATCGTACAGACGCCATTCGAGTTCCAGCGTTTAAATTGACGGACACTTTGTCAATTCCAAAGTGTGTTCCTCGAACGCCTGTGCCCACTGAGACAGGGTCGGTCAGAATGGAACGTGATGCGCGCGTCTCCCTCCTTGCATGATTTAGAGACGCTGGGCACAGCACGCTACACAAGCAAAGCGCGAGCGCTGTAGAGTCCAAAGCGACCGGCGTCCGTTTGCGCGCCCTAGCGCCCACCTGGCACCGTGCCAGGGCACCGCTGGAGGGACGGACGGACGGACGTGAGCATGAGACAATAAAGGATTTCACCTTAAAAATTTGGTGTATATCAAGCTAGCGAAACGGCCACGGGAGTACCATGAGCGTGGCATGCAGTCATGTTGCACATGACATGTCATGATTTCCACATGACCACTTGGCATTTATGTTCGTCATACAGTCACGTCACGCAATACCAAATTTGGTGTATATCAAGCTAGCGAAGCGGCCGTCAGCGCGCCATGAGCGTGGCATGTAAATCATGTTGTACATGACATGCAGGTCACGATTTTCATATTACCACCTGTCATTTATGTTGGTCATGCAGCAATGTCTCATCGTACCAATTTTTAGATATCAAGTTAAGAAAACGGTCTCAGGAGCACTATGTCCATGGCGTGTAAATCATACTTTTCATGACAAGTTAGTCATGATTTTCATGATATGACCAGCCATTCATGTTTGTCATACAGTCATGTTATGCCGTACCAATTTTGGTATAAATCCCATTAACGATACTGCCAGGAGAGCACAAAGTCGTAGGCGGCTAGATAGATACGCTCAAAGTCGCCGAAGTTCGCTAAGAAATGCTTCGCATTTAAAAAACCGTCTGCTCACGCTGCACAACCGTTCACTAGCCACCCCTGCAAGGTAGCGCCGGTGGGAGATTTCTCCTGTGTGTTGTCGAACGATAAAAATTCGCAGCGTGCGCGTTAACTAAAAGCGGACTGCGTGTCTCTGTGTCCAGTCCGAGTCTTCTGTCTCTCATTGCCCATTAGCAGCGATTGGTATGTTCCAGTAGGAAACACCGGTCCATCACTGCGTGATTGCGCCTCCCTAGATTTCTCATCGCGGCGTTGCGCAGGAAAGAATATAGGGAGGAGCAATCACGCACTGATGGACCGGTGTTTCCTACTGGAACATGCCAATCACTGCTAATGGGCAATGAGAGACAGAAGACTCGGACTGGACACAGAGACCCGCAGTCCGCTTTTAGTTAACGCGCACGCTGCGAATTTTTATCGTTCGACAACGCACAGGAGAAATCTCCCACCGGCACTACCTTGCAGGTCAAGATCCAGTGTCTATATATACGGGGTGGCCAGTGAACGGTTGTGCAGCGTGAGCAGTCGGTTTTTTCAATCAAGAAACTCGCTATACTCGCGGACAACTTTTCTTGGCAATGCAGCGAAGGCTACGGAGCCAAATCGCGCATATCCTACCACTAATGAATGTAGTCCCACAATTGCGTACTTATTTTCTGCGTGAGATATGAAAAATACCATCAACCACAGGGGTTCGACCGTTAACGCCGCTTCGGTACGATGCTCGTCGTCGTGTGCGGCCAAGCAAGTGGTCATTGCCTTGGCCCTTCTGGATGACAAACATGAACATATATTCAGCGACTCCAGGGCAGCCATCCGCGCCTTCAGCGTAGGCGCCGTGTGTAAGGAAGCCTATCGCATACTGAAGGGCAAAAGCATCACCACCCACACTCTCACGTAGTTCTCCGCTCATATGGGATCTATCAGGGGAGGCCCCACAAACCTGAACGAGCTGGCCCACTCCAAGGCGCGAGGTCTCGCTTTCCGCGACCATGGAGAACTCCCCCGCCAGCCCGCAGTTGTGGAGAACAGAGATCATCCGACCACTTATAACGAAGTTACACAGCATGTCTATCTCGGCAGGAGAGACTTTCCCCTTCCTAACAAGAAATTAAATCGAGCGCAGGCATTGACTCTCAGGTTACTGCAGACGGGTTCGTATCCCAGCCCGGCTTTATTACATAAAATTCATCCCGATATTTATCCTAATAGCTCCTGCAGGCACTGCAACGAATTCGCTAGCCTAGACCACATGCTCTGGCGTTGTCCCTCGTTAAGGGGCACGGACCAATCCACTGAAGACAAGTGGCTATCTGCTATCAAGAGCCCCGATGTCGGGGCTCAACTGTGGGCTATCCAGAGGGCCCACGATGCGGCGGTCGGGCTTGGCCTGACTGTCCCAACGTGGGAGCGGCCCGCTGCGCGTTGAGTCGTGCACCTCAGGACTCAGAATAAAGTTTTGCATCCATCCATCCAACCTTCATTTTTTTGCATGTAGCTCTGAGACAGGACACGGCGCACACCAGTAAGATATTCGCATTTGTTTTAATTTATACGTTGTCACTTCGCGTTTTTGCACGAGTGAGAAAGCCGCGCCTTTTACGTGTACCTCGAAAGCCAAGCGGCGTCTGCGTCGATATGAAACGCTGATCGCGTGCAGCCATCACTTTCCACAGAGGTGCGGAACGCATGCCATACCGGACTACTTCGCGTAGTAGTACATGTGCAGAAGCTCTGCCCCTGTAGCTTTGCCTTCATTGCCAAGAAAAGTTGTCCGCGAGTATAGCAGACGCTGCCTGCGCCGGCGTTGAACGGTTGTGCAGCGCGAGCAGTCGGTTTTTTCTATCAAGAAACTCGCTAGCAGCCTGCGTCGGCGTTGCGAGGCGAGAGAGGGGGAGCGTAGGAGAGGAGAGAGGGGGGAGGGGACGCGAATGCGCATTGGGGGGAGTAAACGCCGCGGGAGGGATGCCTAGAGGAGAGAGGGGGGAGGGGACGCGCATGCGCAGTGAGGGTGTGGACGCCGCGGAGAGGGATGTCTAGAGGAGAGAGAGGGAGAAGCGTAGGAGAGGAGAGAGAGGGGCAGGGGACGCGCATTCACAGTGAGGGTGTGGATGCCGCGGAGAGGGATGCCTAGAGGAGAGAGGGGGAGCGTAGGAGAGAGAGGGGGAGGGGACGCGCATGCGCAATGGGTGTGTAAACGCCGCGGGCGGGAGGGATACCTGGAGGAGAGAGAGGGGGGAGCGTAGGAGAGGAGGTGCGTGGGGAGGTTTTGCGCAGTAAGGGTGGTCAGGACCAAGGATAACCTCCTTGGTCAGGACTCACACCACCACCACCGGACGGACGGACAGATGGACGGACGCCGGACGGACACCGGACGGACGTGAGCATGAGACATTAAAGGCTTTCGCCTTAAAAGTATTCCCGTGCACGGGATTGTGCGCATCCAGTAATGAAAAGTGTTGGACAAGGCGTCGCAGCTCACGTGAATTACAAGCAGACCGACCCCTAGCCAGGACCTTGTACATCGCTTCGCGTATTTAGCACACAGTTGAAGTCGCCAATTAGAATAACGTGACGACCATCGAGAAAAAAAGAACATCCAGGTCTCGAAAAAAATCATTAGACTGTTCAGTTTGTGCTGGCCCATATACACACAGTATCCTCAACCTTAAAGAAAGGTAGATGCAGTCTAAAGCCAGAACCCTACCAACACCGTCATAAAAAACATGGTGACCCCTCAATAAAGCCCGATTAAATATAATAATTCCGACTCCCGTAAAACGAGTTGTAGCCAAAGAGAAATAGCAATCTAGATTAAACTTTCGTTTAAAAGCCAGCACGTCAGATAGCGAGATGAAAACATTTTTATTAAAAAAAATAAATAAAGAAAACGGGGAGGGTCCCTATTCCGGGAGAAAAAATTGGTTTCCTGCAGGCACAAAACATCACAATTCGAAGCACGGGCTACACTAATCACCTCGGCCTGTTTTTCCGCACTGCGAAAACCTTGAACGTTCAATGAATGATGTTTAGTATAGCAGCCCTAATGAAAAGTAAAGACCAACAGAATGCATAATTCAAGACGATACAAAATTCCAGCAGTTCGACACAATTCGACCGTTTGAAGTGCTCTGATATGGTACAGTACACGGGTGACACGGGCCTCTAGACACACGTTTGTGTCGCTGGTTTTATATCCCTAAACTTAAACGTCCTGATAAATTTCTTCCGAGATTCTGACATCGCTGCTGAGCCAAACGTAACATTTTAATGTTGAAATAACGAACCTTTAACTCCTAATATGCGTAGTGCTTATATAAGCCGAGAAAAAGTACTTACGGTTCCAGCGGCAACTAGCTAGCACGACTCACATTCGCAGGTGAAGGGCAGGAGCGTCGCGTTTCTGTGGGCGGCGCTGTAGTGATGCAGAACTATCGATGGTACTATCGATACTACCGATAGTTGAGTCACTATCGAACTATCGATGGTAGAAGAAACTATGGATAGTGTCGCACTCGGAAAAGCGCGAGCGACATCTGCAGTTCGAAACGGGACCAATTCTGAGCATGCGCGGCGCCAATGATGTCCCCCGCCTTGCAATTTCCGTCCTTGTTTATCGCCGCGGCCGCGATAATTGCTTTGGCCGTCAGAAGCGCTGTCAATTGTACGCACACAAAAAGAAAGAAAGAAAGAAAAAAATTGGCCGCGTATCTGCGTGCTTCGCTGCAAATGTCGCCGAAAGACGATAGTCTTGTGCCGGCCGTACTACTATGTTTTGTCTTGCCTCAGACAGCACCTACTCTACGTTGAATTGGCCGCATCTGGCTGGCATTGATAAAATAGATCAGGCGCTGCGCGAGATATGGACGCAATCGAAAAAACCGGCAGTTCCCGCGCACTGTGGGAATCGATGTAATGCGAAGCAGCCAGCAAGGAGCAAATCATGTTGTACATAATATGCATGTCAATATTTACATGTTAGGACCTGTCATTTGTGTTCGTCATACAGTCAAGTCGCGCAATACAAATTTTGGTGTATATCAAGCTAGCGAACAGGACGCAAGCGCACCATAAGCGTGGCATGTAAATGACATTGTAGATGACATGCATGCCAAGATTTTCATGTTACCACCTGCCACTTATGTTCTCTTAATTTTTTACCGCGAATCGCAGCGAGACGCGAGACCAATCTGCCTCCGTTTCGCATGCGTTCGTATTCTCGCGCTCTGCGCATCGTGCAGACGCCATCCGCGTTCCAGCGTTTAAATTGACGCACACTTTGTGTCAATTCCAAAGTGTGTTCCTCGAACGCCTGTGCCCACTGAGACGGGGTCGGTCAGAATTGAACGTGATGCGCGCGTCTCCCTCGCATTATTAGAACGCCGGGCACAGCGACGCTACGCAAGCAAAGCGCGAGCGCTGTAGAGTCCAACGCGACCGGCGTCCGTGTGCGCGCCCCGGCGCCCACCTGACACCGTGCCAAGGCACGGCTGGAGGGACGGACGGACGGACAGACGACCGGACGGACAACCGGACGCACAACCGGACGGACGGGCGGACGTGAGCATGAGACATTAAAGGCTTTCACCTTAAAAATTTGGTGTATATCAAGCTGGCGAAACGGCCACAAGAGTGTCATGAGCGTGGCATGCAAGCCATGTTGCACATGACATGTCATGATTTGTATATTACCACTTGTCATTTATCCTCGTCATACAATCACGTCGCCGAATACCAAACTTGGTGTATATCATGCTAGCGAAACGGCCACGTGAGTGTCATGAGCATGGCATGCAAGCCATGTTGCACATGCCATGCCATGATTTCCATATTACCACTTGGAATTTATGTTCGTCATACAGTCACGTCACGCAATACCGAATTTGGTGTATACCAAGCTAGCGAAACGGCCGTCAGCGCGCCATGAGCGTGGCATGTAAATCATGTTGTAGATAACATGCAGATCATGAGTTTCATATTACCACCTGTCATTTATGTTGGTCATGCAAAAATGTCTCATCCTACCAATTTTTGGATATATCAAATTAAGAAAACGGCCTCAGGAGCACTATTGCCATGGCGTGTAAATCATAGTTTTCATGACAAGTTAGTCATGATTTTCATGATATGACCAGTCATTCATGTTTGTCATAGAGTCATGTTATTCCATTCCAATTTTGATATAAATCCCATTAACGATAAGGCCAGGAGAGCACAATGTCGTAGGCGGATAGATAGATAGATAGATAGATAGATAGATAGATAGATAGATAGATAGATAGATAGATAGATAGATAGATAGATAGATAGATAGATAGATAGATAGATAGATAGATAGATAGATAGATAGATAGATAGATAGATAGATAGATAGATAGATACGCTCAAAGAAATGCTTCGCATTTAAAACATGAGCTTGTGCTGAACCAAGGGTCACTGCCAACGGCAGCGCCCCAGATTAATGTTGCGCCTCAGATATGCGTAGTATTTGCTTTTTGATCGAATATGTTCACAAGTATGAACGCAAACACCGGTTAAAGATGGCTGGGCGTTCAGAAAGCGGCTAAACTCTGGCCGAGTAGCTGAATCGGGTTACGGACAGACAGACAGACAGACAGACAGACAGACGAACAGACAGACAGACAGACAGACAGACAGACAGACAGACAGACAGACAGACAGCCAGCCAGCCAGCCAGCCAGACCAAAATTTTTGCGTTGAAGTATCCCAAGAAAGACTGTCGTCTTTAAAAAAGTAGGGTCGCCCGCATTGGCTCTTACTATACTGTGAACTCATTCGCGATTCGTGGTATCGTATCATACCGAGAACGGTATGCTTCGTTTTTTGCTTTTTTTGTTTTGTTTTGTTTTGTCTGTTTTTGCGCAACACCGTTCAGAGCGCTTTCGACGGCCAAAGCGGTTGTTGCATCCGCAGTGATAAACAAGGATCAAAAATGCAAGGCACGCGCGTCGTTGGCGCCGCGCATGCTCAGATGTGGCGTAATTACGCCCGTGCAGTTCCGAGCACGATGCTCCGTCGTTCTAGACATGAGAGTTGACCACTGTACAACAGATTGTATAAAATCAACCGCGCGAACTCATTTCAGCATAAACTCGCTTCTCCGAGCGTGTGGTAGTGTATGGCGGAGCAGGGGAAGCAGGCAGAAGGGCAAGAAAGTTGACATGCTTGCGTTTATTGAGCAGAATGATTGGCTGACACATGATTATTAAGCTGAACTGTTCAGTTTTAGCAGAAAGGAAGCCGTCACATGTGACAAAACTGAGCGGCTTTAAACTTATACAACATTTTATAACTTCAAAATAAAAATATCAAAAGCTACGTTTATAACTGTAATGTGTAACTGGTTACTTTTAAATCCGAGTTTATTTATGGACATATTCCGGCATTTTAATTGAGGCAATAATTTATTTCTTTCGCCAGAAAAGCGCTCACAAGTTAAGCGAACTGAGTACTGCTGATAGTAGGATATCGCAAATCATTTGGTAATATCGCCGCCCAACAACAGCATAATTATTCACAACACTATTGATTATACTGTCGGCAGCAATGCTCCTGATGGTACTATTGATTTCACTTTCAATAATACCGACTGTTTACCGATAGTAGTACTATCGATAGTTTCTTTACACTATCGATGGTTTAAAAAAAAGACTATCGATACTATCGATAGTCCATTTACCATTTACGATAGTCTATTTAGTTCTGCATCACTACGGCGCTGACAATTTTGTAGCGAGAGCTATATTGGCCGTATTCTCGCCGTTTCGCTGTGGCCGGTGGCCGCACCGCGAGCTAAGCCGTTGCCTAGCAACCGCCGCAGCCGCAGCGCCGCTCGCCTCGGCATCTGGCATAACGTCAGAGGAGGAGCCGGTGAAACCGCGTTCCAACCGAGGAGGAGCCAGCGTTGCGTCGTTTATACAGAGGGGCGGCTCGGTGGGATTCGTCGGCAGATATGGAAAGTGAGTCGGAGAGATTGAAAGAAGCTAGGCTTCGTCGTCGGAACGAAACCAAGTGGAGGCAACGAGCCGAGGAGACGAAGGAAGTACGAGCCGCACGCCAAGAGAAGCGTAGCCGTACAGAGAACCAAGTTAAACAATAAGATTAACCGTACCTCTCGCTACCCACGCCCAGGCATAACTGAGTTAAACCACAGCCAATTTTTTTCTTAGGTTACAACCGAGTATAATCATTCACTATACTCTGTTTCACCACTACCGTTCAGCACTGCCAAAGCTACAGGGTGTACACAAGCCACACGCTTGCGCAGGAAAACATAGATCCAGATATAATTGCCTTGCAGTTGGCAAGGTTGAGATATTTGCCCTTCTTTAGCATCTGCTTCTGCACATCAATAAGTAATTTGTTTATTGTTCATCGCATTTACGTCGTACTTCTTTAATTGTTGTATCAGTAACCGTCGGTAACTGTGGTTAAAAATCAACATGGCAGCGCCCATGCAGACGCGACCACCCGCTTCGATCTGAACTTGCCCTCGACGCTCGCCCAAAGCGCTCACAGCAACGAATGAATGGTGTAATGAGCTATCGCTTTGCGTCATCTCACGGTCAGGAGAAAGCACCAGGTACGCTCTGTCGTTATTGGCGAGATAAGATATTACTCTAACCACGCCTGCTAAGCCTAACGCACCGATAATTTGATAGCGGTTCATAGAAATAGAGCAATGTTGTCACGAATACATTGCTGCCGAAGCTCCAAGACACAAATCTAAAGCAAATACAAGAGTCTGTTTGGAACTTACGGGTCACAGAACGCACGACGACGACGTGATAAACTCGAGGCGGAGAGCAGCAGCCTCGATGCATGCAGCCATGTTCTATTTTTTTCGGCGTTGCCGTCTGCTCGCTGAACGTGTGCGCGCAGACGGCAGGGGGATGCTAGCAGACGACGCGGCGCGGATGAATACATGTGGAGGGGCTAATCACCCTTCCTATTGGCTAATGGGCCCTGTAGCCTCCACAGTGCTGAAGGGAACTTCTGAAACAGAGTTTAGTATTACTTTTTTTCACTTTGTCCGAGGGTTTCTCGTTTAATTAGGTCATTGCCTTTTCCATTTGTTTGACGCGTCTCTTAATACATGCTGCTCGAATGATGCAACTGCGCAGCTGCTTTAAATCTGCGCGTATTGCAGCATGGAACAATAACTACTGCATACAGCGTTCGAAAGGATTACACGTAGCCTATCACAACGGGAGGTATACGAGGACAGTCATCGCAACTGACGTCTGCGCACTAAAATCTGCTCAAACTTTATTCTTGCGGTTCGCGCACTAGTTTGAGGGATCAATCTAGCTTTTCCATTACCCGTACAGAAACGAAATAATTAAAATAAGCTTAGCGCTATCACTCTAAAAAAATTTACACCATTCCGGGTGTTCCGTTGTTCCAGAAAAACACCCCGGCCTTCACGGCTACGAATTATTCTATATCGGACTACACATGACAGCGAAGCTCTAGCTACATGTGCCATGTGAAAAGGCACCGTGAAACGATTGCATGATGATTCTGACGACATGGTGCGCACAGAAAATACCTGACATTGAAATTTGGCAGCGATAGCCATGAATATTTATCTATTGCACTTTTCGCGCTGTGTATTGCAGCTGAATCGCTAACGTAATTTTTACTTGCAACGAAAAGTCCAAAAACAAGAGAATTATATCTTTTCCCGCTTCCAACTCGATTTTACCCCTGAAACGTGATGTTGTAAGCCATATGGGACAAAGTAACACCATTTATAAAATAGAGCAAATTTTTTTCTGTGTGGCACGAGAACCGAGTGCCCCTCTACTTTTCCAAGCACTTCCGGTCCAGCATTTACTTCCGGTTTTCCGAATATTCAGAAAAATTCATCTAAAAAATAGAAATCGGTTCGTTGTGGTTCACGTTATGTTGTATACATGTAATATCGGAGCGTAGCATTACTTTAGATAAGGGCCAACCAGCTATCAGGATAATTAATTAAATTAATTTATTTAGTTCATTGAAAGGTTGTTATCCCCACGTGGGAGCGGCCCGCGGCGTCACCCTAAGGGGTGGCACTTCTCCGGATCTTTAAATAAAGTTCTTCGTACCATACCGTATTGAAAGGTTGTAAGCAGCCTAAAGTCCATAGATAAACTAAAGTAGCGCCAACCACGCCCCTTCGCCTCTGCCTCCTCTCCCAGCAGCTGCAGCAGCGCCTCTATGGTGTCCGCCAGGAAACTGCCGAAAGCACAGCCGGCCGTGGCGAAAGGCATACCCTTTCACAGGCATACCCTCTCCCGGCGCACGGGAGAGGGTATGCACAGAGGACGGACAAGATGGCGCTTGCACTACCAAGCACAGGGGAGAGGAGGAGCCTGCACATTGACGCGTATGGCGCTACTTTAGTTATTCTAGGGACTTTAAAGCAGCCGGGATCGTTGCGGTACCTGGCGGAGTGAATCTCAACTACACGCTTCTTTCTACGTGGCCCCCGAGATCGGCGAAGGCAGTGCCACGAAACGCAAGGAGTGTAGGCACACGAACGCCGATTTGCGAGTGTTACTTTCAGACACCTAAATCGGGGATCACGGTCCCGTCCAGATTTCTGCTGTTCTGGCCTCAATCGCGAGTAAACTTCCACAGGCAAGGCGCGGTAAGCGAGCAAGCAGCCTCAGCACGTAAACTAACAAGTTCACGCCTATCGACATCGCAACGCAGACTGTAAGCGCGTGCTCGCGTATGCCGCGAGCTTGAGAAGAAGCCATGTCTCTCAACTGGACGGCCGCGTTCGTCACTATCCTTTACTACTGGACGGTCATCTACGTGGGCGTATGGGCCGGCCGCAAGGTGCACGTACACGACGAGCGAGAGCGACGCCGTCACGGCGGCAGCGTCAAGACAGGAGCACGGACGCCGTTTCTCAGTTCAACCGCGGGCGACCAATACGTGAGGAACCTGCTCGTCGCCAGCAGGAACCTGCCGCTCGTCCTCAGCTGCAGTTCCATGACCGGTAATAACACCACGACAACACCGCGGTTGGATACTGTGCACAAGACGTACGGTACGGTACGGCATTTACATTATACAGCTAAAACGGACTATATCGAACTCGGGTAAATCGAATTGTCCTTTATATCGAACTATTTTCGAGCACGACGATGCTTTTATGTAAATTCATAGGAAAACATAAAGCCACATCGAAAAAATTGGGGCAGCTACGCACTAGTGGTGCGAATACTGAGGAAGCAGTAAATCTGGTGGTACTGCCTTCCTCTTTTCCCTCCTCCTCCCCCCTCACTTCCCTTTCGCACACCTTGCTATATTATACTATACAAGACTGCGCTTGCTCTCTTTTTTCTATCCCTTTGTTGTGCCTGTTTCCTTCTCTTTCTCCATTTCTTTATCTATCTTTTTTTCTCTTTCTTCCCTTTGGTTCTTTCTATTTCTCTTTATTTTCTTTCTTTCTCTCTCTGTACTCGTTCTCTCGCCTTCTATCTATTTCTCTCTTTCCCCTGTTTCTCTCTCTCTCTCTACTCGCTCTTTCCCGTCAGAGTTAGTGCAGCGCACGCCGGACAAATCAGCGCACGTGTTCAGGGGACGAAGCAGGATATGAAGAAGACGAAGAGAGCGAGTACCGATTGATGATGATAGTTTTCTGGTGTCGCCACACGGCATCACGAAAGGGTTAATAGCTCCGCTGGGAAAAGAAAAAAAAAAAAGGCCGGAATATTTTATACATCGAACATCGGACAGCGGGAAACTCAACAAGTTGGCTTTTCCTCACAAGAAATTAGCTTTTTTCGAGCTTTTCCGCGTGTATTTGGGAGCGCGAGCCGTGTCACGGCAGACTGGACGCTTCAAGCGCCCGACGACTATGCACAGCGGCGTACGAAGATACTGAGGCGCTGTTTACATCGATACTGTATTTTCTCGCCTATATCTCGCCCCTGCATATGAACCCCCCCCACCCCCCAACTGCCAAATGCGGAAAAATAAAAACTTAAAAAAAAAAGGAAAAGATCCCCCGTGCATTGTGAAACCGCCTTCCCTTGCATTATCGTGAAGTAGTGCCGTGAAGCCAACTTGCGCACCAAAGATCGCATTGAATGTACGGTAGCGATGTATAGAGTTCATTCCTGTGTGCGTGCGTGTGTGTGTGTGAGTGTGTACGCGCGTGTGTGCGAGTAACATAATGCCGCGATCAACTGCCATCCTTATCGCTTTGCTTGTGACACACGTAACTGGTGTGTATCTGCGCTCCATCATGAACGCGTGATCCGTCAACTTATCTTCGTGCCGCGTTTTATCGGAAACGCCCCTCGCCGTTAAAGTGAGTGCAGCCATGGGCACCGGGGTGGTAGTTCGCTGTCTGCACTACGGTTCACTAGTTTCTTTCGGGCGCAGGTCAGCCCAATGAAACAAAGGATTGTTATTGTTGCAGCTTGCTCCTCGTCCTGTCGTGCACGTCCCTTCATCATCACGGCTGGGACAATATATACGGTTTTGACTGTATACGTTTGACGCGTCGTCCCTACTTCTGAAAACTGCAGGAACCTGCAGGTGAAACCTGTTGGAACCTTCTTAGGCACTGTTGAGAGTTCGACAGGTCGTACGTGTCGGATCGCTCGCTGCAACGTACCGTGTGTTTTTTGCTCAGTTTGTCGCAACAACTTTACTACATGCAGGTGAAAATTCAGAGACAATTTATCGGTAAATGCGAGAAATGCGTAACCATTACGTGCATCTCTAGTTACCTTCAACTACCTTCACAGCCAACGCCAACGAACGTTATCCAACCAACGTTAACCGAAGAGCAAGCATTGCTGGTGTTGGCTTCGGCTGGCGTAGCAGTATTCTGCGGGTGAATACGGCAGTCCAGCTACAGACAACTCGTCGGCTTCAGACTACGCGCGTATACGTAACAGTGCATTATCCAGAAGCAGTGACATCTGGATGGCCTCTTACGACGGCTGCCTGCTCGGTTGATCTCCCGCGCTACACTGGGGCGGATAATCCAGCCCTCGACTCCCAGATTACAAAAGCGGAAGTAAGGTCCGCAGTTTCACAATTGAGACCCCGCTCAGCTCCTGGCCCGGATAAAACTACAAACAAAATCTTACGAAACCTTGACGAAGAGTCACTTGACACGCTCACATCTTATCTGCAAAGGGTTTGGGAGTCGGGAGAAATACCGAAACAATGGAAAGCCGCCACAATCATCCTCATACCTAAACCAGGAAAACCACGCACTATCGAGAACCTTCGGCCGATATCTCTCACATCTTGTGTCGGCAAGGTACTCGAGCACGTTATTCACACTCTACTACAAAGGTACATGGAAGACAATGCCCTCTACCCGCATACAATGTTCGGATTTCGCCCTAAACTTTCCACACAAGATGTAATGCTGCAACTGAAGAGTCACATTATCGACGGTGAAGACGGCTCTAGGTACGGGACACGTGCTATTCTGGGGCTAGACCTCACCAAGGCATTTGACAATGTGCTACATATATCCATCCTTGACGCCCTCGCCACGCTCAATGTAGGCGCCCGCACCTACCTCTATATTGCCACGCTATTCTTATTTTCACTTTTGTTGTATTCGGTTTTCGCCCACAAGACCGTCAGCAAAGCTCAACTCAAACCGCGCCTTGTTCTACAACCTTCGCGATTATTGTAGATCGTTTTGTTAAGATTGCGCGCAAGACGCGACCTCGAGATTATTCCAGAGCGTGCACGATGACCAGTGATAAGGCTAGAATGTTCGACGCGTGATGCATAAAAGCCGGCGCGCTCCAACGATGTCCAGTTGATCGACGGCCGACGCTCCGTTCGCCGCTATCTGTGCCAGTGTGCATAGCTGTAATCTGACTTTACGTTTCACGGCCACAAGTTCGGCCAAATAAACAGTTTCCTCTTTGACCCGCTGACTGTTGCCTTCG
Source organism: Rhipicephalus appendiculatus (assembly GCA_030522465.1). Taxonomy (NCBI): domain Eukaryota; kingdom Metazoa; phylum Arthropoda; class Arachnida; order Ixodida; family Ixodidae; genus Rhipicephalus; species Rhipicephalus appendiculatus. The sequence goes on along the minus strand of JALIZH010032938.1, from coordinate 817,652 downwards.
TGACGTCACACGACCACGTGACAATATCCGCAACTTTCTAACGGACAGGACAGCCACACTCTCGGTCAACGATTTGCCTGCACCCTCCATCCCTCTCGGTGGGAGAGGGACACCCCAGGGGTCAGTCCTCTCTCCACTTCTTTTCAACCTGGCCATGCTTCACCTTCCCCCATTTCTAGAAGATATCCCCAACCTCCACCATAGCATATACGCAGGCGATATCACGCTGTGGATAGCCAGAGGCAGCGACGGAGAGATACAGGATACACTTCAATTGGCTATTGATAGAATCACAACTTACGCCGAACAACGAGGAATTGTCCTGCTCGCCCCAGAAGTCAGAGTTACTCCTATACCGACCTAGATCTCCCCACAACAGAGACCCTCCCTCGATAAATCTACATGTGCAACATCACCCCATACTAACAGTCCCTACTATTCGCGTATTGGGCTTCCGAATTCAGCAGAATGGCGGCAACTCGGACACGATGCAACTACTGCACCACCATGTCTACCAGACTACTAGGCTCATCTCCCGCATTGCCAATAAACATCACGGCATGAAAGAGGCCAATCTCATCTGACCGGTGACAGCCTTCTCCATAAGCAGAATCCTTTACGTTGCTCCGTTTATGAAACTTACGCTTACAGACAAAAAGAAACTGAACACAATGATCAAGCGCTGCTACAAGTGCGCGCTGCATCTCCCCATATCTACGCCCAAGGCAAAACTCAATGACCTAGGACTTCACAACACTATAGACGAATTCATTGAAGCCCAACGTATATCGCACTACGAACGATTGTGTCAAACACCAACAGGACGTCATCTCATGTGCGCTCTCGGCATACCTCACGTCTCACAGTTTGGCCAGAAAACTCCAATACCCCCCGGAAATTCGAGACACCTTCGTGATCCCCCCCCATACCACGCAACATGCACCCTGAACATAACCCGGAAAGACGCGTCGACCGCGCCAAGCAACTAGCTAAGCGCTACGCGCAAGCCACACACGTCGCGTATGTAGACGCAGCGGAATATCCTACGCATCGGGCCATGGCCCTCGCTGTGGTCACCGGGCCGCAGCACATCATTGCCGCAACTGGCTCCATTCGAGCAACCAAACCCGAAGAAGGCGAAGAAGCAGCCATCGCTCTAGCCTACGCCACAACCCAAGCATCCTGTATCATCAGCGACTCTAAGACTGCCATCGGCAACTTCACCAAAGGCTTGATTTCACAACCGGCGCACCGCATTCTCACAAGTACACCTGTCTTACGTCGCCGCCGCGTTGAGATCATCTGGGCTCCGGGCCACTCGGGGCTCGCGGGGAACGAACACTCTCATGACGCCGCCCGAGCTCTCGTCCACCGGGCGCGTCATTCAACAGAGCACCAGCCCTCGCTACCCGATGCGGCTGAGCGAGAGCTGATGGTCTCCTCTTTTCGCGGCCATGCGAGAGACAGGATGGTTACCTTCGGAGAAATCCTCATCTAATACCGTAAGGCCCGACTTAAATACCCACCACCAGACAAGTCCCTTAATAAGCAGCAATCCACTACTTGGCGTTTATTACAGACACGCACTTTCCCCTGTCCTTCACTATACAGCCGTATGTACCCCGCCGTCCACACACCACAATGTAAGGCGTGTGGTGCACCTCACGCCGAGCTCGACCATATCATATGGGCCTGTCCCGCAGCTACTCACACAATACAACACAGCACAAACCCTACATTTACAATCACCACGGCCGAGCAGTGGGAGGCCTATGCTGCTCAGCACGTGCCCGGAGGACCAGCTCTTCGCTGTCCGGCTGGCCGAAGACGCCGCCAGCATTCAAGGCCTGGCCGCCGCCTGAGAAAGGGGGGTTTCGGAGGGGCCCGTCTCCCGGCCCCCCGCCACCTTTGACCCCAGCAGGGACACTTCAATAAAGTTTCTTTCTCTCTCGAAAACGATGCGTCAGGCGTTCGAGAACTTTGTCACAACTAAGGCTGACGAAAGACGTACCGGACGTTATGAGAAAAAAAGAAGAGTAAAAGTAGCACTACTCGCATTTTATTCCGGCGCCACGCCTTTAATTTGTGATACCGCTTATCTGGCACCGCAAACGGCGTCGCAAAAATAATGTTAAAGCATCCTTCAGTCAGGGGCGGCGCCAGGATTTTTTTACTGGGGGGCAGGCCCGTAGCCAGAAATTTTTTTTTCGGGGAGGGGGGGGGGGGGGGGGGCACCTGTTGAAAACCTTGAAAATCCCCTATTTTCATTATTTTTTCTCGGTAAAACACCCCCCCTCAATCCGAATTTCGGGGGGGGGCCGGGCCCGGGCCCCCCCCTGGCTACGGGCCTGCTGGGGGGGGGGGGGGGCACCCACGACAAGTGAGTTCCTCCAGGGGGGACAAGAAGGTGTAGCGACACGCCAGTCTTGGCCAGCACGGGGGGGCTCCAGCCCCCCCCGTGCCCCCCTCCCCTGCTAGCGCCGCCCCTGCCTTCAGTACGCACTATGCAGTGCAGAAGGTCGGATGACGAGTGTGCATGAGACGGTGCGCTGTTCTATTTACGATAATCTTCTAATGCATGCTTAAGAGCAGTTTGTAGATGTGTCGTTCTGTATGCTGGATTTCCTCAAATGAATTGCTGTGGCTCTCGTCCTCAACGAATTTGCAGCCACCTGGGTCGGAGGCGGCTACCTCAATGGAACTGCCGACGCGGTCTTCAACTACGGCCTGCTGTACACGTATGCCCCGTTCGGCTACTCCCTTAGCCTGCTACTCGGTGAGTTTGCTCCTGCCACAAATGAAAGTACGTACGTACTTTAGATAAGCTTGGTTGCCACAACTACATAGGAGCGGCTGTACCAATGACAGAATCTGCTATGTAGATGTGTCGGTGTACGTTATCGACATCTCCCGAAACACGAGATAGTAGTGGATACCACAAGACTTGTTTCTCTTATATGCTTCATGATGATGAAGCACTAAAAGGAACGGAGGCTTCAGAAGAACACGGGACAAGGCGCTTGCCTCGTGTTCGCCTTCAGCATCATGAACGTATACCAATACGCCGAACTGGCAGTTATTCTTATGTGCTTGATATCGATTCTGGACCCAGCGCGGTGGCTAGCCGGCTTAGAAGTCCTGCTATTTAGCCCCAGATTGTGGATTAGATACCTGCAGCCACGGTGGCCGCGTTCCATTGAGAACGATATGTAAAAAGACAAGATATAAAACGCTCGCGTATCTTTCTGCGGACGCAACGCCAGGAAGTAACGCGACGCACCTCCGGAATTTAAATGAGCGATCTGTGACTTCTAGAAAACGTGGCAGTTCTAAAACTTGTCATGGCCGCCTTACTGTTGCAGGCGCCTTCTTCTTCGCCGGCAAGATGCGGCTGACCGACGCGGTGACCATGCTGGACCCGTTCCAGAGGCACTACGGCCGCTGGATGGGTCTGCTGCTGGCTCTGCCAGCCGTCGGCAGCGAAGTCATTTGGTCGGCAGCCATTCTGTCCGCTCTCGGTACGACTCGATCCTGGCGCGGAAAAAGGACGAGAAAAGAGGACCCACATAGACAAGCGCTTGTCTATGTGGTTCCTTTTCTCGTCCTTTGTTCGTCTTGCGCTGTGTATTATTAATGGATCACCAACTAGCCCAAACCCAAACCTTGCGGAAAAAGAAACGTTATCGATCGAGGTCCGTAATAGACCACGTGAAACAGCACACACCAGGAAGCGTCTGCGTAGCCTCTGACCTTAGATATTCAACTGGACTTCACGAATGACCTTCAAAGTGACTTCAAATTTGACATAGAAGTCGCCTGCGTGAGACTACTCAGTCAGTGCTGTAGCAGCGGTTTGTTAACGCGCTTGCTGCCGTTGATGTAGGCGGCGAGTTAGCCATCCCAGCTTAAAACGAAACTATGAGGGCGCGACTAAACATCGACAATGTCTCACACACAGGTTTCGTTCGAAACAGACATATTTGTTTATTTAGTGACAAATGTGGACGCCCAGCAAAAGGCGTGAAATAAAGCGATTGTTTGCGCCTTTATTCGCCCCACTTCGCCGCTGAGTGTGACCAAGCAGCTTTACCTGGCTCTTTATATCGCGGTATACAAATCGTGCCTATAGCACTAAACTAGCGCTTTCAGTTAGTCAAAAGTGTTTCGGTATTACGTAAAGCTGTTTGCCGAGTTAGCCGTCCGTAATGTGAAGGCCATCAACTTTTCTCCGTCGCGCTGACTGTACTATTGTTGTCAGTCGAGCGACAATCCATCAACAAGAGGTGAAAACGCTCTCACAGTACAGCCGCATGTCCTGTGGTGCATGTCTGCCACGCCGTCTTCGCCCACTTAATTGTGCCGCTTAGTTACAGTGAAGATAAACATATTGACACGATCACGTATGACGCAAGATGTCTTCGTGGTCGAAGTTTACGTCACGGTCAGAATGCATGACGTCAGTGGAAAGGCGACCCTAATTGTTTGCCGAGCACGTAGCTTACTCCGACACGCTGCGACGCACTGTTTGGTTTATGGATTGTTATCATTATTGTCATAAGCGTGCGCAGGGTTCCCCTTCAGGTTCGTCGCAGCGCTCCTCTCCCCTATTAATCAATGTGTAGGGCCGACTTTGCGCCCCCCCCCTCCAAGGTAACTTGGGGGGGCGGCCGCCGCCTCTTCCCCCCCCTCGTGCGCACGCCTATGATTATTGTCTTAGAAACTGACCTAAGTGAGATCGATTTCGCGGTGTTGACCTATAGCGCAAGGTTGCCCGTGTTTCGCAGAGGGAACAGCTTCGGCGATCAACGGCGTCGGGAACTACATATTCGTCTTCGCCAGCGCCGTGGTTACCTTCATATACACATCGCTGGGAGGCATCTACTCCGTCGCATACACGGACGCCCTTCAGTTGTTCATCTGCATCCTGGGAATGGTACGGTGTCCGAGAGAACAGCGGCCTGCTTTCCATTACCGCAACTGACTTTAAACACTTCCCGCGCCTTACGTGCGCAGTTGGAGCTAATACGAAAGGAATCGACTACTTAACATTCAGCATCGTCAGTTCTTCCCGCTTTCGAATTTCGTAGAAGGACTCCATAAGGTGTAATTCTCTTCAGCGTGAAAAAAAAAAAAAAAGAAAGAAAGAAAACATGCAGTCTTATTTCTGCGGTAGCCGTCAAGTACATGTTCGTTGTTCCGCTTTGTGCTGCAACACTCAGTACAAGTGTCTGACAACACTGATATCGAAGTTGATTATTGTTGCTAAGAGGACTTGATTAAAGCGGTTTAACTCAGTGGTGAGAGATAATGGTGTTTATGTAAGACGATCAATTAACATGTGTTGCAGTATACCTATATACATACCACCCTGTTATTCAATCTTATAACCTGCGAAATAGACCTTCGTACACCCTTAAACGCCTTAAGGTGCAGCATGTTTTTTTGTTGTTATCAGAACTACGCTAGGTAAAAAAATGCCGAAACAAGGGTGTACATACTTCCAGTATTTTGTATGATGCGCCACCCTTTAAAGGTTACGCCTTTGACAAACGAAAAACAAAAGGGACGCGCTTTACATAAAGTATAGGGATGCGCTTTCGATGCATGGACACACGTGCTCAGCACCTTCTACACTTCCGGCGCGAATGTTTAAAGTAAGTTGCTGCTATAGACGCAAAGCTGCACTAGGAATCTGCACAAATAATTGCGCACGAGTTTCAATCGGCGTGTGATGAGTTCACTCGCTCCGCAGTTGGTCTGCTTGCCTTTCTGCCTGAGGACGAAGTTTGCCGGCCAGGTTGGACCACCTCACGACGATTGGATGGGCTCCTTGCCTTCCAGCGAGTGGGGTCAAACTACTGACGTCATCCTGATGACAGCTCTCGGCGGCATCCCGTGGCAGGTACACCGTCGCGAAAGAAACTGCAAAATGGTGTGGCCACGTGTATGTGCCTCGGATAGGTCGAGCAGAGTTAGACAAAGCGCTGCCAACGGTAACCAAGGCTTTTCAATAATAATAATAATAATATCTGGGGTTTAACGTCCCAAAACCCACGATATAATTATGAGGGACGCCGTAGTGGAGGGCTCCGGAAATTTCGTCCATCTGGTGTTCTTTAACGTGCACTGACATCGCACAGTACACGGGCCTCTACCATTTCGCCTCCATCGAAATGTGACCGCCGCGGCCGGGATCGAACCCGCGACCTTCGGGTCAGCAGCCGAGCACCCTAACCGCTATACCACCACGGCGGACACCAAGGCTTTTCAAAGATTTAGGCCACGTTAAACAAAAAAATGAGAGCGAGCGAACCATGCACGAGAGCAGTGTCGGAGGGACCGCGAGAGACATCGCATCGTTGCATCATCACCGCTGTAAAGGACTCGTATTTACGCACGCTAGGATGAGTATTTCTTGTAGTAGGACACCGATCACCCCATACATACGTGTGAGTCATATAAATTACTGTGTTGGGAATATGGCTTAGGGGTGTCTAAATGATGGCGTATATAAACACACGTGCCACACGAGCCCTTCGCATATCGGTGTTTCTTTTCTCCACTCGTGCAGGCGTACTTCCAACAAGTGTTGTCCACCCCGAGCCCGTACAACGCTAAGATGCTGTCGTTCGTCGGTGGCCTGGGAAGCTTCGCGCTGACCCTGCCGCCAGTCATAATCGCCGGCGCCGCTAGAGGGACCAGTGAGTGACGTCATCTGTTTAGACGTAGCAACGTTGACGAAGATGGTGATGATGATGACAGTTGAGCAGCGGTGATCCGGTCGAATCGTTTCCTTCTTGTGTGTCTTGTCTCCGTGCGCTGCTTCGCACATTTAGACTAAGTGTCACCAACGCCCCCAACTTTCCGCTTTACTGAATATTGCAATGACTTCGCGGCCGCTGAAGCACCACCTTCTGTGCAGCGCGCAGCAAAAGCCAAGGTTCCTGTCAACCAATCAGAAACGGGAGCCTGTTGTGCTTGTGAGGCAGACGGTATCATGTAGGGAGATAAGAAAATCCGTAGGCATAAGATAGGATCCGCTGGCGCAGGATAGCGGTAGTTCGAGATCACTTAAAGGCTCTCGTCCAGCGGTGTGTTGATGGTGATGATCGTGGCAATTCAGCTTCTGGCGGCATCGAGTCGGTCACTTGGCGCGAACTCAGCCGTTCTATCGAGTGTACCTTATCTCCTGGACCTGGTCGCCGGGGTCACGAGATCCCACAATGTAACTAACGTAACAAATTCTACGAGATAAATACGCTTGTGTAGGCAAACAAGTAGCTAAATTATGTTCCTTCCTTAGTTTTTTTCACACGAAAGCTTTAAAAACGGAAACGGGACGAAAAGGTTAGCGCACTGTACCCGAGATGCGTGTTATTACCGGCCAACTGTATGGTTCTACCAGTCATGTTTATGTCCGTCGTGTCCTTTCTTGGTGTTGTCACGCCCATGAAAATATTTGCAGGATCTATTTTCAAAAGATATCGTTTGCTGAGGCGGCCGAGAACCCAGCCAGGGCATGCTGATGTATCGTCGTCTTTAAAAGTGTGGATCTGTTCTTTTTCACTTCAGTGTTATATATAGTACAGCCATAGCCGTGCGCACGAGGGGGGCAAGGGGGGGGAGAGGGGGGGGGCTAGTTACTTAAGGAGGGGGGTGCGCAAAGTCTGCCCCATACATTGACTTAATAGGGAGGGGGGGCGCTGAGATGAAGCTTCGCCCCCCCCCCCTCCCCGAAGGGGAACCCTGCGCGCTTATGAGTACAGCCATATTATTACTGAGGCCGCAGCAACATATCACCCTTGAATTCCGCTAGAAGTGTCACTTCTTCGCGAAGCGAAGTACCACCGTCTTCTCTTCAATGGCTTGTATCTCTCGTCTTAACGTTGCCCGGTGAAGTGTTGTCCAGCTAGCGAAGGAAACATGAATAAGTGCATAACTCCGGTATAACTTTGAGATAAATTCCAGGGAGAGGGCCGCAGACACATGGACGGAGGTCAGCCTCGCGATTTCCTGTTGGCGCAGACTTCACGAGCGCCGGCTACAACGGCACGTTCAACCTGCGACCGGAGGACCGAGCCAGCGTGCTGCCGTTCGCCCTGTACTACATGTCGCCCCTGTGGATATCTATAGCCGGCCTCTTGGGCATCACCGCTGCCATCATGTCGTCGGTGGACTCGTCCATGCTGGCTGCCTCCACACTCCTCACGCACAACGTCTACCGGACGCTAATTCGGCCCACGGTGAGACGGTCCAATTACAACTATGTAGCAAGTGAGTTCTGCGGAATCCTGCAAGGTGGCGGAAGGGTTATGAAAAGGATAATTGACAGCCGCTCGTTTGTAGCATGAAGCCACAAGGAAATTCATAAGTATTTCTCAGAAAGCAAAGGTTCTTAGTTGAAGGAAAGTTCGTCCAGATCCGGGGATCAAACCCGGGACCAACGCCATTATGGGGCAGTCGCTCTACCAATTGAGCTAACCAGTATGCTAATAATTGGCAGCGCGACGGCGAATTCATCGACAACTCGAAGCACGTGAATACAGAATGTTGCAAACGAGTTCTGCGGAATCCCTCAAGATGTCGAAAGGGATAATTGACTTACAACTACGTAATGCTCGTAATATACTGGATAGATTGTATACTCCTATACTTACAACGTTCCTGCCTGTGGCAGTGGCGGTGGCTCTATGGCGATGGCTATGCAGTCGTGTACGAGGTCGCTGGTTCGTGGGGCGTCCGCATTGTAGTGGGATCGAATCGCAATAACGATCATCCGAAGTGAGCACTGGGTGCTCTGTATTCTTTGAACCATGTGCCGATTGAATAAATTCGCCAAAGTTAGTTTTTGAAGTGTAATCGAAATCTCAGATAATTGTGCACCTGTATCTAATTGAATCAAGTTCCTTATTAAGATTTGAAAGGGGATCGAAGAGAGGGAAAGGAGGATCCAGGGTGGTTGAACCGGTGCGTCTTGAAAACGCATGAAGGAAACGCGTTGCTGTTCGCGTGACTTTCAGTCAGCCAGACGGTTCTGAGTTGTTTCGATTCAGGCATGCTCAGAGCTGTACAACTGTGTGGTGAGCCAACGTTTGCAGTTATACTGGTGTCACACGAATACTTTTGATCGCGATCGGGCATGATTAGGATCGAATGTCTTGGTCGTGATTGGCTCCTTTATGCAAGCTGCAGAAGGGAGCCAATCACTGTGGAGTAATCTGATCCCGATCGGGCATCATCGCGATCAGCAGCGCTCCGTATGGCACCGGCATTATTCATACTAGTTCACTTAATGGATATCTCAGGCGTCCGCACTCGAGACCACCGTGGTGTTTCGCTTCATGGTGTGGACCATGGGCGCCGCCGCAGTGAACGTGAGCATCTACGTCGCATCCGTGCTCAAGACGTGGACGCTGTGCTCGGACATGGCATACGTGCTCCTCTTCCCGCAGCTGCTGTGCGTGTTCTACTTCAGGAACATTACGAATGCCTACGGAGCCGTGGCCGGTGAGCGGTTTGTTGTCTCGGCTCTCGATCATGGGGTGCTAAGCGCACCAACCCGTTGGCGCACGATCACTCAAACATGGGGCGATAAATCGAAGCATTCGTTAGTAACCTCTATCCAAGGTATCACGCGGCCTCGCCAGCTTTCACCAAATCTCGCGATGTCTTATTAGCTTTTCCACTTTACCGTAAATAATCTTAATGAAGATAACACTCGAATCGGTTTATGTCCCGCCCCGCGCCATCATCAGCAAGTGCGCTGCTTTCCGACTGTTTTGTGCACATGTTATGTAGTCGAACGACAAACCATACCTGAATATCCGACGTTAAACAAAAGCATGTGATAAAGAGCTCAATTCATTTAAAAAAGCGAACCTTTACGAGCCTGATAACCCTGGGCTTATAGTTTGCTGAATCGTCTTGGCCGGTACCTCAAGAGTAGAATACAGTTCGGTTTACAGAATCCAGTTCGGAATACAGAATCAGCCCGCTCTTGAGGCCACCTCCAGCTGCCCCGATAATGGCAGGTCCGCATATGCGACCAGGGATCGTCTGATTGAAAGTAACGCCATAACTTTAATAATAATAATATCTGGGGTTTAACGTCCCAAAACCACAGTATGATTATGAGAGACGCCGTAGTGGAGGGCTCCGGAAATTTGGACCATCTGGTGTTCTTTAACGTGCACTGACATCGCACAGTACACGGGCCTCTACCATTTCGCCTCCATCGAAATGCGACCGCCGCAGGCCGGGATCGAACCCGCGACCTTCGGGTCAGCAGCCGAGCACCCTAACCGCTATACCACCGCGGCGGACCGCCATAACTTTCACTCCGTGCTACCAGCTATAAATGTGTTTCGCTGTCTCTTGGGACAGCGACTAACCTCAATGCCTCGCCCCACAATAATTCCCCCGGATTTTCGCCGCATTTTATGAAAGCATTTAAATATTGTGCGATATTTCATGAATAGATCTGAGATACCAATGAGAAGGCATCCTAGGTACAGGTTTTAATTTAATTGTTTAGATTGCAGAACGCAGATAGAGCTCGCTCATAATAATATCTAGGGTTTTACGTCCCAAAACCCCTTACCAACACCACGCTATGAGAGACGTCGTAGCGCAGGGCGCCAGGAAATTTCGAGCATTTGGTGTTCTTGAACGTGTTCACAAATGTCACACAATAAACGGGCCTCTGACATTTCGCCTCCATAGAAATGTGACCCCCCGCAGCCGGGATCGCACCCACGACCTTCGGGTCAGCAGCCGAGCACCATAACCACTGCTCCACCGCGGCGGACGCAGATAGCGCTCGCTAGCCTACTCTACTAGAGTAACTCTTCACTATACGGCTAACATGGTTTTACAACTAGAACATAGTTCACTGCATTTTACAGTAACGAAGTGATATTCGACGAGAAACGCGTACACATGTACCTACTTGAAACCCCTAGGGGGCAGGCAAAGAAAGCGTCACCACTTACTTATGGTTGATAATTATGGTGTCATAGGACGCGTTCACAATAAAGCAAGCTTCGCTTAAAAACGTCGTTCGCAGCGTTCGTGGTTGGATTTGTGCTCCGCGCCCTGTGCGGGGAGCCGTCGGCGCGGATCCCGGTGGTCCTACGGTTTCCCAACTACGACGACGTAGCTGGCCAGCGATTTCCCTTCCGTACCTTCTGCATGGCATCCAGCGTAGTGGTGCTGCTGCTAGTCTCGCGCCTGGCGGCCGCAGCATTCCGGCAGGCGCTGCTGCCACCCACCTCTGACGTGTTCTGCTGCTTCCAAGCTCGTCTGGATGCCGACGACTCGCGCATGGTGGCCTTGACGGACCAAGAAAGAACTATGCCGTCCCCGGGTGGAGTTCCGCTTTCGGGAGCCGTCACTCCGATCAGTCGCGGTAGAGTCAAGGAACGCAAGACGACGCAGGTACGTCACTGTCATACTGAAGCGACATACTAACACACATGCTAACACAAAGTGAACGCCTAAAAATACTATTAAAGAACAACCCAGGGTCGTTCACAGGTGGTCAAGAAACCTCCGCGATATCCTTTCATCATCGAAGCTCGCTGTCCGTAAACAAAATGGCTGCGCTCCTCGTGCGAAGTCGCGGTGCGTAGTGTGTGCACACGTGGTAACCACGCCAACTGTCACCACTGCATTCACTGGCTTTCAGGTCACAATCGGGGGCATTCGTAATCAGGGTTGCCGTTGGGTGAACTTGAAAAGGAGCCAGAACTCAAGCCAAAAGTAGCCAAAGTAGCCATGCAATTTAATATTATCGCCAAATTTGTAGCCACATGGAACATAAATGGTATTATGAGCAGATTTTTTAGTATTCATCAATAAATAATAGCATTTTGAATGAGTAAGACCATAGAAAGTCACCGATAAGTTGGAAATAACTTAAATGAACGAATTATGATAAATTCATAACGCGTGTATATACTTTATGTAGAAAATATGAGTTCTTGCCAGACACAAAGTTATGTTAGAATATTCCAGCCAGCAAGTCAGTATAGGAACATGTAAGTTGAAACAGATTTTCGTTGAAGCTGCAGACCAAATTCTGGTTGTAGATAAACAGGCCAGCTAAATTTTGTTGCAGATGCCTGTTTTCTCAAGTTTACACGGGAACACGCACTGCGCATCAAAATTATTCGTAAAACTTGCGCGTAGCATCACATTGGATGGCGGGAAGCTTGAGCACTGGGCTGGCCACGCGTTCATCACCTTGCACGCAACTTCGCCACTCCGTATTTGGAGACGCGCTAAGCGTCGCGTAAGGGTGCCTCGATTCGCACCAGCCTGGTGGGTGGAGGACGACCTACGCTTCGGCTGAAGCGAGAGAAAAGCTTAAAAACAACGTATTTTTTCTGAAAAAATGATAAAAAATGACCATTTAATGCGCCAAATCAGCACTTTAAAAGTAGCCAGAAAATAGCCATGGCGCCAACTGCAAATTTTTGTCGCCAGACGGGGTCGAAAAGTAGCCAATTTGGCGCAAAGTAGCCACCAACGGCAACCCTGTTCGTAATTGCGACAGTTCCAACACTTGAAGCAGCGTGCGGTAAATCCAACCTGCCCTTAACATGTGCTGGGTATATTTGAGAGTGCTCTTGAATTATTACACAGTGGAGGCCTCCCACTGAAATAATTACAAATCACCTGATTGCGTCGTGGTTAGTAAGATGTTGTTCTCGACCTAAAAGAGACAAGATAATTGCTTGGGATAAACGCAGATAGGCCTGAAGTAACGATTCTCTAGTACATCCCTTGGCTGAGTGAGGGGGTGGGTCCTTGTCAGCCTGGCGACGCCTTCTGGGTCGCTCCTTCCAGGCACGTGGGAAAGCCGGGCCTCTGCCCTAGCCTGCTGGCCAAAGAACCATTAGAGACCTACAGGCTGACCCGAAGTGGCGAGATCCGCCAATGCAAGATGGAAATACAATTATCTCGGGTGTTCAGAATATCTGCCACGACCCAGCGCATTGGAGCGTGCGTGCGATTCGCATTACATGTACGCACACAGGGCAGCGTCGGTGCGTTGGAGCACGTGTTGTTGCTTGGCGAAGGCCATGCTCTCTTGCGGGAGTTTTTGCAAACGGCCATGGAATCGGAACGCGTGGTGGGTGTGCATATAAAGGTTGGTGTGAGAAGTAGGCAACAGCATTGGCTGCAGCGTGTCGATTGGCTCGCCGCACAGGTCGCAGGTGCCGATCTGAGACCACATTCTGGGTCGGCAATTGTTTACATGACGAACAGAGAGCCGCCATTTTGTCCCCCCTGCGGACGAAAAGCAATGGCGATATGTAATTCTAGCAACACTATACCGCAGTCCAGCCCTACCATGCCGCCCACGGCCACCTCGCCACCTGAGACCTCCGCGCTGCCCTGCGAAAACCGACCTGGTCCTTCTGAAGAGGTTGCGCAGTCAGATCTCGGAGATGCAGGGAAGACGCAGTCAGAGCCGACAGAGCACGTGGACAAAGGGCCCGCGTCAACAAGCGGCCGTGAATCTAGCGGTGTTTCTCAAAAACGAAGGGGAGAGCTTCAGGAAGGTACGATCTGTGTATATATATATAGGATGATGAATGACTGGCGTTTATCCAGTAGTCTGGTATCAAGGGGGGTGTAAACAAATTGCGGGTGTGGTCAGGATAAGTGTACATCTGTAGGTATTGTAAAAAAAATTTGGCTGTTGTTGGGTTACAAAGGCGGAAGTGGCATAAAGTCCAGCTCTGCAGTTTTAGACGGCGAAGAGCGCCCCACCCCTACTCTTCTGCTGTCCACGCTTTATTGCGATAACAATTACATGGACGCTCCACGCGCATCTCTGCCGTCGCCGTCGCTGTGATGGTCTGTGTAAAAGTCCCAATCGATAACGTCGCTCCGCACGTGTTGCTTGCGAGGGCTGCCTGCTCAAGCAGAGAAGACACGTGCCAGCCGTTTTTCGTCGCGGAAAAGGCGCGTGGACATATAAGCCGAGGGGGGGGGGGGGGGGGGGGTGGCGCGGCACCGCAGTAAGTGCGTGGGGGGGGGGGGGGGTGATAAGGAAATGAAACGTGAACCCCGCATATGTCTCTAGCAAAGTAGGACACCTCAGCCGTGGTTCACAAGGGAAGGGATAAGGTGGGATTTAAAGAGATATAGAGAAAAGTAAAGATTGGGAGACGTTTAGAGAAGATCGCGGACGGGGCCCCGATCGGCGAGCGGTCTTCGGAGAGAGTACATCGCGGACGAGACAACCGTCAAGCGTAAAATACACCTAGCGGCTCCCCAGTAAGTGCGCCCTTTTACCCGCCAGGCGTATGCCGTATCTTAGAGGCTTGGAGGCGATCGGCAGATGGCCCATAGCTTCGTACGTGTTCTTCTGCCATCGCAGACTTGTGAAGCCATAAACGGCACGAAGGTTACTTGGCTCGCTGCAGCTGCCGCGTTTCATGAAGGAGTGAGCTGCTAGCCTTACTCTCAATTGTTTCGACATTGCAATTTGTTGCTATCGCATTTATTGCGTCGCCCTTGAGGCAAAACTGACTTTTAGAGCGCAACTCTTAGGCGCCAGTTCCTGCGTTGAGCGGCGTCGCCTTTTTTGGCTGGCGTCGGCGTAACCGATAGAGCGAACGAGGACGAAAGAGAGCGAACGCGGAGTCTGTCGATATCACGAGCCACTGGCCTCTAACCTCGCGTTCTTTCTCCGTCATGCACGCTGGTCCCTCGGTCGGAGCTCGTACGCATGCAGGGCTGGCACGTGCACTGCGGCTGGCTTCGCTTGTCGTAACAGGTCTGTCGGCGTTTCGCTTGGTTCGCGACGCCTGCAATGCACAGAGTGGTGTGGGTAGCACTGGAGCGCTGGGAGAATGTTACATTGCTACAACTGCGGATAGCCAGACCTTAATACACAGTTGGCGTTGCCCAAACACGAAGCTGCGCTCAGAATTCGAATTAGGCAATATTGTAATCGTCGGTAAACTTTTTTTCTATCAACACAAACTTTTCGCGATTGGCAACATTAAAGTGCATCTTCCCCGATAATAAGTCACGAAAGCCTCAAAACCGCAGTTGGACTTTCAGCGAAAAACACGACAGCGAAACGACAGATCATTATCATATTGTCTGCGATGAAAAAAAAAAAGTTTGACTGCACTGAACCAACGTTTTTTGCTTCGATGAGCCACGCAGGCGCAAATTACGATAACGAACCTCTCGCACAGGGCGCGGATTGCCTTCAAAACAAATAATGCTTTATTCCGCAGAACGAGAACCCGCAATCCTTTCTGGCGACGACGGCGTAGGAATCAAGACGGCGATGAAGTCTTCGCTCAGGGGGTCATCCTCGCCACTGCGGTCGTACTCGCCACGGGATGGCACCACGCCCACGCGTCGCGGCGGTTCAAGAAGTAAGATGCCAGTGGTTTCCTCCCAAGACGACGCCGCTGCCCACGGAGCCAAGACGCCAAAGTTTTCTGCGACGGCGTTCTCAGCCTCGAAGCCACCAGCCACAAGCGCGTCCGGGACTGAAAACCTCAACTACCCTTTAACACTTCCAAGTGGCAGACTTGGAGCGCTCCAGGAGACTCACTCCAGGAGTGCGCTGAAGGGAGTCGGTGCCTCGAAGATGGCTCCGCAGAACCATGAGTCGCGAATCGACCAGTTTTCGACGCTGATTTGGGCGTCCTCGACGCGAACGTTCATATATATTACGACATGTTTCGCGCTTATGGAAGGCGGACCTCGAGTTACGGTTGTGGAAAAATGCCTGGCTTGCAGTAGTGGCACGCGATTAGATTGCCTTTATATTCGGTTCGTGCGATAAACGGTTCGTATCTCCGCGCAGTCCTTTCTCTCTCCTGTTATGCATTTTGAGCATGAACCGACAGTTGTAGTCAACAAAGCCGAGCAAAATGTACGGTCGCCACGGAGTGCGTACTTTTTTTGCTGCTGTTGTATACGACGCCTGGATTGTATCGCACTCAAATTGCTCATATTTGCAAGCTGTTGTACACATTTGTGTAAACAACAGCTCATCTGGGCTTGGCCGATTAACGCGGGAATGTTAAAGGAAACGTCATACTGACAGGAAACATCAGCCTCCACAAACAGCAGCCTCCGGACCTATATTAGAGACAGACAGGACGTGGGAAAAGCTGGGGGAGGTTAACCAGTAGAGGAGCTCCTGTTTTGCTAACCTACACAAGGCGAAGAGTAATGGGGAAAATATGGATGAAATGAAACTGCTCGCCAACCGTTTGCGTGTAAGAAAGCAAAGGCTGGGGTTCAAAAGAACAAGTGCACGGTCCCCTGTATCTGCATTTGGAACGTCGCTATTGGTAATGAGAAAACTTGCATCGTTACAGGTGAATAAATACTAAGAAATGGGAAGCAATATTTTTCTTGGAGGCCGTAACTGGCGCATGTGATGCGGTCCCGTAGGAACGGTTGGCAGCCAAAGACCGCGAAGACCGCAACTTCTGCACGTGCACTTAGTTGGGCGAGTCGGTTGTGCATGACGACGCTGTGGATACGCTTTGAAGACTCGGACAGAGATGAGACGAGACGGGATGCGCATAGGCGTGTGCACGAGGGGGGGGCAGAGGGGGGCGCCCCCCCCCCCCGCCCCAAGTTACCTAGGGGGGGAGGGGAGGGGTGCAAAGTCGCCCCTATACATTGACTTCTTTGGGGAGGGGGGGCGCTGCAACGCACCTTCGCCCCCCCCCCCCCCCCCTGAAGGGGAACCCTGCGCACGCTTATGGGGATGTGTGTGTGTCCCGTCTCATCTGTGTAGGCGTCCTCAAAGCGCATTCACACCGTCGTCACGAAACTCCTTGCTGGTTGCCCGGATGTCTCGTTTCATTATCGCAACGATCCCCGGATGACCCGGAGTGCCCGGATGACCTCGTTTTAGAGCCACACATGTGCATCGTGTGTGCCACGCGTGCCACATCCAAGGCCAGTCGCCACTTCACCACCACAGGACAGCGTCAACTCCGCAAAGATCAAACGATTATAGGACTAGAGAATCTCGATGCAATAAAAGCTTCCTTGTTCTGAATAAGGGCTGGTCGCTGGATTTTATTCAACAGAACAAGATATATATTAAAGATTCTCCACCCCTCCTTCGCGGTCAAGTAAAGTGGCGTGCAGCGAACACAAGAAACAGACACCGATTAACGGAACGCTCTACGACTGAGAGCTTTTATTTTTGACGGAAACAATATATTAGAAAAAAAAAAACGGAGACACAGGTACACACTTGACACATCAATGATTTGGCATGGGTTTCGAAAAAAAAAGAAGCAGAAAAAAAATACGGGGGTGGCTGTCTTCCATTCGACACGCAGGCAACTGTATGGACGTCCGATACAGCGAGACACCAACACCAGCGTTGTAGGGTCTGAAAGCGCTTTTGGTATTGCTCACTTTGGTCGCGCCAATGCGCCACGTTATCACGGTATGCTCGTGCTCCTACGCTCGGTCATAAACTCTCTTCAGTATGCAAAAACAAAATATATTACTTTAAAAACAATCAATATATTATCATTATTATTACTCCTGGGTCACGCCTATACACATACAGATTTACACGGGAAGCCGTTTGTACAAGCGAGGCCAGGTCTGGCACTCGAACTGTAGACATCGAAGACCTAGAATGGTGTTTCACAAAACTGCGACACGATCACACGTAAACAGTAAGGTGCAGCACACATCGACATCACTTGGCATACAAGAGGAACCTATAAGCTGTGTGACAACAATGCACAAAATAAAAGTTAGAACAAAAAGCACGTTCTAAAACACTGTTGCAACCATGGGCGTGCGCACGAGGGGGGGTAGGGCCCCCCCCCCCCCCCCCCCCGGTCACCTAAGATGGTGGGGCGCAAAATCTTCCCCATACACTGACTTAATAGGCAGGAGGGGGGGGGGGGGGGCTGCGACGAACCTTCCCCCCCTGAAGGTGAACTCGCTCACGC
Organism: Rhipicephalus appendiculatus; assembly: GCA_030522465.1. Taxonomy (NCBI): domain Eukaryota; kingdom Metazoa; phylum Arthropoda; class Arachnida; order Ixodida; family Ixodidae; genus Rhipicephalus; species Rhipicephalus appendiculatus. Next base: position 799,674 of record JALIZH010032938.1, on the reverse strand, counting down.
CTATGGTTGCAACAATCCCGCAGTACGCAAAATGTGCAGCAGAATGAGCGAACAACGTTTCGGAAATTCAAAGATTTTGATTTCGACGTCACTGATACGCACAACACGACAGCGAAGCATAAAACACAACAGAGACGAAGCTACTAAATGACTCAACGGCTCTCCACCCTTCAAGTTTCTCATTTATGACACTAGGCGTTCAGGTGACGCTCGGCTACGGCTGTACGCAGCAATTTCAACGCGAACGCCAAGTACGAACTTTGTGCCTGCTCGCACAACGCCCTGTGACACGCAAACATTAAAAACATAGTTGTGCGGGCGTCGGGCTGAACGTCACCACATCCGCTCCAGGCTGAGTTTACAGTTGTGGAGACAAACCACAACGGAGAACGACGAAGCACGATATTAAATCAAGACTGCAGGTCGCAGGCGAGCTATAGCCCTATCCTCCTCCTTATCGTTAGCCGATGGCTCATACCCAACACAGGGGATTAGCCAAGTAGTGATTGGCTTTTTCCATTAGGTTCTATAGGGATAACACTAGACTCGAGCACAAAGCTGTCTGCCATCCCACGGTTCCTGCACGAGCTGATGCTGCAGAAAAAAAAAGGAAAAAAAAAAACATTCATGTTCGAGATTCCGTGCGCCCGAGTGATTGGCGCATAGCTTACGTCCACAGCTGAACATCAGCGGATGACGATGGTACCCGATAGTCGAAGCACTCTGGCGCTGAAAAATTTCGCGCTCTCGCACTTCAGTACACACAACAGCACGCCCAGAATGCCTCGAACGAGAAAAAAAAGAAAAAAGAAACGCTCACGTTTACTCAGTGCACACACTTGATTGTATCGCTTCGAAGTCGCAGCAGCTGCACACGAAAGTCCAGAGAGAGTGAAGGTCGGTGAAGGTCGTAACGGCCGTCATCTATAATAAACCTCCTGCGCACTGCATTAAAAACAAGCGCCAATGTTGCCAGCTGTCCACACTCGAACAGTCGGCGGCGCAGCTGCTTCGTCAGCCGCTCCACGGAAGTGGCTTTTTTTTTTATTATTATTATTATTCAGTCGTCGACTGGTGAATCCGACTATGCGAAAATGACTCCCCGAACCTCGAATGCAGCCTCGAAAAGACACACGACATAAACACAGCGCTGAAAAAAAGAACGCAAGGTGGAGCTATGAAGTAAGAATGCACGGCAACTTGTTTTTACGAACTATTCACGAAAAAAACAAACACGAAACACACTTTTCTCTTCACACACACTTATACTCAGGTGGCTATGATGATGCCACTGGATGCTTACTTTTTCAAGTAGAAGCAAACGAGCAACGATCAATCATCAGACAAGACCCTGCCACGCAAGGCTGGGTCACAGATCTGTGCTTCCTTGTGTTGTTGTCCTGTGCTATCTGCCACTTCTCCGCTACAAGAAAACGCTCACTCGCAAGTGCCTAAAAAAATTACTGCGTCTAAAGAAAAAAAGCTTCAGCTCACCCGCAGTCTGTACCCGAACGAAATCGCCTCACAAAGACGAAAACTTCACGCCCAGCCATGCTTGGCTTGGTGTAAGAAAGCTTACGAAATTGACAAACATTCGCGCACTAACAAACAAGGTTATTTCCTATGTACACGTATTTACAGGCTCTGATGCAGAGCTTCTAGCGATCCACAGTGAATGTCGTCACTTACGGAAGACGGGGTACATACATGGCATCATTTTTTTTCTGGTTGTCAAAGCGTCTCATGTCCCGTACGGACATCGTGCCCGAAAGCGAATCACTAGTGCTCGTCGCTGCGGAAGAATACCAGCGTCGAGTAGTGGTTAGTGCACGTGACAAGGGCGACTAAGATTCACTCCAGTGAAGTCGTCGACGTAGGTAGCCGGTTAGCGAGCTATCGTCGAGGAGCTATCGATATATATATATATATATATATATACATATATACCGATAACCAAAGGCTAGAAGCTAGGGCGCAACGTACAATCGAACATCGATAAGATCAATAGCACTCAGCAATTGAGATCGCTAATGTCAGTTACGCGCTGGCTTGAAGGGCCTAGCAATGCGGGGCCGCTTCGTCGTCAGTACAGATCTACAGATAGTGAACAAAAACATAAAGAGACCCAGTCAGGTAAAAAATAAAGAAAAAAGAACGGCGCATACATCTCGGCACTTCAATGCAAGCTTTCTATTTTTTTTTTTTTGAATTTATATATGCGCTCTGGTATCCGGCTTCATGGCGACGCTATATCACACAGCTTAAACCGAGTCGTTATGCCGCTAATCAAGGATGCTTACTGGTCCTATTTAATTCCCTCATAATACTCAGTCGACGATGAAACCACTGTTCGTGTTTCAGTAGTGTTTCCGGGGTGACATAGAAAAAAAAAGTGATAAAAAAATGACGTCAAAATAAGTTACTGAGGCGACGCCACAGTTAGAAGGCGGACTGAAAGCCGCATAAAAGCTTTCTCATGGTCATACCCTGAGTTGCCTTCGCGTTAATACTTGTAAAGAGACGCCACTAATCGCGTATCCGGCTTTTAAGTCTCGGGAGGGAAGGGAATACAGTCTTAGGAGGGCAGGTACAAACGTCTCTAAGAGAGAAACAGCGAGTTGGAAGTTTTGTGGGCTACGGGGTTTACGTTAATATGTGCAGGGCGATTATTTTCATCATTTCATCCTTCCTCTGACAACAACCCGACCTCCCGCATGAACTCCTTTTCTTAAAGGAAGATAAAGGAGTACTGTTATACACCTCCATTTACAAGAGTAGTAATGTACACACCCCCATCTTCCCGCTCTCGTGTTAAAGGCTACACATGTACGAGACATCACCAACAATATATTACAAAAAATCATGCTTCTCTCGCGATCACCTTCAGCCCGATATGTTTATATCCACCAGGACAATTTTCGCGTTGGTCGGCGAAACGCGCTCTGTCTTTAAAATAGACGAATTCGCATCCTTCACGGCCTTTTATAAAGACCAGTGCTGTCGTGTCTCAGTCCCGAGTTGGCAGTAGCAAGAGGTTCGCGTCAGCGTATGTGCTGCTCCATAACGGACAGAGCGGCGAGTTAGCGGACAAGCTCAAAATGTGCGCGCATGCGCGCAGACCTCAGTAGGCGCTCCTAGTAACAACCGGTAATCAGTCTCGAGGTTCCCAAAGGGAAATATTCTGCAACAGGAGTTCGAAAACTACTCAACTTCCCGACGTAAGCCATTACCGCCGTGAATAGCACGCGCACACATATGACTCGAACAACGTGCCCACTTGACACGTCCATCAACGGGCACAAGGCGGAGGAATCGCACAACCAACCAGCAAGGCCATCCGGAGGGAAGCCGGCAACCGTTTACGCACGCGACACAACACGCGTCGGCGTTGCAGGACCTTGAAACTCGAGCGGTGATCTAGAACAAGTAACCACGTAGGTCCTTTAAAATGGCAGGTATAGTCGTGAGCCGAGTTCAACACAAATGTCGACGCGTAGATCTCCGTTCCTGTCATTAGCCTAAAACAAAAGTCTGCAAACGTCTCTGCGCTGAACCTAACTCTTCAAGCCCACTTTCGCCGCTTACGGACCGAAAGTCACATTGAGCGTCACAATCTCCATGGGCGGAACGTCGACCGCATTGACGTCAGGGAGCCTCGCCCCATTTCTAACGCCCGTCAGCGTAGTCCTGTGCACCGACTGCACCTTGACGAGCCGGAACTTCTCAGGTCGCGATGATGCGTGTATCGAAGAAGGCGCGTGGCCTTGTGACCCGGTGCCCGACGAGACGAAGGTCTTCTCCAACTCGCACGACGGCGGGCCTACGCTGGCCACACGGCACGAGCCTGCCTTGCGGTGAAGAATCAACAGGCTGCTCTTCGAAGGCCGGTCGAAGTCTTGCTCCAGAGGCACCGTACGAAGGTTCATCATCCACGTCGAGCACGGGTAGCCCTCGTGCAAGAAACTGAAGCCCGGATGAAGAGCGCGGTTCTGCTGTCCCTCGGTGGCCAACACGACGACCGGGTAGAGGAGCCGCTGCGAAAGCGAGTGCGCCAGGGAGGACAGGTTTGGAAGGTCCTGCGACTTCCTGCCGCCGTCCTCGTTGCCCGCCAGCTTGTTCCCCTCGCCGTCCTTGCTGAACTCTTCGGGAACCCTCGGTTCCAGGAGCAGCCAGAAGTCGGCTCGCGTTTCGCGCACGTCAAGCACCCCTTCGCCGAGACCTCGGCTGTCGTCGTAGCGAAGCTTGCGGTCCAGCATCACCTCCAGAGATCCCGGCTGAACACTAGCGGCGCCGTGGGCGTGCGACACGAGTAGAGTGACGCGCGACAGCTCGTCCTCCAAGTAAGCGGCGGCCGTCACGGGGTAGTAGTTGGCCTCCACGGGCAACCGCACGTCGGTGACGCGCTTCATCATCTGAAAGCCCGACGAGTCCGTGTAGAAGGTGCGGTCGCCGCTGTCTACGTCCGTGTCCATCTTCATAAACATCTCGACGTTGTAGTCGGAGCGCTTGGACAGGTCGAACACGACGCTCATCTCGAGGCCACCTCCTAGGAAGCCGTCGACGTGGTACACTCGGAAGGTGTGCGTCAGCCCGTCCGCATAGGCGGACACCAGCTCGGAGGTGATCGGACCCTGGACCACGCGAACGATCGGAAAACGCCCGGTGACGTTCACGAACGGGTCGCTGGCGTCCGGTTCGAATAGATAGGCGCCGCTGTGGAACTCGAGCGACCGGTACGCGTTGAAGGAGACGTTCACCCGCCTCTCGAGGCCGCTCTTGCGCAACCTGATTGAACGCAGGAGTCCCGTTTCGTGCGAGAACGTCGCCTCCATGTACGGCGTGGAAAGAACGACGGGCTTCGTGTGCGGGCTCTCGAAGTTGAAGACGGACTGCGCGCCGACACCGGACCACGCGTCGCCGACGAACATGGAGACCTTCGTTTTTGGCGTGGTTAGCCTGCCTGGCTCCACGAGAAGGGTGTAGGTGCTCAGCGAGAGCGGCGCTAGCTTGGCGATGAAGACCAGCTCGAACACGACGCTGGACACGGCGGAAGCGTCGGTCCACACGGGGTTGAGCTGGAAGAGAACGTCTTCGCCCGTCGCGTCGAGCACCCTGGCAACGGGGTCGTACACGTGCACGCGTACCACCTCCTGCAATGCTTGCGCGTGCGAGTTGTACAGGACGATCTTGCGGCCGTGAATCTCGGGTACGGTCAGCGGCAGCTTGATTGGCAGCACGTCGTAAGTGGGCCTCTGCACATCGGGATAGAGGTACGACGTCACAGGTCTCTGCGATTGAATCGCGGCGCTGACCATGGGCTGCTCGACGAGCATCAGATACTGGGCGGCGTGCGCGATGACGCCCATGGCCTCCTTCATGCCGTTGTACATGCGCGAGCCGTAGTCGGCCATGACGCCTTCCTTGGACGTTCCCGTGATCGCGTCGTGGTGCTGGAAGAGACCCAGGGCGTCCCTGGTCTGCACGAGGAACACGTAGTCGGCGTCGAGCCGGCGACCCAGGTCAGTCTGACCGCTCTCGTTCAGGTAGACGCGGGCGAGGCTGTAGAGGATCTCGGCGGCGCGGAGCCAGTGCTCCAGCTCCCGGGAAAAGTGTTTCAGGTAGGGCCGCGTGGTGAAGTAGCCCGTCCAGTAGGAAGGCTTGCCCTCGGCGTACATGTCGCCGTACGAGTGGAAGTCTCCAGTGAGTTTGGCGAACGGGTGCTCGCGCGAGACGCCCTTCTCCATGCGGGTGTAGACCTCTTCGAAGTAGTCGCTCAGCGTGCCGAAGCGCACATGCGCATGCAGTCGCTTGCTCTTGTTGATGTAGTCGAACAGCTTGCGGTAGTTCGCGTACTGTTGCTCCCACTCGACGTCGTGGTCGAACCGGAAGTCGTCCCCGAGCGGAACCAGGGCGACGTTGTGCGGAAAGAGCGAGCCGATCCGGCCGTACTGGCCCAAAAGCAGCTCCGCCAGGGTGGCCACGTTGTGATCGGCCACCTGCGATGCGCGGCTCTCGGTGTACTCTCCGGCTAGCCGGCGGAAGTCGAACTTGAGGCACACGTCCGTGTTGGGCCCGCAGGTATGCTTGATGCTGTACAGCTCGAAGGGCGCCATGTGCGTCACCACGCCGGAGTCGTTGAAGTAGGCTGTGGGGAACGGAGTCTTCCAAAGGAACTCCAGGTCCCTGCAGTGCGAGTAGAATGATGCAATTAGTGTCGCGTTCACTGCGCGAGCTGCAACACAACTGTCACTGTGTCCTGTAGTACATCTGTAACAGCCATCAACATAAGCATGCGCAGGGTTCCCCTTCAGGGGGGGGGGGGGGGGGGCGAAGGTTCGTTGCAGCGCCCCCCTCCCCTATTAAGTCAATGTATAGGGCCGACTTTGCGCACCCCCCCCCGCTCTTAGGTAACTTGGGGGGGCGGCCGCCCCCCTCTGTCCCCCCTCGTGCGCGCGCCTATGGCCATCAATGATATTCATGCTTCGGTAACGCACAACTGTCACTGGTCCTATAGTACATCTGTAACAACCATCAATGCTGTCCTTACTCCAATAATGCCGCGAGGGAGAAGCAGTAATTTCTGCATCGGAAGCCCTTTGCTGCACGGTTACTTCCTTCGGTTAGCGTTACAATCGTAACGGTCATGCAATAATTTTTTACAGTTTAACAGGTAACTCTAAAACACGAAGACAAGCACGCACGCACAAGTTATACTAACCTCCTCGCGGCGAGGAACTCTTTCCACGCGAAGTGGGTGCGCTGGATGAAGGTGCTTCGGATGCCGGCGGCCTGTAACAGGTACGGTACGGTCGCGCCATGCCCGAACGGGTCGATGGACCAGCCGGCGCGCGGTACCACGCCCAGCGTGGAGCGCAGCCACTGGTGTCCTTCGACGAGTTGGTCAACCATGGCGTAGTAGTGGGCGGCTGCCTCGTCCGTCATCACCCAGCCGCCCGTGACCATCTCCAGTTGGCCACGGTGCACCAGGTGCCGCACAGCTTCGCGAAGGTGCGGCCTGTTCTCCAGGCTGCACGAAAAAAGACAAGGGAACAAGGATCAGTGGCCATTCAGCCATAAATGAGAGACAATCAAATGCTTTAGAATTACCTTGAATTCTACATAATTACCTTCAATTACCTTGACAGTAAACCTTAGCTAACATTAACCAATCCCGGAACTATTCGAAATCATTGAAAGGATAAATACATCGACTGACAAAAACAAGAAGATGGCTTTCGCCTTCAAGACGTCTCAGGAGGATGCATCAGGAACATCGTAAGTTGCTATTCGCCCTCGATGTTACACAGCACAAACTACACTCTTCATCACCATATAGCATCTGTCATTGCTATTCAGAGCGATATGAAGTTCTTCACAAATCACTCGAATCATACTTTAGAAGGCAGTCAGTCTGGGATATAGTAACAGAGCTCAAACAAACAAACAAACAAACAAACAAACAAACAAACAAACAAACAAACAAACGAACAAACAAACAAACTAAAGCCACCCGACTCTGCGAGTTGCATATTGTCAAGTACCGCATCTGGAATCTAGAAATTGCCCTGAGCACGCTTCCGCAGTGCCAACAAAATGAAATACATACTATTGCTTCTGCTGCTTCTGCTGTAACATCGCACACCAATATTCGACACACCAAGGTCGCTTTCCTGCGCTACTCGAAGTGCCTGCTCCGGCGCAATGCAATCGGCATCGGCAATAAAGCCCACCTTGACGCGCAATGAGTGAAACAAACGATTGTAAACTTATGCTTCCATTTAACAAGGTGTGGGTACGAGCTAGTTGGTACTCCATGCTCAACTACTTTCTTGCACAAAAACTTTTTAGACGAAGGACGAAAAAGAGATGGTCAGCTTGCACTTTGTGAGTGCCGGGCGACCAGAAAAGCAAGTAAAGTTCACATATACAGAAGCTTCATCTTGAATTATTTCGCGCGGAACGTATATGGGCGCTTTGTAGAAATTTGCACATCTATAACAAAAATCTATAGTATTATCACACTAGAGACAGAAGGTCACTTCCCTGCACTACGTGAGTGCTGGCTCCAGCACAATACGACCGGCGTCGGCAGTGAAGCCCACCGGCGTAGCGATCAGTCGAACGAGCACTTTTAGGCGGATTGAAGCTTGCACCTCGGGCGCGCTGAAGAAGGTATAGAGACATCGACGAAAGTTCAAACAGAGGAAACGCTCTGGTAGTAAATTACATTGTGTGGAACGCACAGGAACGTTAGCGGAACCTTGCGCACCGATATAAGGCAAGCGTAATATCGACAGCATGAACTGGGGAGCAACGCGAAAGAGTCTTTCATGAATGAATTCGGCAAAATGAAGGCGGCCTGGTGGAAAAGTCACGGAGTTGAATTCTTCTTGTGTAATATCCGGCAGACTTCCTAGTTTTTAAAATGAGCCCTATGTATATATGACTAAGCGAAGTTGGAGAAATGCGGCGACATGGCCGCCTCAAACGTTTCAAGTCCTTCCTTTATTTTTTATTATTATTTTTTTTTTTGGGGGGGGGGGGGGGAGGTGGGGGGGCTGCCCCCGCGACTTCGCAGAAACATAGGGATCCCAAAGACTAATATCTGCGAATTCCCGCCTTTACCTCAGCACTTCTATTTTCTCGCGTATAACACGCACAATTTTTTTTAATTATTATTAGGAGCTAAAGTCAGAACAAAAAACGCCAATGCCGGTCAGCAAAGGTGGCTTCACGGCAGTGGTTCACAGCCCCGCAAAGAAGCTAGCTTCGCGGAAATAAGCAGGGATTATTTTTAGTAAAATTTTCCGCCAATCGTTGTTGAGGAGCGAGTCATAAGCGGGAAACTGCGACAGCAGCAACAGCACGCTTTCCAAGTGGACACCGCTACCTTTTAAATAACTTTATTTATTTATTTAGTTATTTATTTATTATTTGTATTTATTTATTTTATTTATTTATTTATTTATTTATTTATTTATTTATTTATTTATTTATTTATTATTATTATTATTATTATTATTATTATTTTATTTATTTATTTATTTATTTTTTTTGCGAGGCGCACATAATCACTTCCTGTCCACAGTAAAACGCCTCCAAAATACACGTACACACACCAAAACGGCCGCAGCCTTGGAGACGCGCGACACCTCGCACAGACGGGGTACAACGAAATTCATGAAGTGCGCTTCGCCCCACGCCTGATACGTATACGATCTAGACAAGATGGTGGACGTCGCAATATACGTGCTAAGAAAGCGGAATCCCTCCGGTAAGTGCTGCTGCAAGCTCCCACCTGCTTCGCGGCGCCGCGAGCGGGAACTCGGCTATCTCGTGCGGGAGAACTTAATAGAATGGAAAAACCCTACTTCCAGAATTTCGGATATGAGAGAGAGAGAGAGTGGAACTTTATTTAAGGGAAAAGGGAAAGGGGGGATCTTGGAGCTTCTATGGTTGGGTCACTTGAGGCTATAGGCTTAACGCCTTAGAGGCGAACAATAAAGCCACTCACGCTATCTCCAAGGCAACAGTAGCCCACTCCCCGGAGAGAGATACGGCTACAGTCGACATCCCCCAGACGTTTAGCCAGGAGGCCCACGTTAGCCAGTTACGTATGGGGGGAACAGTTGCAGTGCTTGCAAAAGTTAATGCAAGAACTGCAAACACAACAGCAGCGAGTAGCTTCTGAACTCGGAGGGCAGATGCTGCAGCAAATGCATTCGGATATGAGAAAGCTTCGCGACATTGCAGTGATTTGTGCGCCCCGCTGGCGAGTGTGCCCGGCGGCCGACTTCACACTACCGAGGGTGCATACGTTGTAACAATAATAATAGTTGGGGTTTTACGTCCCAGAACGACGATATTATCATTAGAGACGCCGTAGTGGAGGGCTCCGGAAATTTAGACCACCTGCTGTTCTTTAACGTGCACCTAAGTCTATAAGCACACGGATCTCTAGCATTCGGGCTCCACCGAAAATTCTGCCGCCGCGGCCGGGATTCGATCCCCGCGACCTGCAGGTCGACAGTCCTGCACCACGAACACTAGACAACCGCGGAAGGGCGGTGAATAAGTTCTACTCCTGGTAGTCACTAAAGTATCGATCTTCGTATCGATGACAGGAGCGGACTTACGATGGCGGTGTCAAGATAGAAGCTTAGTTGATAGATAACTGTAAAAGCGTATATTATTAACTACACTGCCGCTGTGTCAGCTTTCCTGTCGTATCGCCAACAATTTCCTCTATACGATTGTAATGGGTTTGTCCCCTTCATGCATCGTATCGAGAACGAAGCTTCGCAAGTCGCACACAGGCCCCATTCGGTGTTCAGTACTCTATCGACCATCGTGACACGGGAGATGGAGAAGAAAAAAAAGAACAAGTACGTAGGCATGGAATTAGGCTTATATCCGCGAGCATGCGTCTGCTCTAAACGTCGGGCTGCACTCATCCTGACACATCGCCTGTATCGTGACGTTAGCAGGGCATCGAGCGCGCGGGTACACATAATCCCTTACAGGAACAGGCTCTCTCATTAGCGAGGACGCCGAGGCACAAAAAAAAAAGAAAATCCGCAACGCTTAGGTGTACGTGTCTCCGCACGGATTTCGCGCTGCCAGTCGAGCGAGGCGGTATACTCTGACAGGTGCGCAACTTTTCGGGCGTAATTGAAGTGGAAAAGCAAAAGGAGGCCGGCTTAGAGATTACGGTTCGCCAATCAACGTTGCAGAAGAAATTTGAGTGCACTGCAGCGTGAAAGGGGTGAGGCTACTAACATATGTCCCCAAGCCGCATATACGAGTAACTGTTAGCTGGGCTAGTTCGTTAATTGCTGTACAGATGAAGAGCGGTTAGCACGAAATTGAATAGGAAGGAGGAGTCAGCAACGAGTAAACGCGTTGTAATACTGACAACGTGGGCCCCGACAACGGGAACATGGTAAAAGTATGATTGATTGATTGATTGATTGATTGATTGATTGATTGATTGATTGATTGATTGATTGATTGATTGATTGATTGATTGATTGATTGTAACCGCGTTATAATTCTGACCACGTGGGCCCGATCACGGGATGCGGTAAAAGAGTATGACTGATTTATTGCTCGATTATTTGGTTAATTGATTGATTGATTGATTGATTGATTGATTGATTGATTGATTGATTGATTGATTGATTGATTGATTGATTGATTGATTGATTGATTGATTGATTGATTCAATAAATGAAGGAAATAAATACATGATGACTGCAGAAGGAAAACTGTGTGGAGCTGCGGGCCAAGTTAAACGGGAAGGAGGCTAAATATCTCCGCCCCTGTGGGTTATACGGTGCTCGTCTACTGACCCGAACGTCGCGGGTTCGATCCCGCCCATGGCGGTCGCATTTCGACAGAGGCAAAACGCTAGAGGCCCGCGTACCGTGCGATGTCAGTGCACGTTATAATGAACACCACATGGTCAAAATTTCCAGAGCCCTCCACTACGGCGTGCCTCATAATCTCTTTGTAGTTTTCGCACGTACAAACCCGATTATTATTATTATTATTATTATTATTATTATTATTATTATTATTATTATTATTATTATTATTATTATTATTATGAAGCTATATAAACAAGAAAAAGTGTCAGGGAAGAATGATGAGAACATGGTCAGGTTGAAAAGGCGTGTAGTGCAAGACTCCGAGAAGTTCAGAGTATTTGCCGCAGTTAGGGCTGCAGTTTGAGCATTCAAAGAGCAGTTTTCGCGCTTGCGAGGGGAACAGTGAAAGCATGATCTCCTCGAAAAAAAAAAAGACAAGAAAAAAAGAAAAAAGAAAAGAAAGGTTGTGTAGTGTGAACCCACCTGCGCCACCAGCGTGAGAAGAAGCACATCTCGGCCCAGAGGAAAGAGAAGTCCTTGTGTTTCTGCAGGAACTCCACCATGTTGTTGAGGATGTGCGCCGTGTTGCTCAAGAAGTAGCCCTCGAACGTCTTCAGCCAGCCGGGGTCATTGTGCGAGTGCGGAATCACGATCACCTGGAAATGACAAAGGGGATTTATTCTGTTATTCCGCTGGTCGTATACATATAAAAAAAAAAGAAAGAAAGAAAAAGAAAATTAAGGCAGCTTCGCACTAGGGGTGCCAAGCCTGAAGGAAGTGCCGGGGAGCTGGGCAGCCTTCTTGGTTTCTCTTCGGTTTTCTCTTTCTTTGCTCCTCTATTTATTTAGTTTTTCTCTTTTTCCGTATTTTCTGTCTTTTTATCTCTCTTTATTTCTACTTTATTTCTTGCTCTCTCTATCTGCTTCTTTCTCTTTCTTGCTCTTTCTGTTTTTCGTCCTATTTTTTTTCCTTTTCTTTCTCTGCCTTTCTATTTCTCGCTTGCTTCCTCTCATTTTCTATTTTGATACGTGGTTTTGCCGGCGTTACGCCAAGCGACGACAGCGTACGACAACATACGAGAGCCAGGGCCCCTAAAGTGCTTCGCACTTATCATCAAGGCGCTCGAAGAACAAGAGGAAGAAGACTTCTCCTTGGCGCGAGCGCGCGCTCAATATGCTACAGATGACTCTGGTATTCGTGGTTTTGCCTGCGTTACGCCAAGCTACGACAGCATACGATGACAACATACAACATACGACAGCATTCGACAGCATACGACAGCCCAGCGTCCTAAAGTGCTCCGCACTTAAAAGAATGAAGAAATGTGGCTTTTGGTATTTGCAGAGAGGACACGGGCCGCTGCCCATCTGATAACAATCTGTGTCTAGGCCTCGCACCAGAAGCACCCAGAGATCCCAAATTATTGGAGCTTTCTTTTCGTTAAACTTAGTATATCTGCATTAGTGTTCCCATTGCCCAAATACAACGCACGTGATATAGTATGAAAAGACAGATAGAACCAGAAGTTTATTCGTATATAATCAGAATGAAAACTATTTATAAGTTCTATAACCCAAATACCGAATTAACTAATAGTATGCATCATTGAAGCTAGCGAACAAGCATTCGTCAACATGTTTCCGAATGCCGTTAGGCCCAGCGACTGACGCCGGCATGTATGATACGTCGCGATAGCAATACGAGGTCTAATGAATTTTGAGTAGGAGCACTGATTTTGGTCGGCTTCAGCCGAACCCTGTTTTTTTTTTTTTTTTTTTTAAAGAAAAGAAGATGCCCGCTGCTTACAAAGATAATGCGATTGCACATATATACATTAATTGTAATCACAAAATTTGACTTGGTATTTATTTTGTCTTCAATGATTCGATATCTTTTATTTTTTTTTTTTATCGGAGAATATCGACACTAACGTCTAGATTGAAGCTGAGAGGCGGCTTCGAAGATGTCACAACAGCGTGCGAGCAGCTCCCGTTAGCAGAGCGAAGTCGCGTGCACGCGCAACACGATGCGTCATTCCCCGAAGCGTATACGACATCCTCCCACCAGGCGACGCCGTCTCCCTCCCGCTCTTCAAAAACTGGGTCGTCGACCGAACCATGTGCAAGTTTCAAAGTGCGGGGACCGCACATAAATCGCGGTATATATACATACACGCGGACCAGCCAAGCGCTCAAACATACAGGAGGTGGTGGCTCAAACACACGATTGCGGCGGCGAGAGAAGCGCACAAAAAAAAGAGGCGTGGGCGCGACAAATGAGCGCCAGACAAACAGTCGAACAAAAGGGGAGTACAGCCTTGCCGCGGCGCCGTTCGCTCACCGCTGCGCCGAAACCTCCGACGGAGTGACGAGAGCGTATACACACGCACAATAGAGAGCGCAACCCGTGCTTTCGCGCGCACAGCACGCACAGAGCACTTCCTGCGCAGTATGTAGTTTATAGCGTGTCCGTAAACGTCGCGCCTGCTTGAAAATTGCCGGTTGCAGGAGAAGTAAACGCAAGAAACAAAGCTGAAAGCGACATGATGCTCGAGATAGGCAAAGTTACACTATAGTGTAGAGACACGTGTTCAACTGTAAAGGGACATTAAAGAGAAAAACGTTTTTTTTTTCTCGTATTAGTAAATTAGTAAATTAGTAAATTACTCTTTCACGATACCAAAAAGAAAAAAACACGCTTGCTGCGAGAAGACGGTTGGTAATCGATAAAAGGAACAAAAAAAAAATGCGGGTGGCGGTGCCATTTCGAAGTTCCCTCACAATGTCGTGGTGACTTCATAGATTTTGACGGAGTCTACTAAGGCCTAAGTAGTTCTTAATCGGCAAAAGTGAAGTAGCCTACGCTGTCTTCTGAGGGAGCCAGAGACAATTTTGTTGAGCCAATGCGGCCAAAATACGAAGAAAAAAACCGTGACGGCGCCATTGGAGATTTCGGCGGGAAATCTAAAATGTCATTAATTTTCATATGACATGTGACATTGACTTTCACGATAAACATACAGTAGCCAAATTAACGGCGCTAGAGTTTTCGGAATATAATTTATCAGTTTAAACTAACATATTGTATCACTTCAATGTCCCTTTAACTGTTGTTGCAAAGCGTTGTTGGTCGCATAATAGTTAAATTCAGTACTTCTCTGCGTGTCCTCCTCTGCGAGAACACTCACATAACACAATTATATTTCTGTCTATTTTTTTCAACCACACTGTCGCTGGACAAAACGTCACTCGACGTTCACCGCTAAGGTAACATGGCTACCCACAAACGGTAAGAATTTTACGGACTAACTGAAGCTGATGTGCATACATAAGCGAATAACTTTACGGAATACCGGAACACTGCAGACGTTTACGGTAGAAGCATCGCTCGCGACGTAACCTTGTGAAGATTACATTATTGTTCTCGAAGTAGAACGAAGAGAACGAAAAAAAAAAAACATTACGCGTCAAGGTAGTTGCAGCCGACATTTTTGTACCAGCGAATTGACGCTGCCCATCAACGGTAGAATTATTGACTCGACAAGCAGCAAACACCGGCACATGTGAGCTGTAACACAGAAGTGTAACAGGCCATGCGCTTAATTCACTAACTCCGAAGATTCAAACAATTATTCGCGTCATTTATAATGAAACATTGTAGTTTTACCAGTATGTATTTACAATCGCTGCTTTGCCTCAGTCTTCCTATGCGTACAAAACTCTGGCGGACAACCCCAGAGCTGTCTTTGGAATTGCTCCAAAAAAACTGACGCTTCCGCTATGCTAAAAAGTTCAGCAATCAACTTCATTTTTCCCGTGCGCACAACGCCCGAGAAAATGCGGTATATATAGACGCGCAGTCAGTACAAACGTAGACGGCAATGAAAAGACTATTGTTGGAGTTCTCGCCTCCGGGGACGCGTTTAAAGGAGGCCGGAAGCCCCAGAACATACGTTCATCTATTCACTGCCTTTTGTGTTTGGACGCGTACCATACAATGCGAACACCTTGAGCGACTTGAAATGTCATCTGCCGGAGCTGTTTATCAGGGTATATCAAGCGGCGAAATCGAAGTGAAAGATGCTAATGTCTCTTATCAACGCCATTTATCGGTGACAGGTTGACAACTAAATGACACGAATTGTTTGCCATTAAAGAGGCGAGAATCGCGTGGCAAGAATGACACTTGCTCCTCTAAAAAAAAAAAAGGGGGGGGGGGGGGAAATAATGGGGCTTTACGCGTGCCAAAACAACTATATATTTGTGAGGCACGCCATGCTGGAGGGGGGGGGGGGTACGGATTAATATTTATTGCCTATATTCAAGATTTAGGGATGTAATCTTCATTTTAATCTTTAACGTAAAGCACGAATGGACAAAGACAGAGCAAGAAAACAGAAGGAGCGCTTTGTCCATTCGCCCTTTGCGTTTAAATGAACAGTTACCCGCAACGGTGGTCTGACGTTTATGGCGCTCGACCGCTGACCCGAAGGTCGCGGGATCGAATCCCGGCCACGGCGGCCGCATTTCGACGGAGGCGAAATGCTACAGGCACGTGTGCTTAGATTAAGGTGCACTTCAAAGAACACCAGATGGTCGAAATTTCCGGAGCCTTCCATTACGGCGTTCCTTAATCATATATCGTGGTTTTGAGACGTAAAACCCCAACCATTATTATTTATTATTATTAAAGCTAACTGGTACCAACTGGCCCAATTTGGCCAACCTAAATCTTAAGTATACACGGGTGTTTTTGTACTTCGACTCTGTTAGAATCAGGGCTACCGTGGCCGGTAATCTAACCAGCGTCCTTAAGCATAGCAGCGGAACACTTTATACTGTATAGGCAACACGTACGGGGGGACATGCTTTCGTAGCGGCATCGTTCATTTCTCATCGTTATAATTTCTCTTCCATCCATCGTGCATGCTCAGAACAACACACCTTTATGAACAACGTTTTTGCCAGCATCATATCGACTCCTATATACTTAACTTCAGCATTACTATCAGCCTTATGTCGACTCACATTTATACTTACGCCTGCTCACACATCTTAAACGAAGAATGGCATTCATACGCCAGCTCAATATTTATTATCAGAGGCGTGACTGACGGAGGGGGCAGCTGCCCCTTTATCTCCCCCCCCCCCCCCCAACCCCCAGACTATACCCCTTCACGGGAAGTTCTTGATAAAAATATCAAATGTGAGTAGTGTCTTTCAATAAAAATATCTTTACTGAATTTCGACTATGCTGATAACTCGTATTTGAAGGTATGAGACCAAAAGGCGCCGCGTAGAGCACCGATTATGTGAGATATTGAAGTTTAATAGCATTGACCCCACGATCGAAAATGCTAATTATACACTAACGCACTCATGAGTCGACTCACTAAGACTCTGATCGAGCCGCGAGTCTCAGTCTGAGTGAGTCAGGGTGAGTAATATTTTGGCGAGTCTGTCCGAGTGAGTCCGGCTGACGAAAATTTTAGTGAGTCTGACTCTGAGTGAGTCCGGTTCAGGAAAATTTTGGTGTGTCTGAGCGCGAGTGAACCCTAAGCGCAGGATATATTTTTTAGTGAGTGAGTGAGCTTAACTTCTTTTTTTTTTTTTTTTTTGCCGACCTATGATAATCACGAGAGGCTCTATTCATATACATCCCCTTTTCATCGTCCTGTATCCAATTTGCGAGTAATTTTTTTACACTATACCTACAAATCTGACGTGCGAGATATATTGCGGAGCCTTTCATTCTCGAACACCTAAGAGACCATTTAGGCAGAAATGCTTTGCTCTGCGTGTATTCTACCTTTACAACAAAGGCAGTGCCTGCGAGCGACGGTCGAGACAGGTTCGTTTACAACCCCAGAAGCAGGACGACGCGGCAATAGTCTGTAGCACAGCAACAGTCGCAGGCACATCGAAAAACAGGACGTTGCACTTCGCTTACACCCAAGCGGCCCGTAAGCGTTTTATCGGAACGGTGAAATCGTTTTCCAGCAGTAATGGAGTGCGGTCGATGTCGTTGTTGCTTCGTGCTTCTGTGTTGTTTACAAGTTGACGGGAAACGCGAAGAAATCACGATGCGGAGTTCAATATACGCTTTCTTTTATGTAACTCGACGGTTTCCTGCAAGACAAACCGGTTTCACCAGGAGACAGGAACCAGTGAAAATGGTGGTGGGGAGGGGGGGGGGGGACCTTTTATTCGCCGATTCCTTCCCAGAAACGGCCACCCGCGCACATTTACGATTATCAAAAAAAAAAAAAGTAATAAAGCGGCCACTCAAAGCAGCGGCCACTAAAGGCACCGCCAATGACAGGTAATTTCCCGCCGCTTTAAAAGCGGCGTTTCTTTTCCGTTCTTCCGATATCAGTTCCCTTTACTTCGAGGTAAACGCACTGGTTACATTTATTCAAATATATATGAAACGCAGAAACGCTATAACTGTACAAGCGCAGAATTGATTTGAAGAGCAAGAAAAGTGTTGTATATAGAAAACAAATTTGAGTTCCACCGACTGTGGGAAAGCAATATTTAAGCGGTGGGGGGGGCCATGTACTAAGATTGAAGTGCACGTTAAAGAACCCCAAGGTGGTCGAAATTTCCGGGGCCCTCCACTAAGGCGTGCCTCATTACCATGTACAGGTTTTGGCAGGTAAAACACCAGCAATTACCATTATTATTAAAATATACCAAGCGGCCACGCGAGCACCAGGCGGCTGACTTGTATTCGTCGCATTTTCACGAGTTCCCAGCGAAGCCCAAAACCAGCAACGTGCAAAAATTCAGCGGGCGTTTCCTTTCCGGAGAAAAGGTTTCACAATTCAACGGCTTTCCTTCGGCGAACGAACAAGGCAGCGACTGTTCGCTATCTTTCGCTGGGTCCGATGCGAAAAGCGTCGAAGGCAACCGTCGCACGAGGTCGTATACTAAAAGCAGAGGTGGCTGTGCATGCCAGGGCTCAATACCACAAGCCGATATATTTCCCGGTCGTGAAATGACGAAACGACCCCCCGCTGGCTAAATAGGCACGACTGTTGCCAAACAGCCTGACGGTCGTGAAAAAGCCCGCCGCGTCGCCATTTCAGGCTTCCGTTTTCGAGCAGCTTCGATAGAACGCTCGAAACGTTAGTCGTCATGGTTGTTATTTTGTTAAGTAGAATCAAATCGCTGACAACTCCTGTAGTAACGCTATCAGTATACGTGATTGATATACTTAATGTGTTTTTTTTCTTACTCCGAGACCTTTGTTTCGAAGCAACATTGAAAAATCACTGAGATATTGGTTGGTTTGGCAGCTGCGCATGGGATTCTGAAGACTCTATGGCAACACGACAGCTCAAAATAACTAAGCATCTTTTTTTATAAACAACCTACACAATAATGAAAAAAGAACTACGGTGTTTCGAATAAAATTATAAATCGGTGCCAAAACAAATAAGTCCTTAGCGGTGTAAGCGCATGCAGTCGGTTAAAGGGACACTAAACAGAACTATGAGTCCATAGTTGTACTAAGAAATCAAGTTTCCACAATTCCAAATGACAGCCCTCTAACAGCGAGAAAACGCTTCGCAAGCTACAAAAGCCTCAAAAAGAAATGACGTCACTGATATTGACGCTACCTGCTATAGCTTAATGAGTCAAACGGCTCAGGAAGCAAACAAGATGAGACACCATCAGCTACAGCTGGAAAAAGCATGCGGCAGCGGTAGTAGATCACGCTATGACATTTGTCACGAATGCCTCCCTAATTACCACCTCAACTGTGACAGCTGAGGCTATGACGATAGCCTTAGCTATAAAGGAAAAAGACAGGAAGACAGATGGCCTTCTATCGTCATTACAGACTCTTCGGCAGCGTGCCGGCTCTATGAACGGCCGCCTGCCTGTAACACTTATTAAAATACTGGGACCTGCATTGGCCCAGCGACACCGGCTGGTTTGGTGCCCGGGACACTCTGGAGTCGAAGGAAACGAGAGGGTGTATGCTCTAGCTCGAGAGCTCACTAACCGAGCAGAGCAACTGCCTCTCGCGAACGAGCCTCAGATAACAAAGCCAAAAGATATTCTCGCTCACCAGCTGGGCAAACGACCAACATATGGCGATCCTCACAAATTCTTAGATAGCGACGATGCCGCAGACCTTCGGAAGATCCAAGCCAACGTATACACAAATCTATCGAGACTGCATAAAATCCGTCCTACGCTGTGCAAGGACGTCTGTCCGTGGTGTGGCGGCAGGCCAACGCTATTCCACATCTCATGGGGATGTGAACAAAAACCAGCTGGTTTAGAGAAATTTCTAGACCATATAGCATAGACTTCAAAAAGGAGCATTGTGAGGCTCATCTCGCTAGCTCGGATCCGGAAACGCAATCCGCGCTCCTGGATCAGGTCCGCCGGTCGGCGAAAGTTAGTGGAGCCCTGGACCTAGGGCATCACCCAGTTAGTTCTTGAATTCCTCTTTGTCCCCTTCCTTGAACTAAAATTTCTTCTTCTTGTAAAAATGGATTAGTACTATAAGGGAACCAGAGACCTAGAACTGCAAGTTTCGTGAACACTTACTCACTCTATGGTGGCCAATAAGAACACACACACACACACACACACACACACACACACACACACACACACACACACACACACACACACACACACACACACACACACACACACACACACACACACACACACACACACACACACACACACACACACACACACACACACACACACACACACACACACACACACGAAAACTTTGAAATTGCGACGTCACAATGGCGTAACACCGCTCAGATTTTCCAGCGAAATTCAAAAAGTTGAATTCTATGACCTCCATTTTCTCTTCTTATAATGAGTTTACGATCGCAAAATTAACGACAACCGAATTGCCAAAGAATACCTCATTACTCAAAACTGATTTAGCGTTGAACTTTAGTGTCCATTTTAACGACTGCGAGCGGCGCAACACTCTCGGCATTTGCGACGACGTCTTACACCACCGCCGCAGGAACAAGAGTGCGACGGCGCGCGACGCGATAGAGTTCATAAAACGCATCTATAGACGCGCTATCCCGCGTGTTCACACATGCGGCGCGGAGGCAGCGATAACGCTCTCTCCGCGAGGAAACGCTGACCCGTGACAGACGACCATTCAACTCGATACGGGTGCACGGACGGGCCATAATTCACTCAGCGCGGCCCGTTCAATGCTCGCGCCACGAAGCGCGGCGCGTGGCCTCCATGCACAAGACAGACAACCGCAAGGCGGGACGCGGCCGCCGCAAAGCGTGCGACTTCGCGCTCCGCTGACCACCGCCGTGCCGAAGCTCGACGTCTACGACGACGACTACGGACAAGCATGCATGCGAGCAGTGGCTACCGCAGTAGCAACAGCAGTAGCAACAGCAGCATCAGCGGAGACGACGACTCGGACGACGTGACCGCACGCAACAGGGCGTAACGGAGAAGAAAGCCACGACCGTACACGCAGGCTGCAGTGCGGTCAGCTGACAGCTGTGGAGATGCGGAACGAAGCGCAGCGTACTACGACGGCCCTGCGAAGGAACAGGGCCTGTACAGCTCGCAACAAAGAAACCTGACCGGAAGCTCGGGCCAGCGCATCGAGCGATAGAGGGGAAAATGATAGGCCTGTACAATTGGAAGACGCCAGTGTGGATTAGAGAGCGAACACGGGAGGGCCCCTATTCGCGACGCGATTAAGAAGTGGAGTGGTACGTGTCCTGCAACACGTAAAAACGGGTAAACGTTGCTCAGAGCGTCAAAATCGGTTTGAATGCCGTTAACAATTCTTGCTTCGCACGAGGAACACAGTCGGTTTCTACAAAGGAGTTGGGTCGATGGGAGAGGGGTCTCTTCCTCGCCTTCACCATCCATCCATCCATCCATCCATCCATCCATCCATCCGTCCATCCGTCCATCCGTCCATCCGTCCATCCGTCCGTCCGTCCGTCCGTCCATCCATCCATCCATCCATCCATCCATCCATCCATATGGATGGATATAAATATCAGCTACATAATTCACACAGCTGGTCCACACGTGCTCGCAAACTGCGCGACCCAAGTCCACGTCCCGTCTCAACCTGCCATCCTGCGTGAACGGTTTTCTTCAAGGACCAAAAGAGTTCTACGGAGGTGAAACGTGATGTATACGGACGCCGCCCTGAAGCACGCTCGCAAAAGCACGCGGCTGTCGGCTGGCGTCGCGGTCATCTGTGCAGGCGCGCCACAGCAAAGCGCGCGCCTTGATTTCACGTACACGATCGCGCGGCGGCTGCGGCAGCGCGTGGCATACATGACGAGCATCTGGGCCAAGCAGTCTGGAGTACGCGTCGGGTGTGTGGAATACTATATGCATATACACGCGCCAGAGTTCGAGGGAGCCAGTCCGATCCGGGGAGGCACGACGCCTAGCTTTCCCTCTCCCTCTCTCGTGCCGCCGTCGCGCGCCCGCACACGCAATCAGCGGCTGGCGAGACTCGGAGGTGGGCACGACGAACCAAGGCGAGCAGACGGGCCGGCGCCCCGTCTTGTGGCGTCGTTTATAGTTCTTGCGCAATCAATTCCACGCCCTCAGCGCCAGCCGTTGCGGAAAAGGGTGCGCGCGACGTGCAGCGCTAGCACTCGAGGCTCCATATGCGGCACAGTGTAATGCACAGCACGCGCTCGCGCTTCTCTCGAGTGGCCCCGGATTAAAGAGGTATGCACGTGGCGCGCCAGAGTGGATTATGCTTCCCGCTCGCCCCGGAAGAATGCGTATATACAGGTGTAACGCGAGCAGGCACACTCGCGCATGCGCGCACAGCTGTCCTATCCAGGGGCGCACTTCAAGGAGGCAACAATTATAAGATAGATAGATAGATAGATAGATAGATAGATAGATAGATAGATAGATAGATAGATAGATAGATAGATAGATAGATAGATAGATAGATAGATAGATAGATAGATAGATAGATAGATAGATAGATAGATAGATAGATAGATAGATAGATAGATAGATAGATAGATAGATAGGATTGATTGATTGATTGATTGATTGATTGATTGATTGATTGATTGATTGATTGATTGATTGATTGATTGATTGATTGATTGATTGATTGATTGATTGATTGATTGATTCGTAGGACATCGAAAAAAGAAGCTCGTAGTTCGAAATGCTATGCTTTTTTTTTTTTTCATCAGCCTGTCTACGCCCACTGCAGGGCAAAGGCCTCTCCTGTGTTTCGCCAATCAACCCGGTCCTGTGCTTCCTGCTGCCACGTTATACCTGCAAACTTCTTAATCTCATCTACCCACCTAATTTTCTGTCTCCCCCCTCACGCGCTTGCCATCTCTTGGAATCCAGTCAGTTACCCTTAATGACCAGCGGTTATCCTGCCGACGTGCTACGTGCCCGGCCCATATCCATTTCTTCTTCTTGATTTCAACTATGATATCCTTAACCCCCGTTTGTTCCCTGACCCACTCTGCTCTCTTCCTGTCTCTTAAGGTTACACCTATCATTTTCCTTTCCATCGCTCGCTGCGTCGTCCTCAGTTTAAGTTGAACCCTCTTTGTAAGTCTCCAGGTTTCTGCTCCGTAGGTAAGTACCGGTAAGATGCAGCTGTTATATACCTTCCTCTTGAGGGATAGTGCTATGTAGTCATCTTCAATAGCCCGACGTTGCTCAGAGGGCAGCCAGAAACTCGGAACTCAGTTTTCCTTCTTTCTTTCTTTCTTTCTTTCTTTCTTTCTTTCTTTCTTTCTTTCTTTCTTTCTTTCTTTCTTTCTTTCTTTCTAAATGATGCAAGCCGATTCGCCCTATCATTGCAAACACTGCAGAAGAATCTGCCGGATTTCTTTTAGATAAACCAACGATTTTCATTCGCGCAGATGTACAAAGTACATGCCACCGCCGCGGCTTGGAATCCTGGTCCGAAAATCCACAGAGGCACATGTATGTACACGCATGGCGCCGCAGCGCAACTTGATACTGCACGTCATTCGCTGAGCTATGCGGCAGCGGGCATATAGTAGATGTATGCGGGTGACGGGAGACGATGCGTCAAGCGGCGATCCCTCCCGTGGCGGGCGCGTCCTTGGTACAAGCAATTCAGGCCAGTCGTCGTTGTCGTCAATCCCCACCGCGTACACGATCGAGCCCTGGCGTGCGCGGAAGGGCGTGTGCCGGCGTGGCGTGTGCCGAATCCGTTTTTCAATCTAGCAAACGCGTTCTTCCTGGAGTGCGCCGGCACGCATCAGAGTCTCACCTGCTGTCTGTCATATAGACTCACCTGTCCATGATGACAGTGCGAGATTGCATCTCTGAAGCGGCTCGATCGTGGCGATTTTCCTATAGCATTTCATTTCGTCAGATGGGTTCTTATAGGTGCCATGGGCTATAGTTGGTTCACGAACATAGTGGCAGAACAGCGCCGAAAACGGGACGAATCATTGCACATCATGCGGCTAGCTGCTCTCCTTTGCTTGATTATGTGTAAGTTGTCAAGAAATATCGGGATGCATGTGCACGCGAAATTTGTGAGGCTCACAAAATTCACAAAAGGGGAGCAGCTTGTGTTAGCGCGCCATCAGTAGCACTCTTTGACAAAGAAATTAGCTACCTTGAGCCTCATTTGTGATAACGCAGCTTGTTGTCGCACGGTTTTGTTTTTGTATTATTGTTCCTGGTTGCAGTTTTTTAGCTTTGTTGTCACTTGCTTACAAACATTTTTTTGTTAGACTTGGGTTCTTGGTTTTTGTCACTTTTTTGGATGTCCGGTTTTACTGTTTTAATCAGTTTTGTACCGAACGCCAAGCCATGGTCCTTTCTACCGTTTTTTCGCTCGTGATTATCATTCAATTAAATCTGATTTTGCCCGCGTCGTGTGAACCCTTACTGAAACTGATAGTTGAAGCAGACTGAAAAGGAAAACTGAAGAAGACGAGAAATAGAAGCGAAGGGAAGACGAAGAAGTTTGAAAAGAGTAATAAATGGAGGACGACACCCGTCTTGCCTAAGTTTTGCGACGGTGCTATTTATTTAACGCAGGAACCGCTACTCAGTTTTGGCGCAGCCGAAGGCGAACATGTGGATCAAGTTCTTCGTTGAGCAGACCTCATCGCAGCATGTCGTCCTTCACGGGTTTTCAAGTTCAAGGCGAGCCAAGAACGAACCTTCCTCGTCGTGTGAGTTCAGCAGCCTTGACTGATAAAGTGATGAAGAAAGCTGCCGTGGGCCACGAGGAGCTTCTTCAGACGGAATCCACGAAGGTGGATCTGAGTCTGCAGGCACTGGAAGAACTTATGCTTCAACCTATGCGATGTCCACGACTCTCGCAAGAGACTACTACAGAGAAGGCCGACCGAGTCCCTCGATAGCGCTTGTGCCAGTTTTCGCTTTTTCGTTTGTCACTGTTCCTCTGCCTATATATTCCCTTAGCGCTGTGTCCTGTGTGCTCTTCGTCCTGTTCATTTGTCAGTCTCTCTCTCCTCAATACAGAAAAATGAAAGGACATCCCCTACCAAACGTACAGAGAGTGGCTGAACGCCCCCCCCCCCCCCCCCCCCTTGTTACCCTCCCGAAAAAAAAAAGTGTGCTACGCCACTGTCTACAGTAATCCAATACCGTTAGCAACGGACGTTGGCACCTCTATATAGGGACCTCAGAGTGAAGGACATCAAGATCAGGTGCACGCATCCCAATCAAACATGTATTGTTATTACTAAAAGTTCAGATGTTCAAAGCGTGCTCATAGAGGAACGCACGAGCAATCTGCCAGCGCACGCGCGTGAAATACCACTTACAGAGCAGTTTAAATAACAAAAGGAAGATGACGAAAAAAAAAAGCACAGAAAGAAGAATCGCAAAACGCACTCTTCGCAGCGCAGCTGTTGCAGCCGGTTCTCCTAGTCATTACATTTGTACCCTTCTGATATTCCCGTGTGCCTGGGCCAGAAACGTCGTTCATATTAGACACTTTTAGTTTAGCGTACCTAACGAGCCTACGTACGCAGCATGGCTACGGGAGAGAAGTGCGCATGCGCAGTACGTAACGTATCTATTTCGCGGATGCGTGCGTACGCCCGAAAAAAGTCCGGCGCACGCAA
Source organism: Rhipicephalus appendiculatus (assembly GCA_030522465.1). Lineage (NCBI taxonomy): Eukaryota > Metazoa > Arthropoda > Arachnida > Ixodida > Ixodidae > Rhipicephalus > Rhipicephalus appendiculatus. The sequence continues at coordinate 774,183 of JALIZH010032938.1, read as the reverse complement.
ACGTAACGAGACGTAGCGCTAGCTACGTGACACTATCGCGAGATCTCGAATGAAAGAGCAGCCAGATTGCAAGATGGCACAGAACGTAAAAACGCGCATCTGATGATTCAGCTTGACTCGGATGCCAGTGGCCGCTATAACGGCCGGTACCGCAGGATGGCGCTAAGAAGCACTCGAAGGCTGTTTCATTTCACATATGATACGTCTAGTTGGACCAAACGCATCCCGGTAAGGTCGATACGGCAAACTAAAAGTGTTACTGAGCGCTTCGCTTGCAGCGTACGCATCGTATCGTGCTGCGTACGTAGGCTTGTTGCGTACGCCCAACTAAAAGTGTCTACTAGCACGGCCTTCGTGGGGCGCGCTCAGCCGGACATGCAGAATCGAAACTGCCAAGCATATCTCGCTCGATCGTGTTTCCCATCGGAAAAGCTGACAGAGCGCGCAAGTGAGCGCGAACTTCGTTCTCGCACGTCTGAAGGTCACGCACTGAAAATGCGGCTGGGCCGAGACGCACATACCTTATATACGCCGAGATTTCTCGCTCTCCCATCTATTTCGCAAGACGTCAGCAAAATTTGATTTCAGCTCCTCAGCGTGGTTTCGAAAAAAAAAAAGAATTTAAAAATGCTGGCGGAAGCTTCAGCCAGCACTGCGATATCGTTCAACAGCGCCACGTGAATGATCCGTACAGCACACGAATTTTTCATCTTCGTGCGCGCGGCTTCAGACGCTATTACGGCCATTATTTACTATACTTTACCTTACTAAATTTCCTAAACTTACTAATACTGATAAATTACCACTAAATTTACTAAACTCATTAAGGCAACGAGTTTCTGGGCACATGAGTAATCGTTGCTAATTTCTGTAAGCAAAAAATTTCGTATTAGATTATCGATATGCGAAGTCAAGTTGAACGATTTCTACGCAAATCATTGTACTATATATATATATATATATATATATATATGTGTGTGTGTGTGTGTGTGTGTGTGTGTGTGTGTGTGTGTGTGTGTGTGTGTGTGTGTGTGTGTGTGTGTGTGTGTGTGTGTGTGTGTGTGTGTGTGTGTGTGTGTGTGTGTGTGTGTGTGTGTGTGTGTGTGTGTGTGTGTGTGTGTGTGTGTGTGTGTGCGCGCGCGCGTGCGTGCGTGTGCGTGCGTGCGTGCGTGCGTGCGTGCGTGCGTGTTTGCCCGTGACCAGTGCCACAGTTCCCTCTAGCAGTTGTCTACACGAAATTACTTCATCAACGTCCCTCGTGTTCATTCTGCGCTCTTATGTTCAGCCCACGCGGCGACGGCATACGCAAGTTCCTCGTCAGCCGCACCTCGCCTGGTGGGCGTGCAATCTGCGCCACGTTTGATTTATACACTATATACTGTACAGACGAGCATGCAGTTCGCTGTTTGCTCAGCTGTCCGTATACACACGCGTCAGTTCAACAAACGCCCTTTGTCCGTAAATCAAAAACGTACTACGGCGTACGTGCTCTCGCTCCCGTGCAACACTTCATCAGCAGCTTCGCTAACAAAGCAACATTGAATGACAGGTTGACGAATCTCCACTCCGCTCGCGTTTCAGTGCGCCTTTATCGCTCGCCGCTTCGTTGTTTACAAAGCCAGAAGAACTAGAGCAAACTTCCACGAAGCCAGCCTTCATAATACATAGTGAAAAAAAGGGGCACACTTTAATTGCTTCGCATACGCGCCTCTGTAAGGACAACCCGGCTTGATTAGTGCTTATGCGCGGCCGGACAATCGACGTACTGTAAGCAAAAGGGGGGTCGGACGGGGGAGGGGGTGGGGGGGACGTGTCCACTGTCGTCCCTACATGACGCATCGCAGATGACTTCGCCACGTCGCTCGGTGTATACAACACTTTCGCGTTGTTGAGCAAAGTCCATTAGGAATGTGGGCCGCGCGCCGAGCGTAATAACCTGATTACGAGAATACACATCGTGTTGCGCGATTGCGACGGCATAATTAAGCCGACGCGACGCGCCTGCTAACCTCTCTCGCGTGTGTGTATATAGTTACGCGCGATATGACGACGAGGTTCGCGTCCGTAAAAGGGGCGGAAGGATACGGCGGCGGAAGACGCCGAGTTATAATTATAAACACAGCAGACACGATCATCCCGATGACGTCACGAGAGCTGACATGCAAGTTGTCGACGGAAACCGTGTCAGAAGACAGCCCCGCAAGCAAAAGCAGCAGCATAACTCTTTCCGCCCCTACTGGCTCGGTATTTCGGGCCTAGCTTATTCTTCTTCCTTCCTTTCTTTCTTTCTTTCTTTTTTTTTCTTTCTCTCTTTCTTTCTCTCTATCTTCTCATTTTCATTCAAGATTTGAAATACTAAAACGCCGCAGCGTTGTGTAAGCTGAGAGGCTGGCTACGATGCAACCCAAGCTAAATATGTCCGCCTCGGCGGTATAGTGGTTACGGCACTCTGCAGCCTGTTCGATCCCGCCCTGCGGCGGTCGCATTTCGACGGAGGCGAAATGCTAGAGGCCCTTGTACTGCGCGATGTCAGTGCACGTTAAAGGACTGCCGAGGGTCGAAATTTCCTGTGCCCACCACTAAGGCGTGCCGCATAAATATATCTTGGTTTTGGCTCGTGAAACCCCAGAAATTATTATTAACCAGAGCTAAATGTCTGAAGCTGCGCCAAGCCACTTCTGAATCCAGTTTACACGACCGATCGTATGAAAATATTAAGTAATACCTCAGTCGAGAGGCAATGCGTTTAAATGTCTTTTAGAACATCCATGCACGCCAAATTTTCCTCAGCGGGCACAGGCGGGCGCAGATTCTGCCACAGGATCGAAGGCGTCACGGTGGCCGAAAACTTTCACATTACCAATTCCAAGCAGTATTTACTATAGGCATGCAATATACTGCTCGAATAAACCATGGGTTAATAAGTTTCTGATGAAGATTACAAGAATTGCGTATGCAGTGTACCTCCCTCAACACACAGTAGCTCCGGCTACCTCTCTTGGTAAAACGGCGAAGCCTCACCTCTGCACACGATCGGAAGAAAAAATATACATATGCAGCCGCATCAAAGGTCCTCTTCTCGCGATTGTACGCACTAAACAAGGTGCATTTTATACAGACACTCGCACATGATTTAAAAGTTAACCGGTGCTCCTTAACCACAACTAACGGTAAGCATCCCCGCGGACTTAGACTTGGATGCTGACGTAAGGCAGTAAGCATCATCAATCAACTCGCCATATTCATTAGTGGGTTCGAGTCAGTTATATTTCGACAATGCGACGGATGACAGGAAAACGTCAACATCGACAGCAGGAATGCTTACCAAATACCCCTTCCCGCCCGGAGCTCTGTTACGTCATCGAAAGTACAGAAAGCTTACGTAGGGCGTACGAAGCTTTGATCACATTCATTTACTGCCGGCCTTGTTCGCTTTGACAAGCCGTACAATGTCGCGAAACGAAAGCGATGCGGCGTTGATTTCACGACCTCGAGCTGTAGCCTGAGTCGCATCTCCGGCTTCTCCAGCGCTGCACGGTATTTCTTTCGGAGAGACAACGTGAAGAAGGAGGAACCGGGACGGGGGGCGAGACACAAATAGAAGCAGGGCGACCCACGCGGAACATAGATACATACACAGTCGACACGCCATATTCGCTACGAGTTCCAGCCCCTGCGCAACGAGTTACTGTATTCCGGAAATTTTGCACCTTTTCTTCCTGAATTCTTTTTTGTTGACACTGTTTCTCTCTTGTGTTCTTCCTTATTTTTTAGTTCTTTCTTTTTCGTAGCGTAAGCCGCGGCATTGTCGTCACCTAGTTTCAACGCGGTCGCTTTTCGACGGGCTTCGCAGAACGAAATGTTAAGGCCTGACCACGTACGCGTTGCAGCGTGTCAGCGCGTGGCTTTCTGACGCGGCGCCGCGCCCACTCCCTATGGGGAGAGAGGGCACGTGGCTACGCGAAGCCGCACGCCCTCTCTCTCCACAGGGAGAGGACGCGACGCCGCGTCAAAAAGCCACGCGCTGACACGCTGCAACGCGTACGTGTGGTCAGGCCTTTAGCGAACGCGTGAGAGACCACAGATCAGTGCAACCGCACGGGTGTTTCGAGAGCACGCGTCGTTTCGTCTCGTCGACGCCAGGACACGCTCGTTAACAAGCTGCAGAGGCAAAGGCGTGGACTCATCGCTTGTCCCCGTTAGTACACGGGCGCATGGTTCATTCGCTTCTATTCGGATGCGAAGTCACGTCCAGTGTAAGCCATCAAATGCGCTTTAGAAAAAATACAAGAGGCAACTCAGTCGCAATAGACTATACAAACATCTGAGTGCCGCCGTGTTGATCGCATAAGCTAGGCGTCTTTTTTTTTTTAATACATTACGATCACATATGCACTTTATTACAGACGCTTCGTGTGCCCATGAAAACGGTCGAACGTACGCGGGATCTGTTCGGTGTTTCATGACGACATTGATGCGATGTCACGATCACTGCGCTCTCAAATTGAGAAATTATTCCCGCGTATACGAGCCAAAGATAACAAAGCCAAAGAAATATGACGGTTTTGGGCTATACTCGGGCACAAGTCCAGAAAACAGCGGCTTTTTCGCCGTCAAAGGGACCGCCCCTCCAGCCAATGGCGTCGCCGTGGCATCGTGATGTCGCGGCCGACCGCTTTACGCCTACAGGCGGGGCTGGACCCAAGCTTCTGTAAGTTCGTCCGCGCAGTAAAGTAGTTCCTCTGGAAGCCTTCATTTTGAGCGATCATCAAATTTTAGTTCAATTTATTTTCCCGTTAAAATACAACACGCGAAAGAGTTTATTGGTCAGCTAGAGTAGTGAATTAAGTGGCTTAGGCAGGGGGTGGCACACGTGCCCCTCCCGGAAATTTCGTTCTGCCAGGGGACACATAGCGCAATATGACACTCGACCTCACTTGCCTGCCCGGCCTCCTCTTGAGATCAAGGACGCGACCCCCACCGAAACAAATTTCTGCCTACGCCACTTAGTGAATTGCAGCTTTACTGCTGGAGGTGAATTATGAGAAATAAACGAGCAGTTATCGCCACCTTGTCGCAATCCACTGGTGCGACTACAGGCGTGTGAAGCAACGTAGTACACCACAAAGACGCAGGAAGGGACAAAACGGCAGAACGCGCAACACTTCACGCTCTATAGGGAAAAAAAAAAAAAACGCAGAGGATGATGACGACCGCTTCGTATCACACAGGGTATTGAAGCGCCGATCAACGGCAAGCAAATATTCCAGGGCGTGCATCAGCGGCTGTTTCCAGGTAGCGCCGAAGCGCTTACGCAGCTGACGAAACACCGCGGCGATCGTGGTTACCGAACACTGCACGCACCACACAACCAAGGCTTCTCGTATCATTCAAATTCGGATGAACGGCTCTAAAGTGAGCTTGTGAGAGCGCGACCTCACTGACGATGCCGAGTGGTTGTCTCCAACAGCGGAAGCTGCCATCTTGGTATAGGTCCGTAAACGCGGAAGAACACAACTTCTGATTCCTCTCGTGAGCGCCGCGCGGAGGCGGTCGACCGCCACGTCATAATGACACGGCGACGCCATTGGTCAAGGGGGTTCCCTTGACGGCGGAAAGCCATTTTTTTCTTGACTTGTATCCTAGTATATAACATGGGAACAATGGTTAGAGCATTTGTTTTGCATGAATTTTGTCCTTCTGGATTCAAGCGGCTTTTGGAACCATTTTTATTTCAGAAAACTCATAATTTCGAGAAAAAAAAAAAGGCCATCTCGTTTTATATGCAGCTATTCTCGATCACCAAGCATGTGCCCTCGATATATATATATATATATATATATATATATATATATATATATATATATATATATATATATATATATATATATATATATATATATATATATATATATATATATATATATATGGCGTAGTAAGTAAACGCACAAGAACGTGCAGTACAATAACAGCTACAATGAAAAAGCACACGTTTTCAGTAAAATCATTTGTCTTGTCTTATTTTTCTCGTGCTAATCTTTTTTTTTTTTTTTTGCGTAGTCATAAAATTTTAAAATGAAAACTTGTGACCCGCGTCCTGGTTTGCGCTGAAGTTGTCGCCTTAAAAGTTATATACCAACTAGGGCCAGCCCGAGTTTTAATGCAGTCATAATATCCTACGACGAGTTCTTCCGCAAGCTGTGCAACCCGCTTATAAATTACAGCTATAGCGTGAGCTCCCGACACAGCGCGCTCGACTTCGGGTCTCGACCCACACCGTGTCGGTTTCATGGAAGCGTAAAAAAAGGAGGCTAAAAGACAAGCGGTAAATCATCGTTGAACAACAATCGCAATATCTCTCTTCCTTGCGACATGCACGATTTCTGGCAGCTTCGCGGGTGAACACAATCCAACGCAGTCCAAACACAATGGCCAGTCAATCATGCGACCCACATACAATGAACACACACCAAAAAGGAAAGAAAATAAAGAAAGAAAGTGAGGGAGAAAAAGACAAGGAACTACCCCGCAGACAATGAAAACAACTACAGAGGAATCACTCCTTTGTTTTCAAGTCTCCGGCACAGACGTGATAACGCATTGTCCTCTGTCCTCAAATCTGAGAGCGGAGTTTCGACGCCGTTCCGTCAGCTTAACCACTCCAAACTAGCATTTATCTCTTCGTTTGTTCTAACGTAAAAGAAGAAGACATAAACAGCAAATCAGGCCGAGTTAACAGGGTCAGGGTTGGTCAATGACTGCAGACACCTACGGCGCGGAACAATGGGGTATTCAGATAGATAATGCCTTCAAAAAGGAAAAACACGCAACAGAGAAGATTGCCACCAGCGCGTGAGGGTCGCATGCAGCACCTATATCGCTTGGGACGGGTCGTCGAGCCTCTTTCGGGCGCTTATCCAATAAAGAAAGCAAGGAGAAAGCGGGCAGCGGATGTCAAAGAGTGCGACAGGTATTTCGCGGGCAAGTTTATCTTTTTTACTTTTGTGTGTTTATTTATTATTTTGATAACACGTGGATGTACGTATACATGACTGCCATTGGTGATGGAATAGGAAACCCGCCTGGATCGGCTCCTAGCGCCACAGTTACACTCAGATAACTCAGGTACAGTAGTAATTACGGTGCTCGGCTGCGGAGCCGAAGGTCGTGGGTTCGACCCCGTCCACGGCGGTCGAACCAACGATCGAGTCAAAATGCTGGAGACCCACGCACTGTGCGATGTCAGCTCATGTAAAGAACACCCAGCAGATGGTCGAAATTTCCGGAGCAAACCACTACGGCGTCCCTCATAATCAAATCGTGGTTTTGACAAGTAAAACCTCACTAATAATAATAATAATAATAATAATAATAATAATAATAATAATAATAATAATAATAATAATAATAATAATAATTGCTAGAGTCTTGCATGCCAAAGTCGCGATACGACTGTGAAGCACGCCGCATTGGGGGGACCCCGGATTCATTTCGACCATCCGGTGTTCTTTAACGTGCACATAAATACATACACGGGTCCTCATGTATTTAGCCCCCATCGAAAGCCGGCCGCCGTGACAGGGAATCGAACCCACGTCCTCGAGCTTAGCGGCGCGACAATACCCCGGCGGTTGAGAAGCACTCTTGGTAATGACAAACGCGCTCTCGAAACGGCCATACGAAGTACAGACAACAAACAACAGAACGATGCGAACAGCAACAAGCGAAGCACTACGAAGGAGGAGTGACCAAGGCTTCGCTGATAGCCAAGCCAACAATGCAAAGAATTGCAACAGGCTTGGACGTAAAGATATGCCACAGGGCTGCTAGTTGTCCGGGCCCGCCAGCTTATACTTTCTTTCGAAAGCCATGCGATGCATCCCGCGATTTCTTTTCCTTTATTTGTCGTTCGCTTGTTTGTTTCACAACCGGTCATGCATATTGAGCCGGTTACATCCGGTCATCGGTCTGAGTGATGAGAAAGAGTGCGCCGTTCCGTCCAACGCCAGCGCTCCCACAGCCAATCGAGGCAGCAGTAACAATGACCCCTCCGTGTAAGTGGATGTGAGCGAGGCCCTCACATATATATAGAACGCCAATTTTTCTCACGCGTGGTGCGTGCCTACGACGACAGCCCTCCACGGTCGCGTGCGCGTCGTGCACGATGGCGAGCGCATTTTTCATACGCCGCTGAACACTACGAGCCCGCGGCTCGATTCGTTCATTTCTCAACAAGACGCGGTAGTCACGCAATACTGAGACACGCGAGCGTACGTGACCGCATGCGCAACCTATAAGTATTGCAGTATACGCAATACAAAACAGAGCGCCATAAATCTTCGTCGTGATAGGTGGCGTATATTTCTCACTGTGAATGACCAGTGCAACGCATCGCACGCGCACGCACCCAGGGCGTAAGTTCGTGTACCAAAGCAACTACTATACGAGCACCACCACCACAACTAAAACCACTGCTTCAAGAGTGAAGAACATGCTCCTCGCGTTCCAACAGAAGTAGTTCTTGAAGGCGAGGAAGATGGTTCTATCTGCACTGGCTACCTACAGTAATTGCAACAGCCTGACAGGCTAACAGATGAACAGCAGGCGGAGTACGGTGCGTGGTACGAAATACGAGGGAAATGGCTTCACCTTTTCAATGACACGTGCAGGATATCAAACAAAAAGAAAAAGAAATAAAAAGGGCGCCACATCCTGTAGACTTATCAAGCGCGTGCGCTGCGCTTTGGAACAAACGCTCGACGCATTCGTTCCCTGCAACGTGCATCCGAAAAGGATTGTCCGCGCGCGCCACCCGCATTGATGGTTCGATTCGCCCGGACGGCCACAAGGACACCCATAGACCGATGGGCTGCAGGCATGAGCTGTATACATCCATATAGTACGTGCGACATCGCAAATGATCGAAGCCGCATATACAATGTACGAGCGGAAACCCTGCTCACTATCCCTCACTCTCTGCCTTCTCGTCCGTTTCCACTGTATCACAGTTTACATACAGTCCCGATCAGAATAACCTAGTCCGGTTTGACACACTTATCACAATTGATAGCAGCGCAGCCGCGGCGCACGCACTGCACGCGCTCATTATAGTGCACCACTGCCCGGCCTCGCGCATACAGCGCTACGGGGCAGCGAAGCAGGAAGGATAAACCTCGGGGTGCAACAGTCGCAGAGCTGCGAGGGCGCGGGCAAGGTCACCCAACAGGGCCGTCCTCCGCCATTCATCTGCCGGAGTGGACGGGACATAATGTGGCCGTGACGCGTCACGACTGTCGTCGCGCGTCGCTTTTTATAAGCGCGACCGAATGCGCGGAAAGGATTTTTTGTTTTGCACATCTTTCCTTTTTTGTTGTTCTTTATAGAACCTCCTTTCCATAGCAGAGACTCGAAACTGGGTCAGTGTAACGCAAAGTGGGGCGATATAGGATTGAGGCACGCGCGCCGTCGAAACGCGGTTGCACGCTCAAAGTTTGGATATTTCGTATGCCGCGCACGGCCAGGCGGCACGTATGTACTGCGGCCCGTATCGAAGACCGGGCGTTCGTATCAGTTTTTCTTTTGTTTTCTCATCGCAAGCCCCATAAACTTCTTTCCTTTACAACACTGCGGTCTCGCTGCTGGGGACACGAAATGATACCTCGGCGGTCTCGTAAACTCGATCGAAGCAAGAAAGGATGAAACAACCTTGCGTTTTTTTTTTGTTTTTTTTTTTAATTTTTCCCCCGCACTATAACGTTCGATCTAAGTGCAGGAGCAAAAAGCCAGCATTTCGCCGCTTTGGCGGACTTTTCGATCGATCTTGCATCGCCTTTGACATCCCGCGGACACAACTTCGATACCTGTCAACTACACAGCTCCGGACAACACTTTGACAGGATGTCACCGCTGTATACAACACCGAGAACCACTACTGTTTTTCTTCAAGCTGCGACCTGTAATCGACAGCTTTCGATTTCCGATGAAGTTCAGCTAGGTTGTTGTCATCGAGCATCAAATGTCGACATTGTCCAAACATCGTAGTATCTTCAGCGCTGTTCTCCCATAGCGAGGCTTCGCTTCTGTTTGGTACGCCAACTTTATAATGCGAAGAGCTGTGAGAGGCTGCCGCGCTCAGCTGCAACCCGGAACCGCCTTTTCACTCACTCACTCACTCACTTGCTCGTTCACTCACTCACTCACTCACTCACTCACTCACTCACTCCACTCACTCACTCACTCACTCACTCACTCACTCACTCACTCACTCACTCACTCACTCACTCACTCACTCACTCACTCACTCACTCACTCACTCACTCACTCACTCACTCACTCACTCACTCACTCACTCACTCACTCACTCGCTCACTCACTCACTCACTCACTCACTCACTCACTCACTCACTCACTCCACTCACTCACTCACTCACTCACTCACTCACTCACTCATTAATTTTAAATCGCGCACTGACACGCTTCAGAATTCAAATACAAGCTATTGGTCGTACCCATTTGGTGAGTTTCTGGATCTGTTCCAGACGGTTCACAGAACACAATCAGTTGTGTCTTTTCGCAATATTCCGACTACTGCACGAACTGATAGAAGAGGTATAGCGTTTCTAAAAAGACAAAAAAAAAAAATCCATGTGTGAGGGCGCGAGTGCGAAACGAAGAAGGGAAGAAACACGAAAACTGAGATGGCAAGCTGAGATGTTAAAAAAAAAAAAGAAAAGAAAAGAAAAGAAAAAAAGTGCGTTATACAAGAAATCCGAGAACTTCAAGGACACCACAAGGACCTTCAAGGTTCGCGAGGACAACCCTTTGCTCTCGCGGTATACTCGTTGTTCGAATCGGTGCTAAGGTCTTCGACACGGATACGCGCCGCGAGATTGCGTGACATGAGATTACACGTCATCGTTGCTGGAGGGCGACCCACCAAGCTGGTGTCGGTCATCCGCTCAGCGACATGTACCGACGTTGGAGATACGGCGACATTTTATAAAAGCACCTGGCTCCTTATTATATCAAGTGGCACGTTACTTCCAGTCTTTTCACAGGCCCTGTTTCTATTAAAACAGAATGCAAAAAAAAAAAAAGATAAAAAAGAACGCAGAACTACACTTTTCACAACTTATAGATGACTCGCCAAGGCAAAGCTCAGTGACGACGCGTAGCGTTACGCTGTCGCGCAAAAGGTCACGGGTTCGATACCGGCCACTGCGTCCGCACTCGGGTGAAAGAATAATAATAATAATGATAGTGGCTGGGGTTTTACGTCCCAAAACCACGATATGATTATGGGGCACGCCAGTATAATAGAGAGCTCCGAAAAGTTTCGACCACCTGGTCTCAATTAACGTGCACTGACATCGCACAACACACGGGCCCCTACCATTTCGCCTCCACCGAAATGCGACCGCCGCGGCCAGGGATCGAACCCGCGACCTTCGGGTCAGCGGCTGAGCCCCGTAGCCATGCACTGAAACACCGTGGCGGACACACTCGGGTGACAGGCGAAATGCATAGAACGCGTAGTACGTCAAGGAAACCTAATTACGGTAAGGAAACCTCAGTACGTTAAGGAACTCGCCCATGCACGTTAAGGAAACCTCAGGTGGTCGAAGTTAATCCACCCGCCACGGTGGTCTAGTGGTTATGGCGCTCGACTGCTGACCCGAGGGTAGCGGGATGGAATTTCCGGCCGCGGCGGCCGCATTTTCTATGGAAGCCGAAAATGCTCGAGGCCCAGTGTGCTTAGATTTAGGTGCACGTTAAAGAACCCCATGGAGGTGGTCGAAATTTCAGGAGCCCTCCACGACGACGTCCCTCGTAATCCCACCGTGGTTTTGGGACGTTAAACCCCATCAATTATTACTATCGAATTTAACCCGGAATACCACCCAACGGCGATCTTCACAGAGTTAGGGGGTCCAGCCCGTCAAAGCCTAAATTTTTTTTTTCTCTGCCAAGATCTCCGGAGCTTGTTGTTATTAGTGAAACAAACTGAAATGTGCAAACACGGACACAGGAGAAACGAATCACAGCAGGGCAACAAAAATGTCATATGACCGTGTCCGCAGACACTGTAATACGACATTTGTGCTGTCTGGTTCGGTGTTCGCACGCCTTTTCTTGTTTCACGATGAATACCCCACCAACTAGCTCAAATTTCTGCTGTTCAACACTAACAGTCACGGTTGCTATATCTTAAATTCCATTTTATTTTCTGTATTTCAAGCCGTGAAAGTCGGAGATACATTATGCCTCTCTGTCTGTCTGTCTGTCTGTCTGTCTGTCTGTCTGTCTGTCTGTCTGTATGTATGTATGTATGTATGTATGTATGTATGTATGTATGTATGTATGTATGTATGTATGTATGTATGTATGTATGTATATGTATGTATGTATGTATGTATGTATGTATGTATGTATGTATGTATGTATGTATGTATGTATGTATGTATGTATGTATGTATGTATCTGTCTGTCTGTCTGCTCTTTCTTTTTTCAATCGCTGTTTGTTTTCAGAACAAATTGTGTGCTAAGAATACGTCCTACAATGAAACAGCGACACAAAAAAAAATTATCCCATACAAATCAATGCACGTCTCCTTGCCAGGGGCGTAGCCAGAAATTTTTTTTTTCGGGGGGGGGGGGGGGGGGTGGGGGGGGGACGGGCCCGGTGTGCCACCCCCTGTCTACGCCACTGCTCCTTGCGGACTGAGGGCTAATCATCGATGATTATGATCATCGATACATGATGCTAATCATCGTAATATAACCAGCATCACAACCGTTGGGTCAGAAGCCACCCGCGGTGACGCTTGTGACAAGCCTGCATGCCTTCCGGCCATTCGAGGGCACCTTTCGAAAGACGAGGACAGCGAAAGAAGGCCGTGCGGAGAGCGACGTATACTTACTACGCCCGATGGCGACATCGGCACGAAAGTCGCTCGAGTAACGAGAGCGGCCGCCGAGAAATCGTCAGACTCTTCCTGCCCGCCGAGGTGACGCAAGATTGCGAACGAGGCGCGCAACGCTGGCTACCAGGAAGCCACCGACGAGGTCCGCGTGTGTAAGTTCTCGCCTCCGTATCACGAAGTCACAGCTCAGAGGCGTCAGTTACGAGGAGGGTGTTGAGGGTTGCACTCCCCCCCCCCCCCCTACGCCCCCCCTCTCCGAACATGTCCACTGCTCTGGGACCCCTCTGTCCCCAGACCGCATACCTTAGCAGCCCCCAATCATAATTAGGAGGCTACTAAGGTATACCAGCTGCATTTTCTTCGAGACGTATAGTGTGCACTCTGCACTGAACGATCCGTAATTATGCCTCCAAATTTTGGCTGCAAAAATGACGGACTTCGGCCCGCATTCGCAAAGCCCACCTACTCCTTCTCTCACGTTTTCGTTATCGCGTTTGTGCCTTTAGTGCACTTGATAAACAATGTGGGGCAGTATTCACAAACTAATATTGTAGTTATCTTTTACACTGTTACTATTTCTGTGCCCTTAACACACGCAGAGACTACAGAAACTTAAGGAAAACATGACATAAGGATAAGGTTGGCTTGTGAATACGGGCCTTACTCTCTGTACTTCCTCTCCGCCACGGTGGTATAGCGGTTGCTCGGCTGCTGACCCGAAGGTCGCGGGTTCGATCCCGGCAGGCGGTCGCATTTCGATGTAGGCGAAATGGTAGAGGCCCGTGTACTGTGCGATGTCAGCGCACGTTAAAGAACACGAGATGGTCGAAATTTCCAGAGCCCTCCACATACGGCGTCTCTCATAATCATATCGTGCTTTTGAGATGTCAAACCCCAGATATTATTATTATTATCTCTGTACTTCCCTCAATGCACAGTTTGTTCGGATTCGACAAAACGGACTTAGCATTCAGAATGTAAATAGGTGCGAAAATATTACCCTTCTGCGACAGCCGACAAACATGAGGTACGATCACAGCCGCAGAAGCGCGGTATCGTCAAACGGTGAAACGGTACAAAACTGTGCGCTCAAACATCACGCGAATGCAATCGGGTTCCCTTGTCGCCCCTGTGCGTATAGACTTGGCACGGAGGTGCTACTCGGCATAGGCGTGCGCAAAGTTCCCCTTCAGGGGGGGGGGGCGAAGGCTCCTCGCAGCGCCCCCCTTCCCTATGAAGTCAATGTATGGAGCAGACTTTGCGCCCCCCTTCCTTAGGTGACAAGGGGGGGGCTGTCGCCCCCTCTACCCCCCCTCGTGCGCACGCCTATGCTATTTGGTATAACGATGTCGGAGCAAAGTCGTCGTCGCACAGGTCGGTTATCCGAGCGGGAAATCGGCAGCGGCCCGATTCCCAGGCGGTCGCGCACGGCCACTTGGCACACGGGGTGTATGTATGCAAAACACGAGGCGCACCCTGCAACAACGAGGCCGCGCGGTGCTCAGAACGCGACGCCGCTTTTGGTGACACGGCGGCAGGCTCCACCCGGCCTTTATGCATGTTATGCATTACCTGCGCGGTACCAACGTTCGTGCGGCAAAAGTGCAACCGTGGAATACCCAGCGCTTGTACAGCAGTCCGCTTGAAAACCAATTCGCTTTCGCTCACTCAGTATTGCTCGTTTGTTTGTTCTTGTGTGACAGTATGATTATGATCATAATAATAATAATATCTGGAGTTTTACGCCCCAAAACCACGATATGATTATGAGAGACGCCGTAGTGGAGCGCTCCGGGAAATTTCGACCACCTGGTGTTCTCTAACGTGCACTGGACATCGCACAGTACACGGGCCCCTACCATTTCGCCTCCATCGAAATGCGACCGCCGCGGAACCGGGATCGAACCCGCGACCTTCGGGTCAGCAGCCGAACACCGTAGCCACTGTTCCACCGAGGCGGACATGATGATGATCATCAGCCTGACACACATACTGTAGGGTAAAGGCCTCTTCCCACAGTTTCTCCAATTGGGTTACCTTGGGTCCCTAAAAACCACCTTCCGATAATTGTTAACATTTCAAGTAAACGCGCGCATCGAGTTCAGAATGTCGTCACGATCAATGCCAAACGCGGCAGCGCTACGAGCCGTGGGCGCCCCACAAATTCCCAGAAACAATCCCTTCTCCTCTCCATGCCTTGCGGCAATCCTCATCCCCCTCAGTGTTCGCCGTGACGTCAACATGTCGTCTGCTCGTCATCCAGAATACCTGTTATTCCGCTCGCAGGTATAAGTATACACGACAGGTACATATTTCAATAATTTTAACGTTAATTTTTAACTCTATCTGCTGAAAAGATATGCGCATTTAGCACAAAGGCATCTCGAGCAGTCTTTTGTGTGCTACATATTTTTATTTATTTCAGGGGCTGGAAAAAATGGGGGCGCATGTAGTGCACTTTGGCCTGCTCAGGTGGATGGCCTAGCAGGAGACTATAACTTGCATGGCAAAAATCGCAATGAAGCCGGTATCTATCCGATAAAGGTTTATATAAAGGTTATATTTATTTTCAATTAAGGGCGCTTGTTGCAAGTGAAAAAGATGAAACAAAGCAGTGTAAAAATCATGCTTGGCCAGCACAAATCCTTAGCCCAGCCCAGCACCACCCTTTTCAAGATATACCATTCACGATAAGACAGGCACGTTCCAAATTAAGTTGACTCCACAAAATAATAATAAAAAAGTCGTACCTAGAAGTTATATGCGATCTTAACTGCAACACCATTTTTCTTTAGCAGCTTTTGGGCAGAAGAAATCAAAGGAGCGGTGCCAACCACCGAAAGTGCAAATGAAACTCGGAATCGCTTAATTTGGCCATTTCGACAGGAACGCTAAAGTGAGAAATAAAAGCGAATCAGAGAATATTTTTAATCAGCTACCACCATGCTCACTGCAATTTATCACGCACGCAGTTTCCGCCGCTTCCGAGAAAACCGCCCGAAAAAGCCCCAGCAGCACGCCGTTACAAGCTCACGACTAAGGGCAAAATAAACTTTAGAGCTGGGAATCAGTTAAAACTAACATTATCAATAAGACAAGCGGCAGTGTAGCGTTTCATCGTAGGCAATCGTGGTACCGTTCAAAAGCACGTACGCGACTTCCTCGCCGTCGAAACCGAAAACCTATAGCAATTTATACGTCATTAGGCAGGCCTAGACAAGCGCATCTCCCGTCACAGACACGCTGCGCGTTAGAGAAAGTTACCCCGACGTGTCTCACGAGCACGCGCGGCGCCCGCGGGCTTGCCTTAACGATTCGCTATCGATCGATCTGTGCTTCATCGATCATAATTACTGCGCTCGCTTCCTGACCGGGTACCTGTACGTATCTGCGCTCTGAGAAGAGCACCGCTGGAGATTAGAAAGAAAGAAAGAAAGAAAGAAAGAAAGAAAGAAAGAAAGAAAGAAAGAAAGAAAGAAAGAAAGAAAGAAAGAAAGAAAGAAAGAAAGAAAGAAAGAAAGAAAGAAAGAAAGAAAGAAAGAAAGAAAGAAAGAAAGAAAGAGCGGACAAGCGAATGAACTAACGTTTCGTAGTGTATATAAAGTTAGGCCCTGAGGCCCGGCAACTACTGGCACGCGGGAAACGACACCCGCTCGTGCTCCCACAGAATCGGATGCGAAATGAAGCACGTACAGTTTCTCTTCGTGGGAAAATCTGTGCGCGGCTCCATCGACAGCACTGCGTTGAGGGATCCCCCCACCACCACCACCACTACCCCACACACGCACGTTGATTCGCGGAGCGCTGAAGAAGACACTGTACCCTCATTAGTGAAGCAACAAGACACGGAACACAGAGCCAGCGTTCCAGAACTTCTAACGTGCTTCCTTGTCGCCCTTTATCTGCGCTAAATAAAAATTGAAATTAAAACCGAGGTGCGCGATTCATCGTCGGTACAGAGTTGCGAAGTCAACCGCAGATAAAAAGAAAGCTGTGTTAACATTTTTTTTTTTTGCCTGAGTTTCTTGATATCATTGTACAGTCGGAATCACACTTGTCTAGAGCGCCCAGCCGGCCGCTGCAGCTGCCGTTTTCTGCAGAAATATGCAAAGACCGACGCCGTAATGTGATACCAAACATGGTCATACCGCATGCTAGGCCCTCGTGCTATAATTCAAGCATGAACGGAAGCTTGCAGCTAACGCGAGGTAGAAGCTGCGGTCAACAACAGTGTCGACAGCCACGCGCTCCGCTGCTATAGACAAGTGTGATTCTATCCGTACGAGGACTTGTGGTTTCTACAACGAGAACTGTCTAAGCCAAAATGCCGGAACTGTGCGAGTACCTGGTTGATATTTCGAAAATGAATCGTTTCTTCGTTGCCACAAATTCGTAATCGATTCAAAGATTCGCTATTAGAAGTTGCGCATTATTGGTTTTCTGCTGGAACATAGGGAATGGCAACATCTGTTGCAGTATTGAAGGAAATAGACCGATGTAAATGAGGACAACTCAGAATGATTTCGCTGCAAGAGATCTGCATGCGCTGAGTCACCATGCATGTAGCTCATTGTATTTCTACTCATCTCTATCATTTACTGCCAACGTTATCGCAATTTTTTATTCAATTTCACTCGCCATGTAGGCAATTAAGTTTATTAGTCAGGCAGTCTCACTGTGCAATGTCGTAGTGAATATCTTCTCTTGCAATAAACAATCCAGCTCATGCTTTTTGTAACGCGTTGTTCCTTTCAGTTACCGTCGTTGTATATTTTTATAGCAATCAACTGAAAAACATTTGTCTTTCGTTTACAAGCTCTGCATGCAGTTAAATGAAAGTCCACGCAGCTGCGAACGGCATTACACGTATGTTTTAAGTGATGTAGATAAGTCTTTCTTTTTATCATCGGGCTCCATAACGGCTTCGAAGTTTGATCGAAGGCCGTGTGCTTTCAAACACTCGTATTGGGCTCGACTCGTTAAGCACATAGGCAAGCGACGCGCACTACGTTTACTTCTGAAGCGATGACGGTTCGAATATAGATTGCGTGTTTCGCTTTACCCATTGGCGCCGACTCTGCTGTAAAGTTAAAATGATAAAAAAAAAATGCTCCGCCTAGAATAAGGAGCAACGACGCAACGTGGTATGCGCAAAGCAATTTACTTAACGAACAGGAGACAAAAATAAAAAAAGAAAAAAGAAAGGATGGAAGGAAAAGAGTGTGATTTGAGCCCAGAGCACGACGATGCTGAGGATGACGACCCCATGGCGGACGGTCTCCTCCGATTCGCGCATCATCTGTCTTCTTCTTTCAATACATTATACACTTTATATCGTTGTCATGACGACGCGATGACGACAATTTTATGGCACGAACGTTTATCACCGGACACATCATAAGCCTTAGAGAAAGAAATAAAAAAAGTAACACGAAGCTGGCCGTACCGCTGTAAGCAAACAAAACAAATAAAAGACGCGGGGGAAGGGTATAAATGACGCTGGATATGACGTCGAGACGCCGACAAGCCATCGCTATACTGAAAGCGACCAACGCCATAACGAAAGCACTGGCAGCGTCGCCGGGAATGGACCTCTTACGTGAATGGCCGGCGGGCTTTATATAACCGTCTACACCCCGCTCTCCCATCTCGCCGCATCAACCAACCAAGCAACCCCTCGGTGTTTATACGATAGGGAAGCTTACACGCACGAAAGCACACAGCGTGTCGACGGCACGACCCGTCTACTATACTACTACTACACGGGCGCCGTGAAATGCGCCGGAATGCGAACTCGAAATAGCAGTCGCTCCCCTTCATCCACCGTGCACGCAATGCCGGCAGCAGCAGCAGCTTCAGAAGCGGCAGCAGCAGAAGCATATAGCAGAAAGAGAGCGGCGCGCTTCGCCATGTAGCCGGGTGCGATGAATGCGTGCGTGGAATCCTCGGTTGATACAGAGTCGAGACGGAGCGCATGTAGTACCTCCGCAGGGAGCGACGGTCGACGACGAGCTTTCTTGTATGCCGAGCGCCGCAAATGCGAAAAACGTGTTACCAGCACTGCGTCGCAGTAGTAACGCGGACAACGACGTTATAGGAGCGTTTCGAAATGGGAGCTCCCTCCGGTTTCGCACGCTCGCAATGGATGCTGCAGTGGGCTGCACCATTCGTGCTACTGCGTCCAGTGCGGAGCCAGGTGTGCATGGCTTACGCGTGACGCGTTGTACGTGATATTATAATCAGGCAGGTAAGAATGATCGGCATCGCGACGGGAGTAATGCCGTTTCTCGACACGTCCATATATGCCCAGTACCTCTTATCAAGCGTCAGATGTACGCCATATATGCTCGGTGCCTCTTATCAAGCGTCAGATGTACGCCATATATGCCCGGTGCCTCTTATCAAGCGCCAAATGTACGACGTGCTTACCATGAATGTGCAAACGGTGTCAAAAGTTTACGCTAGGTCGGCGAAAACTTTGAATTTTTCGGCAACGTATGCCCTGTACACGGTATAGCTGCAAAGTACATGGACAGCGCGATTTAGCGCGGCAAGGAGAGAGAGAGAGAAAGAAGTTGTGGGGAGAGGGGGGGGTCTTAGAAACAACCTTTCGAAAGGTTATTTTTTATGTACGTTCGAAAGGGCAGGTACCCCAGCCAATCGCTAAGCTGGACACGTTAACGAATTCATAGGCGCTTAACAACGGAAGGGGGTCCGTGAATGATACCATCATAAAGCACCTTCCGTAGCTATGGGCAGTTCCATAGGATACAGTACAATTGGACTTATATTGAAAAATAAACGTTAGTGCGTATATCGAAGCGTAATAGCACGTTTTGTGGAACCACAGATAAAGTGATCTGTTTCATACACCATAATTAAGGCGTCTTTCAGAGACAACACTACTGATTTGGAGCGCGTATGCGCCAAACACCGCCAATTTCTGAAAACTTGTCGATAAGAGGGTCCTCTGTTTTGAATCGGAAAAGTTCCCCCGAATGTTCTTCTACTGCTGATTCCGTGCTTCACGAATGAAATTACGTCAGTGCCCCGCTTATTTTGCGAAATACCAAAATGTTTTCGCAATAATACCCCGCATTTAATACTGCCACGCATGCTAAGATGTATTTCATACAAATGCTTCGCCAAACTGCTTGGCAAGCAGTTCTAAAATCATATGAAGAGTGTGTAAGAGAGAGAGATAGAGGCGTTCCGCTCGTGTGAAGTAATTCGGCACACGGTGTTATCAAGCGTATAGGCCCTAAATGGTGCAGCGCTCCGGAAGTATTTCCCCGAGCGAGATTGTGCACAGGACAATTAACGAACGAGCTGTGCATTACGGTAACGCAACGTAACTCAGCCCCAGTAACTATACTAAACAATGGAGGTAGGCTGTATGCCACTACAAGCATACTTCAACAGGAACAAAAGCGCGGGTTCACGGTCGCTCATTGAAAGAAAGTGGCCTCAGAAAGGCGCGCCCATTTCCGAAGGTATGCGGTAAGGAGGGCGCACCCTCGATTCACATACTCGACGATGAGAATGAGGGAAAGGTAGGGAGAGAGGGGGGGGGAGGGTTAGGCCAATTTTCACGCCGTGTTTATAGAAGACGCTAAACGTGAATCGCAAAGAAGAAAAATCACACAGTCGCGTGTACAGTAAACGCGCAAGACTACACGTAATGGTACGACGCTCGCTCACGAGTCGTGAGCTATATGCCGCGACCGTCGTGACGTACCGTATGACCCTCTTACGCCCTTCGTGTATGCCTTTACCACATAGGCGTCGGGTGTGTTGCGCACAGAGTACACACACACACACAAACACACATATGCACACTCACACATGCACGCACGCACGCACGCACGAGGCAATGCACGGAGACGAAAATCGCCCGTGGTGCTTCCCCCTCACGACATGGCCCGCAGCTCTCGCACGACTGAAGGAAACGGGGCCGGATGCCGCTGTGAGCCGTTTTTCCTTTCAAACGCCGCCACCTGTTCCCGCTCGTCGAGTCGCCGGCGCTGTTTATTTATTCTTTTCTCGGCAGATTCCTTCCGAGATTCCGGTGTGGGAAAGGCGGGGCCTTTTTCGTTCGCGTTTCCCTTTCGTTGTGATACTATAGACCAGGGGTCTCAAACACGCAGGCCCGCGGGCCGCATGCGGCCCGCGAGGCTCTCGAATGCGGCCCGCGGCCCGCCCATGACGGTCTCCCCCCACACATTTTTAAACAATTTCTTATTAAGTATGCTCATGAGATGCACAGACCTGACTGGTTTAAAGCATTGACGCCGTGAAGCATCCCATGTGTCACTTTGTTTTGAAACATAACAGTAAAACGAAAATTGTATTTCATAATGAGCGTCCAGATTTGAGTCAATTTGCAGATAGGTATCGACATGTAGTTGGAATCCTGGCACCAATTTCCTTCAGAAATGACGGCTATATGAGATATGGGAAAGTTTTTTTTTTCAACAAACTCCCCCCCCCCCCCCCGCTCTTACCTACATCCTTCACTGCCCCGGCCCCTGCGGGGTAATTAGCGTGACTGCGGCCCGCTGGCTGAGGTGAGTTTGAGACCCCTGCTATAGACTATCTTCCGTAAGACATCTGGGCGCCGCCATCTTGGGCTGTTAAGTCGATGTTTTCTTGTTTTTGTATATCGCGACGTGAACTAATATGGCCACGAAACATCGTAGACACCAACCCAACCGTTTTCATGCGTATGCGTCTGCTGTAACACTGCTTGTTTAGTTGTTAAAGATACAAAACACAAAGGTTAAGAGCCCAACATGGCGGCACTCAGACTCGTCCGTAAAATAGTATATAGGCCTGGAAAAGTTCACAAGTTGGAGGAAGCCGAGTGCGGAGTTTAATGTTCGAAAAGTTGGTACAGTGAGTGATCAGATGACACCGGTTTGGCACGTGATTAATAGCGATCACCTGGTGTGCCCGAGACTGTGCTTAAAGGGGCCATGACACCCAATTTTCGATCATAATCTGTGTCATGTGGGTTGATCCTGGTGCACTCAAAAATAGGCTGGCAAAATTTTAGCGCTTTCACTCGAGCACTTAATTTTTAACTGAATATTTTTATAAACGCGCGAGCGGTCTGAGAGTCGGGCAACACTGGCGCACTCGCGAGCCGTGACGTAACAAGCAGCTAGCTGTGCGAGCGTCTGCATTCCGTAGAACGATATTGTTCCGTGGTCAGCTGCGCGTGAAATCGAGATACATTGGCCTTCTTCAGCTTGGCACTAAAACTGAACGATTTGCAGCCGCTGAAACTTCCGTAGAAGACGACGGCTCCGCTCCTTGCTGCACATGACGTCACACGTACGCGTCATGGAAAAATGGCGGTCGCAGGCGGTGGGCGAGGTTTACGGCCGGTGACTCCTAGGGCTTGTTTTGCACTGAAATATTCTTTTACGGCCCACCTTCCATACCTGTATAGGCATAATTGACCCTCTACTTCTAGTTTTCGCTGAAAACCACAAATTGTTGGGTGACCGTGTCATGAGCCCTTTAAGAAAGGAAAAAAGTTATCAACCATGTTTTTGTTGCATGAAACAGCATGGAAAACTATGCGGAAGTCATAAAACACACACACACACACAATATATATATATATATATATATATATATATATATATATATATATATATATATATATATATATATATATATATATATATATATATTCTTATGGGAGCGTCAAATGTCGGAGGTGTCTTTTTGAGAAACTCCTATACGGACTTCCTGTGGAAGTCCGCAATGTGGGGAATGATTTGTTACGAAACGGGAAATGTTACAATGCGGGAATGGATTTCCTGGAATGTTAGTTAGTTAGTTAGTTAGTTAGTTAGTTAGTTAGTTAGTTAGTTAGTTAGTTAGTTAGTTAGTTAGTTAGTTAGTTAGTTAGTTAGTTAGTTAGTTAGTTAGTTAGTTAGTTAGTTAGTTAGTTAGTTTAATCGAAGTCCGGCCTACACGGTACGGGATCAAACCCGCGACCCCGTCAGCTCAAAAGCGGAACACGCTATTGTAGAGAGGCAATGAAGGGAGTGCCTGCGGTGGACCTCACACGCAGCAACGCATTATCGGCGCTTTTTTTCTTGCCGGAGCGGACATCGAGATATCGTCAGCTGGCGGAGGGCTTCGTCGATATATCAGACGGGGACGCGGAACATATCCGCAACTGGCGTGCTTCATCATAAGACGAGAAGTTAGTGCCCGATAACGACTTTCTATTACACACGCAACGCGATTACAGACGAATCGCGCAACGCGCAGAGCAAGCAGAGAGCATATCAGTACAGCATATGCTCGTCGCTACGCCTGTACACTCATTTCAAGCGGCGTTGTTCAAGCACACACAAGGTGACCGCTATAGAGCAAGCAAATGAGGTTTTGTTGGAGTACACAGCGGTCTGCAAACGACGCTAACCAAAGAGCGAAAAGAAGGAAATGCTCTGCCACAGCATCTAGCGAATAAAATACAAGACAGATCATTCGGGCGAACTCTATATATAAGCTCCGCCGGTCTGGCTATAAACATTTAGTCGCCGCTCTCCTTCTCCTACAAATCATCATATAGTGTGAGGAGTGCAAATACGCTGTTCATTTGGGAAATCAATGCGTACAAGCCACTGGTCGAGGCATCAGTGAAAGTCTTGTTTGATTTCATTTCCCAATCGTTATACGCAGGTAGCAGCCTAAAATATACAGAAGCTGACGTGTCATTTCGCAATAGATTACAGATTGGCTTCGATGCCGCCACATTGGGCCTTGAACCTTCGTATGTTTAAAAACTAAACCAGGGGTCTCAGACACGCGGCCCGCGGCTTAGTTTTGTGAATTTGCTATTGAATAGTACTCGCATTATTTTCCCGCATGTTACAATTAATAGCGCTTTGTTCGGTTGCGCCACAGAGACGGGTCTGCACGGTCTCAATCATTTCTTTTCGTGAGGAACCCTCGCCGTCACAGTAAGATGAAACACTACCGTCGTACGAAAACTCTATATTTCAGAATCGGCGTCCAGATTTTAGTCACTGTGGAAATCAGTATGGATATGTTTTTCGAAACCTGACGTCAAATGCTCTTCGGAAATGACATATATATGGGAAAGGCGTTCTTTCAAACAGCATCATTAGGTAACATTTAGACAACCTCTCTCGACACTCCCCCGCTTCCCCCCCCCCCCCCCCCCGTTACTATCATTCTCATTGTACCGGCCCTTGCGGGACTGAATTTCGTGACTGCGGCCAGCTGACTGAACTGAGCTTGAGACCCCTGAACTAAACGAACAGTGATACGGTAGACGGATATGCACGAAATAAGTTCGCTTGGTGCATTCCACGTTTCATGACCTTATTAATACACGTCGAGATTTACAAAATTAAGAAAGCATTCGTATTAACGGCCCAAAGTGGCAGCACCCACGTGTCTTACGCAAAATCGTCAATGCCATCCGCAATTCCATCGCGTTGATCGCATACTCTGTACACTCACGATTAAAACATAAAATCTCCTCCTCGATTTTAAACAAATTAGGCCAGTGTTCGTAAACCGCTATGGTAGCATTGTACAACCACGGCCAACGGCGCAAAATGGCAAGCTTGCCATTTACATGCACGTTAACGAGCATTAAAGACAAACAAATGATAAGAAAAGCGAGATATGTGTGTGATTGGTTTGGGAATACGCGCCATGCTTTTTCAATCGAAGCACATTCGTAGGCGCGGTGTTAGGTTGGTAATAACAAGCCAAACTCCCACAGAGAGGCCCGTCGCGCTCGCCAACAGGTTACGAAACAAGTGCGATCGCTCAGCCGAAACAGTAGGACGAGAACGCGACCGATGGCGCAAGTGCGTGCGTACACAACGGGGAAGCAAGCGATGCGTCGTGTATGCTTCGTCGTGCCAGAGCAACACGCTCGCGCCGCAGCAAACAAGGAGGCGGAAAAAAGCGGTCAGGCCAGCGGCGGCGGCGGCGGGGTGTCGCCAACCACCGCGGGAAATTCCGAACGGGCGTCGTCCTCCCCGCACGGCACGGAGGGACAAAACACAACTACACAGGCCGGACGGTTCAATTAGGAAGAGCGAGCGCTTGCTACCGCCCCCCCTGCCTGCGCGCGTAGCCTCTCCGCACCCCCGTCCACTTTCACGAGACGGTTCGTGGCGAGCGAAAGCGCCAAAGGTAGTCGCTTGCTCTGTTAGCTAATGGCCGAAAGCAGGAAGCGAAGGAATCCGGCAACAACAAACTCGGGTTACTATCTCCCGCCGCGGTGGTCTAGTGGTTACGGCGCTTTACTTCTGGCCCGAAGGTCGCGGGGTCGAATCCCAGCCGCATTTCGACAGGAACAAAATGCTAAAGGTGCTTAGATTGAGGTGAGCGTTAAAGAAGCCGAGATGGCAGAAATTTCCGGAGCCTTCCACTACGGCGTCTCTCATAATCGTTATCATGGCCTTGGGACACATTATTATTGTGAGGTTGCTGTACACATAGGCGTGCGCACGAGGGGGGGCAGGGGTGCGCCCCCCCCCCCCCCCTAGTCACCTGAGAAGGGGGGAGGGGGGCGCAAGGTCTGCCCCATATATTGACTTAAAGGGAGGGGGGGCGCAGCGACGAGCATTCGACCCCCCCCCCCCCCCCCCCCGAAGGGGAACCCTGCGCACGACTATGGCTGTATGTACATGTACAGCATATGTAGGCGACTCTAGCCGACATTAGGCATAGCTTGGCCAACACTAGCAGACATTAGCAGTCATTTAAAATATCATTGTATTATGCCAGTTTAGACATATATTGGGCAGGGAGAATAACAAAGAAGCTAAGGACTACCAAGCGCGCAATGTAACGAAAAATGACAGGGCTAACACTAAGAGAGAGGAAGACAGCAGAGTCGATCTAAGGGCAAACACGGGCAGCCGATATCTTAGTAGATATTAAAAAGGAAAATTAGGCCTGGGCAGATCACTTTATCAGAAGGAATCATTAAAGATTGTCAGTTTTCACGTCGGTATGGATACCAATTAAGAGATTGGAAGCGCGCACGAGAGCGGCAAAGGGTTAGGTGGAGCGACGAAATTATTTGGAGCCATAAAATGGAATCCGCTCGCGCTGGACAGGGCAGGTTGGAGATCATTGGGAGAGGCCTTCGTGCTGCGGTGGACTTAAGGCAGGCTGATGATGATGGTGAGTCAATAGAAGCCAACATATAGCCAGTGCCGGTTACATGCGAGTGAATACGGTACAGGTTAGGACACCACTCCCAAATCGCAACAAAGGGGTTACGCTGAGACAGCGTTGCCAGAAATATTTTCCGGGGAGGGGGGGGGGGGGGGGGGTATTTATACTTTATGTATGTTCATGCGTGCGCGCGTATGTATATATACACATGAAAAATTGACAATTTTATGGAAGGGGGTTGAACCCTCAACCGAACGAACCTTTGTTTTTTTTCCTTCTTTGTAAGTGTCCACCATTACGGCTCACACCTGAAGCAAGCAGATGGGTGTGAATGAACCGGAGTAAAATAAAGAGGATAAGTTGCACATAGTTAGGGACGCTGTGCTATGCATACGTTAATGCACTGTCACCCGTTAGATTTCCCGAACAACAGAAAAAAATGGCGGCTGTTCACCAGTCAGCACGCGCTGCAAGGGGGGCAATATACTTTGGAAGGCAGGTAGGCGCATTTCAGACAGCACCGCCAGGAATAACCAGTGCCCTCCAACAAGCAGTAAAAATTGTATTTATGTCGTTTTCGCGTTTCGTGTAACCTGTAAACGGGAACAGCTTCGGGCTGCACGGCAAAGGAATCGCATTGAATCCACATTATGGGCACGTGCTGTGGCACAGTGAAAAGGCACACCATTCTTTCTTTCTTTTTCTTTCTTTCTTTCTTTCTTTCTTTCTTTCTTTCTTTCTTTCTTTCTTTCTTTCTTTCTTTCTTTCTTTATTTATTTTAATGGGCCGCGTCACAACAGCAGTGTACTGGCAAACCAGTAATATCGACTGAGGTAATTATTTCCACATAGGAGGCCGGACAAATAGGCTCGGCTAATTACTTTCCTTAGAAGGTCGGCTAAATCGACCACAGAGCTAATTATTTTACAGCGGCGGCTTGTTCGGCCGTTCGATCGGCTCTCTCAGATGTTTCCGGTGTCACCGGCGTCTGTCGTGTATATAATGCGCTCAATAAATTACCGGTACGTGGAGGTATTTTTAAGAGCGCCCATCGCTCCAGACGCCCCCCGCCCCCCCTCCCCCCCCTTCCCCCAGGCACTGCATATATAGACGCGATCAATGTAGTACCTTCATATTCGCTGTGCGCGTCAATGGCAGTTAATTACGTATTCATCATTTGGTTCCCCGCACGTGCGCTGCCCGTGTTGTTCTTTGGGGAAGTGCTGACGCGACACCTTTAAGCTCGGCGCCCTTTCTGGCAAATTAAAGGCCGAACTATGTGACACTTGGAAAAACAAAAAAATACTACCGAGCGTCAAAAATATCGCTGAAAACTCCGAAAGACCAAGGCTCTGCGTATAAAGTGAAGGGGGGGGGGGGGAGGGGGGGGGGGGGGCTATGTGTAAATTAAACACGTAGAACTTTAATGTACGCGATTATACACCAGTTTCAAAATTTTGAGGAGGGGTCGAACCCCATCCCCCCGATTTAGATGTTTTTCTTTTTTTTTTCACATGTGTGTATTTACGCGCAAATACAAACACATGCACGAACATACTACATAAAGGGTAATCGAACCCCCCCCCCCCCCAGAAAAACATTTCTAGCTATATCAATGGACCAAGGAAAGAATGCGAAATGAATGAATGAATGAATGAATGAATGAATGAATGAATGAATGAATGAAGCTTGTAGAGACTCAGTTGGCACATGACCGACTGGTGAGAATCGTTTACAGCTATATTAATTCATAACGACGCTACGCTAATTAAACGATTTCACACTTTATTCTAGCGTGTGCCGCTTCCTCAGCTTCCGGCATATTTGCGGCGTAATTCCTAAAATGCTCCACGCAACAGAAATATCTCAACCCTACGCTCAAGCAGTCTCTTTTTTCACCGTAGCACGCTATTCGGCAGTGCTTGGTAAAATAAATATTGTTGATATACAGGCTTGTTGCTTATGGCATCTCTGAAATTTCAGTACTATTTATAGCGCTCTTAGACGAAGACACAAGCAAGTTTTTTGAAGAAATATAGTTTCTTATGTGCAGAACGTTTTAGAAAGGAGTCAGATAGGAAAGAGCGCACCCTAGATAGGAGTGCGCTCTTTCCTATCTGACTCCTTTCTAAAACGTTCTGCGCACTAAGAAACTATATTTCTTCGAAAAAATGCAATACCAACCAGCCCAAGTAGCTACTCTCTTACACAAGCAAGCATAGGCGCGCGCACAGGGGGGGATGAGGAGGGGGGGGGGGAGAAACCCCCCCCAATCATTAAGGGGGGGCACCAAATCTGCCCCTTACCATTACTATTTCCAACATGTCCCGTCGTTATGTTAAGTACAGGGTTAAGGTCATAGAGGTTTCGACAATAAGGAGGCTGAGAGACACCTGATGGTGTATCAATTAACTATTCTGCTCCATACCAAGAGCCCTTCGCTATTGGAACGATCTTCCCAACACCATAGCTTCCGAGAGTGACCAGGAAAATGTCAGGCATCTTCTAACAACGCAGAGTTTCGCGTCTGGTCGCCGAAGCGAGCGGACGCACATCACGGCGGCTCCGTCTTCCAAGAACAATTTGCCAGTGAGTTTCGGTCATTCAACCTATGAATTTTACAACAACGCGTGCGGAAAGTCATCAGGATTCTATTGACACCGAAATTCAACAACGCATTTGTTAAAATAACTCGAGGATGAGGTTCTCCATGTTCGGCTATTCGTGTTCATATGCCTTGATTGTACCCAATTTATATGCGTTGCAAAACTATCCAAAAGAACAGAAGAAGCCAGCAAGATAACTCCGGGCCCAGCGGAGATACCCCTTCACAGGGGCGCTGTGAAACCGCGTGTTCTTCCGCGTGCCTCCGCGTAGCTAGCCGCCATCGATTGCTGGCTGGCGCCGTGCGAGTCGGTGCGCGCCGCGAAACAAAAGATCTGGGGGGATAGGGCGCTCCTCCCCGCGCCCCGTCAGGTGGTTTACCTGGCTGGTCTCGCGTTTTGTTCGCCTCCGCTACCTCCGCGGCGCACCAGGTCGCTGACCGCATCCAGTCAGCAGCGGGTGCGGGCGATGAAGAAGCGGTGAGAAGACGCCTACGCACACGCGCATCTCGAGGGAACAACGCAGCGCCGAAAGGTCGCGGGCCGACATCGGCAGCACTGTAGAACGCAAGGCTTTTCACGAGACGCGAGGGAGGTTTTGGTAACACACGTCGGCGATTTTGTGTAGTTAAGTTCGCTGCTAATTTGAGGCATATGGATATGCGACCATCGAATTCAAGGTCGATGTAAACATTATATTTAACGTTTAGAAGTGCTTCCACCGGGGCTAGTTGGTATAGGCACTGTGAAGTGAAACGATGCGCTGCACAAATTAATCGAGACAAAATGACACAGGAACACAAAACGAACAAGGTCCTTGCGCAATAACAACTTTTATGACAAGATCCTTGCGCACTAACAACTTTTATGTTGTTATAAAAGTTGTTATTGCGCAAGGACCTTGTCCGTTTCGTGTTCCTGTGTCATTTTGTCTCGATTTATCTATGCAGCGCAGCGTTTCACTTCACAATTATATTTAAGTTTACTTGAGAGTGTCCCCCCCTCCTCCCACCCCCAAGAAAAAGAAAAGAAAAGGAGAAAGAAAGCAATGACTGGAAACAACCATACTCGGAACTTTCCGAAACGTCCAATCAGCCGACGTCTCTGAAGTGGGGGACGCATTCGGCATATGCTTACAGCCATGCCATTACACAATGCGGCACAGTTCAGCGTCGTATTGAAGTGTTTCCGGGACATTTAAAAGCTTAGATTGCACAGGGAGACCTCGGCCGAAATTATTTCTAAAATTTTACAGGTCTACTATATGTACAGGTCTGCCAGTCGCGACGACAAGCATTTTCACTATACCATGAACAAAACTATAGAAGACGCATTAACAAGGGGCACGAAACGTACGCAAGTATACGACACGCGTGTTTAAAGACGCGGTTGAAGTAGTTATACGCATCACCAAAAACAACGCCACGCCGGCGTGCTCTGCGACATATCTTGCGCAAGGAACGGCGTCAAAAGCGGCTACGTGAACGCATCTGCTGTCGCCTCGAACGGCGTCTCTCTATCTCACTTTCCTACAGTTTTTGTTTTTTCGACCGCTGCGCCCCGACACGCTTCAAAAGTGTGTCACCGCGATGCGTCAATACATGCGCGCTAAACAAAAAATAGACTACGGGGGCAAAGGCAAAAGCGACATGGGCGGAGTAGGTTCAGACGTCTGCTGAGCTCGACGACGAGGAAAGCAAGAACATACAAAAAGAAAAACGAAAGAAGAACGCGAAGACGAGTGGGGCAAAGGAGAAAGAGGTGTACATACATACGTGTCGTGGCAAAAGCGGGAAACCCTGCCGCCACAGCGAAAGCGACACTTCTGTCAGGTAAAAAAAACCAGGTAAGTGGAACAGCGGGACGCGCCCATCCATCTGTCTGACGTGTTCCATTTACCGCACCAGTCGTGAAAAAAAAAAAGAAGAAAAAAAAAAAGGCGAATGTTATTCATATATAGATGACAGGACCATGGGCACAGTTATCACCCGAAGGACTTCTATGTATACCAGCCGTGTTACCGGCTGGTACACATAGAAGTCGGTTAAGATGTTGCGCTAGACTAAGATGTGACGCTAAGCTTCGAGGACGCGGGTTCGACTCCCAGCCGCGACGGCTGCACGGGAGTCAGACGCCAAAACACTCGTGTACTTCGATTTGACGTGCACGTCAAAAAACCCCAGGAGGTCAAAATTAATCCTGAGTCCTCCACCATGACCTCTCATAATGATATCGTGGTTTTAACCTGGCGCGTGAAATCCCATAACGTAATTTTTAATAAATGAAGAATTAAAAAAAAAAACAAAAAGCAATAATCGAGTAAACCTTATAACGTACACACGAAGCCATCGTTAAGGTGTTCGTCAGATGTATTCCATTAGTGGGAGGCTGCGCTGTCCTGCTCGAACCCTGAAGAACAGCTCAAGCTGATCGACAGAGCTCGCAATATGGCAAAGGCCACAGGGGGCCCTGGACTGAGGGCTCCACCTTAGACAGAAGAATTTCTTTGCAATAAAGTTTTTCATTCATTCATTCATTCATTCATTCATTCATTCATTCATTCATTCATTCATTCATTCAATATTTTTCTCCATTTCTCCGGCTCCTAATGTTTTCAAAACGCAAGCCATAACCATGTGAGCTGTGTCTTTTTCCTTTACACGCGCATACCGAGGCGCTGCTTTTCACGAAAGAAAGAGAGCGGCTCTAAGCTTGCCCGCGTGAAACCCGTCACAGCTGTTGAAAAGCCCCCCACATGGAAAGTGGCCCGAGTTGAAGCTGCTATTATGAGAATCCTGCTAATGAGACGTTGGCTGAGTTGCTTTGAAACCCTTCGGGGCGCGTCCCTACAGCTGCATGCGTGTTGCAACGAAAGGCGCACGCACGCACGCAGAAAAACCAAACAAACAAATATATATATATATATATATATATATATATATATATATATATATATATATATATATATATATATATATATATATATATATATATATATATATATATATATATATACCCACAAGTACATGGAGAAAGAAGAGGAAGGTGGGGGGCTCTTAGAGTGTTTATGCCAAAGCCGCAAGCTATACTTAAAAGGACAGGCACAGCTACTTTACGAGTGCTAAGCAGATGGTTAATTACAGCACGTTAAAAGACGCTATTGAAGGTGTGCTTTCCTGTTCGTGATGGGCTTCTAGTACTGTGCGGCCCAACACTAATTGAACATTTGCATTTCTTTTACAAGAGCCATCCAGAAAAAAATTTTTATCTCTGTACACGAGCACTTTTTGTTGACTTCATAGACATTACGTATAGTGAGACAAAATAGCAGACTGTTGTTATACACGGCTTAAGCGAAGGACTGGTTATTAGAACCATAATGGCGGCTATGTATAGTATAAAAGGCGTGCCATATAGTTACTGCCGGTCGTGAGTCGGCGGTTTCGATTCAGGTTCGTCGTGGCCACTTTTCCCTGAATGCAAACACGCTTGCGCTTTATCTAGATGCATTTGCAGCAATAAGCGGTCACGTTGCATTAGGCAAAATATCGACTAACTGCACTCGAAGGATCAAAAGAAAGAAAGAAAGAAAGAAAGAAAGAAAGAAAGAAAGAAAGAAAGAAAGAAAGAAAGAAAGAAAGAAAGAAAGAAAGAAAGAAAGAAAGAAAGAAAGAAAGAAAGAAAGGCGCTCGTTTAAGAAACGTTGTTCTCGCTTCGCGCGCACGCGTCTAACTGCGGCGATTAGCGGAATACCAATTTATACACATTCATATTCTGAGCATGACCAAGGCGGTTAATCTATACTATACTATACAAGCGCTTTTTCCAGGAGTCTAGCGCGACGTGCATAATAATGAAGAGTCTCCGCAGAAATTGAGCAAAGACGTATGCTACATGACTAGCATTCTCATTCACATTGTTTCCCAATGTTATAGAGTACTAGTTCGGGCTGTCGCTGATCTGTATACGCTCTGTTATACGTATGTTTCCGGGTGCTCTTGTAATAGCGAATTCCCGCACGACATATAGTTATACTATTACTAATACGTGAACTCAACAGTGGTCACGTATACGTTGGACAAGGAGGAATAAAAAAAATAAATAAAAATAAGAAGACTTGGAGCGGTGCCACGCAGGAGGCATAGACGTGCATCGATCTATACCCCGTTCGCGGAACGGCATTGATTACGATCAGCCCGAGCTCGAGGTTGTTACGCGCGCGGTACTCTCTATTCCTTTTCCATCAAAGCTCATTATGCATGTACAGGTGCCAAGTGCTTACGATCGAAGTAGTGCGGCTCACGCAAAAGCCCGTGAGGTATACAAGCTTATGCAGAAATGTCGATCGTTTTCTCTGTTTCTTCGCCTCTGGAAGTTATATATAGTCCGTTGCGCGAAGTACTAAATGCAGAAGCTTAGGAATAGTATTGTTGTGCGCGTTACCTATAATGTCGACAGTAGACACATGGCGTCTTTTAAGATCGCGCTTTAGGAAAGCCTTGTAATAATAATGATCCCCTGGTGTATAGAGGTCCAACAATGCATGGCCGCGTAGAGTGGAACGGCGATATGCGTGGTTGATTTTACGCAAATCGGGGGCCTCATTTATTTTTTTGTTTTTATTTTGCGCCTGAAATACGTATGTTTCATTTTAAGTTCAAGTTACAGTATACGTGTAACGTGTATGTGCAGCACAAAGAAGCGGAAACAAAAGAAGCGCACAGGAACGACATAGACTGGCGCGGCACATTCTCTCTCTCTCTCTCTCTCTATATATATATATATATATATATATATATATCAACTAGCCCGCGAGCGCATTCTTCCAATACAATATGCACCGGCACTATTTCGCACCGGAACTATTCTGAATCAATCAATCAAAATATATTCGACTAATAAGCGGCCGCAGGAGGACGACGTCCGAAATGTGCTTAAAGGTTACATTACGTGGCCATGCCCATGGGCGAGCAACGACAAACACGAGACGCGAAATGGCAGCAATATGGCGAGACATTTCGGTGTGGCGACGACTGGCTACAGGTCGCGCGTTATAGCTCGCTATAAAAAAGTGTGTGAACATAGTGTGAACACCGTCGGTCACCACTCGCGGTATTCTGTCATTCGCCAAGTGTGAATGTCACTTCAGAGGTCATTTGAAGAGCGCAGAGTTGGACTGTACTTACAGTGGCGTAGCCAGGGGGTTGGCACACTGGGCCTGTGCACCCCCCCCCCCCTACCCCCCGAAATTCTCTTTGCCATTGCATATACAGAGCAGAAAATATTGACACCCCACCACATTTGCCATGCCCGGCCCCCCACTTCAAATCAAGAAGATGCTCCCCACTCACCCCCCCCCCCCCCCAAACATTTTTGCATACGCCCCTGGTACTTAGTGATGACAACTACGCGTGGGATACACCCAACCCCGTGGTGAAATGACCTCAGCAGCGGCTGACACATTGTATTGAGCTTGACGCTTGCGTCTGGCCGCATGCAGTGACCTTTTTTCGCCCTTCAGTAAGCGTCGAAGTGAAGCCATGGCTGCTCATTCCGGAGGAGAGAGAGAGAGCGAAGGAGGCAGAGGGACAAGACTGCTGACCTAATCGCAACTATAAACGTGACGTCGGTGGGAAGACAAGGGTAATCAGTGGCAAATGCGCGTGTTACTTACGCATACAATTACGCGGTGAAACGACCCCTCTTGCGGACGACGTATTTCTTAAGAGCAGCTGCGCAAACTTAAAAAGAACTCGGACAAACAACCAATGATACAGCACATTCAGCGCATGTGTTATGCGTATCAACGATTGTTTGACCGCGATGTTTTTTTTTTTTTTTTGCGCTGCTGCTCTTCGCAATATAACGTACAACCAACTATAACCCGCCAGTAGCACCTAAGCAATAATATAATAATATGTGGGGTTTAACGTCCCAAAACCACGATATGATTATGAGAGACGCCGTAGTGGAGGGCTCCGGAAATTTTGACCATCTGGTGTTTTTTAACGTGCACTGACATCGCACAGTACACGGGCCTCTACCATTTCGCCTCCATCGAAATGCAACCGCCGCGGCCGGGATCGAACCCGCGACCTTCGGGTCAGCAGCAGCACCTAAGCAAGACATATTTCTTTCCGCTTAATCGCATGCATGCTCCTCAGTCCTCACCCAAGCGACTTTTTCTCCCTTCATTATAAGTGCGCTGTCATGGCCGTTCGTTTGGGAGAGGAAGAAAAAGGTGAAACAAAAGGTCATGGGAAGACCAATGGTCTCGTCGCAAACTCTGGGTTGGCAGGCCAACAGCGGTCATCACAAGGGAGAGAAAATGCTGAAAGATTATAAAATGCACAAAACTATGCATACAAAGACGAGAGGTCCACACGGACAGGCGAGACGCAGCACGGATTTCGTGCATGCCGAACTCTCGCCGTTGGAAAATTTTGGGCCCATCGTAATCCTTCATCATCATGAACCAACTCGCACAGCAACAAGTTTTTATCGCGTTGGTAACTGGAAGCGGAAAGATCAAGGGTGTAAAACGTAGATATATGTTCAAGTATACACAACGATGTAACTATGAAAAAAAAGAGAGAGAGAGAGGGAGAAGAAGATGAGTGTAAGCCAACGGAAGATGATACAGCAATAAAAAACGCCATTATACTACAAATAACCTTGATATTCTGCGATCAGAAGTGTATTTATAGCCTTTTACAGCCACGGGCACATGGGTGTCCGATCGAAAGGCGCGGGCGGTCCGGTTTGCGCATACGCTGCGCTCATATTATCAACGACGCCGCGCGCGATAAGGAAAAAAACGGACGAACACTCGCCGCATCCGACAAAAAAAAAAAACTACCGGTGCGAAGAGAACAAAGAGCGCGGAGGAAGTCGTTAAACCCTCTGCAGGAGCAAAGGATGAAGCAGCACTGGGTCGCCTGCAGCAGCGCGTATCTAAGAAGTCAGCGGCCGAGATTTCCTCCGCTTCGCCCCAGCACGGCCGTGACAACGGCTGAAGGTCAGCGCGGAAGAAAGGCCTTGGGCTCCCGCGGGGCGTATGCACGACGCCCACCGCGCAAGCATGCGGTAGCAAACCGAGGAAGCGCCGAGAGAAGCCCACATCTGCAGAGAAGCCGTACGAGAAGAATGCCTACATACGCAAGGGCGCGTAACGACACGCTTTTTTATTCCATCGGCCCAAGGGACAAAAAAAGAGAGGTGGCCGATTTGCTAGGCTGCTAGACCTCGATCACGCGTGTCGAGCTGATGACTGCGCAAGTTTACGCAAAAGCGTATAACGCGCGAGGTTGGGAGTTCGGATGCCGGCCGCAGCAACCGCGTTTGGACGGGAGCGAGATGAATGAACAACTTTATTTGTCCCTGGTTAAAGGGAAGGGGGGCAATAAGACAGAGGGTGGTGGGGAGGAACTACTTGAAGTAGTCCTTCTCTACCTTCTCAGCCCACTCCAGGATGGCCTCCTGAATGTCGGGCCTCGAGCTGCGCAAGGCAGCCTCCCACTGCTCCTCACTAGAAATTAGGCGTTTCAGGAAAGGGGGGAAGAGGATGCTTAGGGCAGCGCCACATGATGCGGAAAGTTTATGAGAGCGTTGGTGTACCGCGCTCCTGGCACATGCGCACTAAAGAAACAAGGTGTTCGACACCGTCACCTAATGTACGGCTTTCATCACGGGCTTTGAAGTGAATACTACAGTTTAACTACACACACATTTCCTGTTTTTCATTCGGATGTCAGGACACACGATTTCATAGTGTTACGTAAGAGCAGCAACGCACATTGTAGGCATTGTACAAAGGGGCGTAGCCAGAAGTACTTTTCTGAAAAAAAAAAGGGGGGGGGGGAGGGGGGGGGGGTTCCACGACCCTTCAGGCATGTTCGTGAGTTTGTATACGAACAGTGCTGGTCAAAAGTTCGCAGGCCACGCTCCCACAGGAATACATGGGATAGTGGCCTGCGAACTTTTGACCTGCAGTAGAAAAGCAACTACAAGACGGGACGAAGAAAGGACACAAACCACGGCGCTGACTAACAACCAAATGTGCTTTATTCTGCCAGTCCACATATATATGCTCCGCCACAATCTCAAGAGAAAACGGAAAAGCGGAAAGGCAAAAAAGCAAAAACACCAAAAATGATGATCAGCCTGCGCAGAGGCAATGAAACGCTCAATCTGACAGAAATGTTATCTCCTTCGGAAGGAGTGAGCCTCCCCTCGATTTCACTCCTTCCGAAGGAGATAACATTTCTGTCAGATTGAGCGTTTCATTGCCTCTGCGCAGGCTGATCATCATTTTTGGTGTTTTTGCTTTTTTGCCTTTCCGCTTTTCCGTTTTCTTGAGATTGTGGCGGAGCATATATATGTGGACTGGCAGAATAAAGCACATTTGGTTGTTAGTCAGCGCCGTGGTTTGTGTCCTTTCTTCGTCCCGTCTTGTAGCGCTGTTTTCTACTGCAAGTCATGAACCAACCAGCCCAAATGCGTACTCAACGTTTGACCCCCCCGTGTACGTGTGTACATACTGACGCAAAAATGAGAAATTTTCGGGAAGTATAGAAGGGGGGGGGGGGGGGGGGTAGAACCCCCAAACTTCCACCCCATACGTACGCCAATGATTGTATACATAGCAAAACAACGAAACTAATGTACGGGCAATACGGCTATCTGTTAACGCTGATAGCGTACAATAAAATGGACACCAAACGGAGCAAATTATTTCTGCATAAATCCTGCGAAGTGGACGCAATTTAATTAAAGGAAATACTGTTCATTCACCAGAGAGTCGCCCCGTAAGGCGTATACCGAGGGGATGACATCGCCAGCCCCGAATTTTTCGGACGCCGGTTGTATATTTTTATCTTACATACGCACACACACATGGGGGGCGTAGGAAGCGAGAGGCGCCTGACAGAAAGGCCGCGAGACAGCTATATACCACATATGCGGCTGCAACCGAGCCATAGCAGCATTTCAGAGTCAGGGAAACGCGATACGTTGAGAAGTAACGAGGGGTCGGAGAAACGATGGATGAGACGACAGGACGTCGGCCTCCGTTCTCAGTGCAAGCCCGCATGCACGAACTCAGAGAGAGAGAGAGAAAAAACCCGGTAGTGAATATGACGAGACTTGACGACTGCTGGTGAGATGCGTCATCTCCATGTTTTCCTTCCTGTCTTTTCGTTCTCATTTTTTTCTGCAGGCGACAACGCGTGCACGGTAGCGCCAGAAAGGTGACACCACACGTGGAAACAATGTAACGCGCCTACGTGTCTTCCGCGTGATACAACGCAGGTCCGCCACGTGACTCATTTAAAGCGCGTTGCCCCGTCAACAAGACGTTCAACATCGGCAAAAACGCGATACTAAACACAACGCTGCCGTGCATGTTGTATCTTTACATAGGCGTGCGCAGGGTTCCCCTTCAGGGGGGGGGGGGGGGGGGCGAAGGTTTATCGCAGCGCCCCCCTCCATATTAATTCAATGTATGGGGCAGAATTTGCGCCTCCCTCTCTTAGGTGACTAGGGGGGGCGGCCGCCCCCCTCTGCCCCCCCCTCGTGCGCACGCCTATGTCTTTACACAACCAATGTCAACCGCCAACTTTTCTTCGCGCGAGGAGTTGCCACCTACAAGCTAACTAAGACGAGTGACGCGTCGTCAGGTTACATGCATAGCCCGAATAAGAGAGCGCGCGCGTTTACACGTTTCAACTGTATACGTTCAACAAGTGAGAAAAGGTAGGGGTGTGCGAACAGTGAAACTTAGAACCGTATCGAATACTAGTCGAATAGTTTTCGAATAGTAAGCCAACCATTTTCAAGACTGGCCTATAATTAACTTTTCATTTGAAACAAGTATTGACAAACTTTAACAAATTAACATTACCATTGCATTTAACCAACAAAAGATACGACAATTATGTAAACTGCTTGAGCATGCGAGGTATTTCTGAACTGTAGGGTGAATACAGCACTCACTTTTAGTATCTGAAGTAGTACTTCGTCACCAGCTTCTAAGTAACATTGAGACATACAAATTAAATAATATTTCATGAATGAACATCATGAATCTCGCGATAATGATTGAATTGAGGACATGTTCGCTTCGGCCACACTGAAGTTTAAAGCTAAAAATTCATTCATCCGGTGACGAGTAATAATAATCTCTTGAGTTTTACGTCCCAAAACCACGATATGATTATGACGGACGCCGTAGTGGAGGGCTCCGGGAATTTCAACCATCTGATGTTCTTTAACGTGCACTTAAATCACACAGTACATGGGCCTCTAGCATTTCGCCTCCATCGAAAATGCGACCGGGATCGAACCCGCGTCCTTCGGCTCAGCAGCCGAGCACGGCAACCAATGATCCACCCTGGCGGACGGTGACGAGTAAAAGCTCCGATAGACTTGTAAAAGCTTGATCTGCAGGCATATTGGTAATTTACTAATTAGAACAACAAAAATGATCCATCGCTTTTCCAACGTCTTTTTCCTTCGTGGCTTTCCCGTCGGCGCTCATTATTCGAAAATTATTCGAAAAATATTCGATGGTTCGAATATGCGCTATTCGATTTGTTATTCGAAATTTTTCGAATATTCGCACACCCCTAAGAAAAGGTAAAAAAAAAGAAAAATACCTAACATGAAGACTTTGACGATTGTGATTTTAAAGGAAGAACCGGCGGCTCGAGTGACAGCACACGACGACCAGCTGTGCATCCGCTGAGAATAGCTCATCCAAGGTCTTCACAGCTGGCGACCGATATTCTATACGTCCACGCTACGGACAAGAGTACCGCTATGGCCCCGTATGCCCATACGTCTCGCATAGTGCGGGGCCGCCTAGGCGGCGTTATGTGTCACAGCAGTGCCACTTATGCAATAGTGGTATATCATTAAAGTTTCTGCCGCACATCTCTAACACGGCCATAGGCGCGCGCAGGGTTCCCCTTCAGGGGGGGGGGGGGGGGGCGAAGGTTCGCGCAGCGCCCCCCCCCCTCCCTATTAAGTCAATGTATGGGGCTGACTTTGCACCACCCCACTCGAGTCGCAGCGCCCACCCCCTCCATATTATGTCAATGTATGGGGCTGACTTTGCGCCCCCCCCCCCCTCTTAGATGACTAGGGGGGGGCGGCCGCCCCCTCTGCACCCCCCCCCCCCCCGTGCGCACGCCTATGAACACGGCAGTAGCAAAACTATAATATAACAGCACAGCTTTTTGACGAGAACAGCGCATCGGAACTGACAATTACCCCGATTGTCCTAGTTTGTTCTTTCGTTTTGTGCTCGTCAAAAGCCGCGCTGTTGTGTCTCCAAACCATGCGTAACCGGCTGTAGCCCAATATTTGACGTTACTAAGTGCTGCAATAATGCTGCAACGCAGTGGTATACATAGTGTTCGAAAAGAAAACGCATTGCTGCAACGAGAAATAAGCTGGTGACGTGTCTTCTTGAGGAAAGCTTGAAGGGCGAAAATATAATCTACACCAGAAAGGCACGCGGACTCAACACCGTGTTTGTCCCTCTATTAATACGTTATAGTTTGTTTTTTTTGTTTTTTTTTCGCCGTTTGCTTCATGCAAGGAAATAATTGGAGATAACACAATAATGAACCCAGACGAGAAATATTATTAAAGGCCAAAAATGTCAAGGACATGCACGTACAGCCAGCGTCAAAAGTTTATGGACTGCGAAACGCAAGAACGAGATGAATTGGATATTCCCGTTGCTTGGGCAGGCAACCTTGAATTTTGATTTTCCGGCCTGTTTTAAAACGTGCTAAGAAAACGTACTGCGCAGTTCGACCGAATACAGCCACAAACTGCTGGGAAATGCTAAGTTTTCCCAGACCTATAGCGGTCTCTAAATCCCCCCCCCCCCTTTCCTTAGCGAAAAAACATTATGGCTACGCCCTCGGTCATCCAACCCTAACCAACTCCAGTGCGATGGTACAGGGTATTGTTAATTAAAGCATAATATTAA
The DNA here is from genome assembly GCA_030522465.1 of Rhipicephalus appendiculatus. Classification (NCBI taxonomy): domain Eukaryota; kingdom Metazoa; phylum Arthropoda; class Arachnida; order Ixodida; family Ixodidae; genus Rhipicephalus; species Rhipicephalus appendiculatus. The sequence goes on along the minus strand of JALIZH010032938.1, from coordinate 733,465 downwards.
TGAACATAGGCGTGCGCACGAGGGGGGCAGACCCCCCCCCCCCCCAAGTTACCTAAGAGGGGGGGGGGCAAAGTCGGCCCTATCCATTGACTTCATAGGGGAGGGGGGGCGCTGCAACAAACCTTCGCCCCCCCTGAAGGGGAACCATGCGCACGCTTATGTTAATGAATGCCAAATAACGCCAACGACCTTTACATACTCCCATGTTTTTCCTACAGGAGACTCTAGAAATTTTGCACGACGCTCGAAAATCGTCTTTGCGAATGAAGCAGACCGAACAATTAACTGTGACGTGCAGCAGCAAATTAATTACAGCCGGAGTAATTAAAAAAGGGAGCCGGGATCTACAAGGTGTTTGTGTAGGATGTACGGGGCAGAACAATAATGAGATGTCGTGTATTCCCCTCCCTTGCGTCGTACTCAATCGCCAGGTGTGCAGGCTCGAAAATTGGGATTTTGAAACACTCTACGTGAAACATACTGTGCACCTTTTCGTTTTGGGTTGATTTCTTTGACTGAAGCATGAAGATCTATAAGAAGTACAGAGGTCGGCCTTTCGAAAAATTGTAACGTCCGCACCATCTCTTGTCGGCAAGACGTTTCGCATATATTCGAAGCGCGCTATATGGCACAACGAATGACTGACCCCCAAAAGACAATTAAGCGTTCGCGGAGGGTAGCAGACTTTTTAAACATTTACGCTCAACACTGGTGCAACACTAGTACAGCACTGGTTATAGTTCACTATAGCAATGGTAGACTGAAGCAGGGGCGTAGCCAGAAATTTTTTTCGGGAGGGGGGTTCAACCATACTTTATGTATGTTCGTGCGTGCGCTTGTATGTGTGCGTGTATATATACGCAAGCAAAATTGAAAAATTTCGGGAAGGGCCCCCCATTGGCTACGCCACTGCACTGAATCACCAGTGTAGTGATCAACACTGGTGCAACAATTAATGGCACATATGCCTCAGGCTGACGTGTTGTTCCGATTCTACAATTGGACGTTGTAGTGCACCTGCCACACCGCTGCAATAATTGACGCTGTGTCTAGCGCCTAACATTGCCTAATATTTCGAGTTTATATACACTGGTTTCACTCAAAGTTAGGACGGTCGACTACTTCAGAACTGCAGCAAACATATCACCTAACGTAAACTAAAGCGCGAGCTTTCGCCGTTAGTTATTGCGGGTGAAATACCGGGCTAGTACTCAGTTAATTCATGTTACTTACAATTATTCAGCACGACTGCATTGGCAGCACATTAATATCGCGCGAAACGCCAATTGCATTGCGAAGTGATGATTAGGGTGAATCCAGGACGCGAACATGTAAGCCGATCGAAGACCACATTTCGAGGCTCGGCTCGCCAAATACGCGACAATCGGCGCCTGGCAACAATATATAAAATTTTTTTTCGAGAGAGAGGTTAGCAGAGCTCTCGATTAAACTTGCATACATATTTTTCTTCCTTCTAATTCCAGCGTACGCAGATGGACCAATCACGGCGCGACGAATTAGCAAACAACGTTCGTGCATCGATTCGGCAATTGCACAATTGCTACCCGCGGCGAAGTGGGTGAAAAAAGCAAACACCGCGCGTGCTCTTTCAAATAATTGCTTCAAATACAAGCGGTGAAACAGAGAATGCTAATTACTAGAATGGCTAGTAACAGATTGCGAGAGCTCGGGGCTCGTTCCATTTGCAATTTAAATCCACGCATGATCATGCTCACAAATTGGCGGAAGCAACTGTTGACTGGCTTAACATATGCGACGCATTTGATCCTGCAGGCAGAACGGAGGCATGTGACGCGTTTAGTTTCTCTTCCGCGTACCGCCACACGGTGCCTTCACGGCAAGGTGTTAACGGGAGCGCGAAGCGCGCTGAAATTTTTCTACCGCGGAGACAGCACGCACAGCTGCATCCTCCATCCGAGAGAGATAAACGCATCCTCGCCTCGGGGAAAGCCCTCCCGGGATTATTTGATCTTGCCGCAACGAAAACGGTGCCATGCGCGCTTAACATACACCGCGATATACAACACAAAGACCTTATCTTACCTCCAGCGGTAGCTTGGCCCACTGCTTCCTCGTTTCGTAATATCGGTTCTCGAACGTCTGATTCCAGTAACTCCTCGACTGAGGCTTGAAGTTGAGCGTCGGGTAGACGTCGGGTGTGTGGATATCCACATCGCGCCGCACTTTCAGCGCACGGCAATCGCCGGCAGCGGTCAACGTATCCCGCTTCGCCCAGGGCCACGTGAAGGAAGACTTCGATGAAGGCGCCTTGTCGTGCACGAAGTTGAGCGATGAGTCTTCCTCCCGCCGCCGCTGATCGCCGCCGTACAAGCGCTTGCGATGCAGTTCGGACAACTCTCCGGCGTCGTTCGAATAGTGGTAAAAGAACACGAGAGCGGCACACACGAGCAGGCAGGCGGCGACTAAGGCGCGCACCTTAGCTTTGCGGCTCGCGCACATCATGACGACGCTGGGCCCGCTGTCGCGCTCAGCTGGGAGAAGGCCGACGACGGCACTGCACCATTCATGCGGGACTACAAGCGAACGGGGGATAAAGTGGACGCATGACGGCGAAAGGCGCACGCGAAAAGCAGAAATCACAGGGAACACTCCTTCCAAACAAGCACAGGGAGTCACGTCTCCAGCGGAGCCGCCGTCGACGCGAGACGTGCCATGGCGTGAACTAGCAAGCGTCGGAGCAGCGGGCGTACTGATGCGAGGCGATCAGCCGTCGCCTTTGTTAGGCCTACATAGCAGACGACGAAAAATCGAACCGCCGCTGCTGCGGCGCTGCGGTCCGAAAACAAGGGACCGATGGAAAGGGAAGCACACGAGGCGGAGACTAGCGACTCATCAAAATTACAAGTTGCAACACTCCTTTCGTGCGCACTTGTAAAAAAAATGACACGCATTTTCTCTAACTTCGTTTGCCGCGCCACCTGCAGAGTAGTTTTTAAACTATAAATTGTCAATAAAAATTAAATGTAATGCAAAAGGTATCTTTTCTTTTGAATCATAGATGGCGCGACAACTTTTAAGTTTCAGAAACAAGTAACGAAAATGACGCAATATACGGATTGAGTTTTGCATCGGTTCTGTCACTAATGTCTTTCACAACTACGGTAGAAGCTCGCTTATGCGCAGGACAGGCGCTGGTTCATACAAACATCCGAGAAAAACGCAGGCAGCAAGGGGGGCACGAGGCAATCGCGGATGGATGGCAGCCTATGCACTGGCTGACTCACGAACCGAGATTCCGCGGTAGGGAAGAAGTGGGTTTGCGGGCGGCGGCAGCAGAGTCCGAACTTCGCGCGTTATCGTTTCTTCGTTCTCTCTCCCTCTCGTCGCGCCTTCTCTTTCTCTCGGAAAAACAAGCGCACCGAAACGAGACGAGGACGAGAGTGGTTGGAGAGAAGCGCTGCTGCTGCTCTTGAAATAGACGACCGCAGGTGGAAGTGGAGCAGTGGAGCAAATGCTTGCGCGCGCGCGCTGGAAGTGGCTGCTCACCTCTCTTTTTCTTTGCCGGGTCAAAGCGTCGAGTAAGCTACGAGTACAGTGTTGCTTCCGTAGGTATCGTATGCACGTAACTTTAGCTTTTCTTGCCACGAGGAATAATAAGCTTGAGAGAAATAATAAGCATGTGCCGAAACAACATCCGCGGGGAGTGTGGGGGGGTGAGGAAACAGTGACATGAAGTGCCACCTGCCAGAGGTCTGGGAGGTTAGTGCTCTGAGCATGGTACATACCTGTTACCTGGATTCAGCATATGGTACATCATGCTCATGGCACTCAGTATGGCACATACCTGAACTCCCATGGTACCTGCAACTTTCGTTCGAGAAGTTGGCAACTATATAGTTTTTGCCCTGATTTGTCTGGCCCTCGAAAAAGCTTGCATGCAGTAACTTGTCTAGCAAAAATGAAGTGCACAATATTTTTCCCGACAGCTAGAAATGCAAGAACAGTGTGTTTAAAAAAAAATGAAATCTTAATGCATCTTGTTTACGCATGTAAGGTTACGATAAACATGGGGATTGCAGTAGCAAAACACATGCACCTCATCCATGATGGACATCATGACTATTGTCTTAAAAGGTGCAGCTTCATGCAGCAGGCTAGAAACTGTGGGTGATGCGAATTTATTAAATGCATCTGGATATTTACAGATACCCTAATCTTTACAAACATAATCACACGAAGTGTAATGTATAACACAAAAAATGCTTTCAATGAGAACTTTATTTGCATATTTACAATTATACACACACACACACACACAATTCAATCATACAGGACATTATCCTTGCACGTCTGATCAAAATGAAGCACAAGTGAAGTGTCCAAAAATTATGAAAAGGTGCAACCGAAGCCTAGAAAGACACTTTATGTATTCACCGGATGGGTGCTTGCTCAACAATGCCATAGCAACCGCTTAGCAGCCGGGCTCCTTCGCAGGGAACACCATCCCTGGGTGGCAGATAGGGCCCTGCATCTCCTTCGTATACAAATCTGAACAGTGAGTCAAGGTATAAATCATTTGTAGCCAATTCAGGTCATGCTTGCAACAGGCTGTTCTTCAAGTACTGTTAGACACAACCAAATAAATCCAACAGACAGTTAAGCCAGGGAAAGCATACAGGGACAATATTTGTTGTTTTTAACTGCAGTGTAGTAATGATGAGGTAAATTAAAAAAGTTGCGGGTTTGGATCTCACTGACGGAAAGGGCATTTTTTGTATACTTTAATTGATTTCAAATTACCTCGTAATTATCACAGTACAGTTAAAAAGAATAAATATTGTCCCCTATGCTTCCACTGGCTTAATATAGTCTGGTGGGTTCATTTGGTTGTGTCTAGCAAAGAAACGAGCACCTAGAAAAAATTCCCCTTGTTTTCGTTCTTAAAAACTGTGTCAGAATAAGCATGAAACGCTCAGATATAGATAGCAGTGTGATTTTAACATGTACACATTAGCGAGACTAGTCTAGTCGAGGTTGACATGAAGATATTGGTCCGTTTATGCAAAGAAAGAAATCAATAAAACAGCCAGCCAATGAGTAACAAGTTCAAGTGCAGAGGAAAGAGAAATGTAAGTCAGCAGAGCAGTGATTACGATATTGGCAGGTATAATGCAATGGTTGAATGGCTTCCTTGAGGGCCATTGGAAAAGATTTACAAGTTCAAGGCAAATGACGGCACGCACAGCCCGACTGACAATAAATCTCAGAAGTCTTAATTAGTATGCCCAAACTGCTTATGCATCACTACTCACATGAAGTAGTCTGCTCATTGGGCACAACAGAAGAACTGAAATCAATCTCATCGTATTTAGATGCAAAAGGTCAAATTCTGCAGAATTGGGATTTTGAACTGCAGTGTCTAACATTCTGAAAGAAAAGACTTCAACATCAAATCTTGTGATCCGAAATGCAATATTCACAACTCCACAACAGAAAGACAAGTTGTAATCATGCTATCCCCAACTAAGTATTTACCTAGTCAGCTTTACAGAGGAACAGTGCCACTTTATTATTTTTCATTTGCAGTTACCCAAACTATTTATGAAACATGCATGGGTACAAAAGTAAAATACAATGTTTTAAGGTCAGTCACCACTCTCCCTTTTCCTTGCCAATCAATTTCAGGCAATTTGGTTCAGTGGTAGCATTATAGTGTTACAGTTCTCTTTAATCAGGGGAGTGTAGCCAGCGGGTACCACTCAGGTATGTGCTCCACACTGTTAATTTCTGCATACCGTAGCATGAAACGACGCTCAACAAGACATGCCCGCCCAGCCATCACACTCCAATCAAGGGCTTATGTGCTATTTTGGTCCTCGGCATCTGAAAAACCCAGCAAGCGCAAGTCAAAGGATACGGAAGCCGCAACACCCAGTAGGCCGACTGGGACAGTTTGACGGGTTCCTTGTTGCCTGGGAAGAAGACGGGTGCGGAAGGACCTGGCTGCACTCGGGGGTTCAATGTCACGTGTACAGGAGCCTTGGGTGTCACTATGTGCAGTCGCATCAGCTGCGCTACCTGCGGCTTGGCAGATCTGCATGACAAGCGTCAATGTGAAGAGGCTGGCTGGCAGGCCTGTTACTAGTACATATCTTGAAATATCGACGAACTCAGCCTTGGAAATACGTGCATGCAAGCGTAGGAAATTTCGTGAAAATATACACACACTGGAACTAGTAACAGCTTAATGAAACAACATGGTTCGAAAGGAAAACCAGAGCACACATGCGCCATAGATGATGTAGTAGAGATGGACATGCTGATCATGAGACAATCCAAGAACAACTAAAGCAGCCATGCACCTTAAAAGAATCAGTTCAGATAAAAACACAGTGCATGATACCTTCTAATAACATTTCTCAGTGGCGTAGCCAAGGGGGGGGCTGGGCGGGTTCAAACCCCCCCCCCCCGAAATTTTTCAGTTTTGCTTGCGTATATATGCACACACACATACAAACGCACGCACGAACATACATAAAGTATGGTTGAACCCCCCCCCCGAAAAAAATTTCTGGCTACGCTCCTGACATTTCTCTAAAAAAAGCCACCTCTTTTCATGATAACGATAAGCAAGGTACACTAACACACTGATCATGACCGTGTTTTTGCATTTGACGCGCTTTAATCAGTTACCTCTCACATGTTGTCAAAAACAAGGCAATGAGTTCTAGTTAGCTGTGTTGTCCAGCATGTGCGAACGAAGTCATAACAGTGCAAGGTGACCGGAAACCAACAAGTGGTGGCTATCGTTTCACCACTAAAACACAACAGGTGCACAATCAACAACAGCTTCCCTTCACTGATTCAATATATTATGGCTTTTAAACGCAAATGTAGTGAATGTAAGAACAGTATCTTGTATTTGTTGCTTTGCAGGTCACCGTGCTGTCACTACATCGAGTTTAGAGCCTGCATATTAACGCGATAGTGTTAAAGAGCTCGTTTCGCAGGAATTCCGGCATCAGCGTCGGTGTTGTTGGTTGTGAGCGAAAAATCTTTGTCCATGAACGAAAAGTCAAGAAAGAAGCAAATAAAGTAAATAATAAAAAGCTTCGGTTCTAGTGGGAATCTAACCCAGGTCGTCTGCATGGCAAGCAGGTGTTCTACCACAGAGCCACACCATTGCTTGAAACTGCTATGGAAAAAAACACTACATATAAAAATGTCATGTAGTGGAAGGAATATTGCGTGGCAGAAGCGTAGATTCGTACGAGGTGTCAAAACATGTGAATTGCACAATGAGTGGGTTGTTTTAAAGGCCCACACATTACAAAGCACTCAGGCGTAATTAATCATCATTATCAGCAACAGGATCAACAAACTGTACAGGTGCGCCTGGCACCTTACAAACGCGTAGTGGGCGCTTCCGAACAGTACTTGCAGTAGGAATTCTAGAATACTTTGAAATAGCCAATGTTACGCGCACAGACGTATGTTTCTTTGCTGCACAGCTGAGGTGCCCATTGAGAAGTGAAGCGAAGCCAGGCCAGAGATTGAGAACACGATGGAAACGGGGCCCGATTATGCTATCGCGTTCTACTCTTGAAGGCGAAGCTCAAGCGTACTCCAACTTTTTTACAAATTTGCCCCATCTCCGCAGCATTTTTTGCTGGATGGACAGAGCAACATATTATGATTATTACGTTATTCAAAGAAAGCTGACTTCACAACTTACCGGCAAAGACAAGGGAAATATAGAGGCATGTGACTGTTGGCAATCTTGTTGGCATTGTCCTGGAAGGAAATACAAAAGAACCGAATAAGTTTTCAGGTCTTTCATAGAGATGAGTACAAAGTAAAGATTTTTGCTTTCACATGAATAGTTTAGAGTGTTTAAATGTGATAATTCACAGTTGTGAAGGTAAGAAAGAGTGGTTTTTCATATAAAGAAAGTATAGTAGACTCTCGTTGAACGGAACCTAAAGGGACGAAGAAAATGTGTTCCATTTAACAGGAGTTCCATTTACTGAGAGATGAACAGGGTTGCAGTATTCAGGTACGAAACCAATCATAGTAGAGGCAGTTCCATTTAAGCAGCAATCCCGTTCAAGAGATTTTCGTTTACTGAAAGTCTGCTGTACATTTGGACCACAGAAAGAACTTGCACATTATCTACAACAGTAATAAAAATGAATGCATCATTTTCAGCATAAGTGAATCACCCAGACAATCAATGCGGAATAAGAGGTTCAAGCCAAAAAAAACACAACCAATTCGAATGTCTGAAACACTTAAATTACTTGTCCTTTATGTCATGTGGTAGCCACAGACACCTTTTCAAGTAGTATGCAAAGATTGTTTACGAAAAATTGTTTGCATGAACAGATCCAAGCACCATCTGTAATGTCCACATTGTGTCCGAGTACACCTGTCTTAGAGAGCCCAGTAAAACTGAAATGACATAAAGATTGGCCTAAAAGGAACCAGAATCACAAACACATACATAGTCTTACTAAATTACAGAGAGGTACTAATTCAGCAGAAGACTGCATCAATATCCAGCTTTATGGAACCACCTCTATTAGATACTACGGCTAGTTGCTCTGATGAATGAATGAATCATGAATAAACATGTTCAATGATATAGTCAACGAGTATACTTCAAATAGAGTCAATGAATAATATGTTTCACTACAACACTCAGCATGTGATGCTCTAGTGCTCACCTTAACCAGGCCAGTGCTTGTGGTACGCAGCATCCTTTCGGGTGAAGAGCACATAAACCTGTGGCCCATGGTGGCATTCGTATTCAACCCCAATGAACACCTTCACGGTGAACTGCATCCCGTCCCCTGTGTGCACACAGTAAGAGCAATAAGCACTAGTCCTTTCAACGTGACGAACAAATACAGATCGGCACCACTGTTTCTACGAGGAGAAGGCCAAAGTCCTTTCACGGGCCAAGCAGGTTGCAGCTGGGAAAGCGCAAGCACCCACAGGGTGCTAACTATCAAATCCTTCCAATCTCACTTCACCTGTGCCTCCTTAGCATAGGCATGCACTGGGCTCCCCATTTGGGGGGGAGCGGGAGGGGGGGGGGGACAAAGTTTTATCAAAGCCCACCCTCGTAGGTAGAGTCGAAAAGACAACATGTTTTCTTGGGATGCAACATCGGGGGGGGGGGGGGCTTTGGCCCCCCATTATCGTCAAAAACCTGTATGGCCATAACCCTGCTGTATAAACAATGACAGGACAAGTCCGACTGAGTAAACATATTGGGCAGAATTTGCACCCGCCCCCCTCCCCAGGTGATTAGGAAGGGTGTACACCTCCCATTTACAAACAACTCCCTTCTGTTTCCCCTTTACCCAGCAGCTGTCAACAAGAGCCTTATCGAAACGGTCACCAATAGAAGGCCAGTAAAAGGGGAAGCGCTCGTTACATAATGAATCCCTTGGCTGGCCTAGCTGCAAACGTAATAAATGCTTCTTCATAAACTTCATAGTTAAGAGCTTTGAATGGACAGCATCTGTTGAGAGTGCATGTGGCAAACACTATGTTCACAGCGTTGTTGGAAAGCAGGTCACTGACCAATGTCAAAACAAAACAAAACAATGTTACGGGATCTGTACGGATCCCGAAACGTCATTTTGTTATGTTTAGACATTGGATCAGTGACCTGCTTTGCTTTTCAACAATGCCTTCACCTGACCACATGGTATTCCGTCAAACTCTCAACTATGTGCTCACAAAGTGCTGTTTTTTTTTTTTTTAGTATTTAGCTTGCTTTACTTCATGGGCTTCACCAGTGTTATGACCGAGGAACATACTTTTATCAAGATATGTATTAGCAAGGTCCAACTGAATGTAGTTATTATGTACCAATAAATAACATCTGGTAATAAAACGGTAACATCTTGGTAATAAAACAGTTACATAAACAATGCAACTGGTTTATAACAGCATAAAACTTGAATGGTTCTTGTCAATATCTATGTCACGAATACAATGTGCTAATAATTAATACAACATACTGCAACGAAGCTGCTTTCATGTAAGATGCGATTTTACCAGAATGTGGCTTGTTTGAATAGATAAAAGGAGTTTGAAGTTTTGACTACGCCGACGATTCACTCACACGCCCTCCCAGCTGCTCCCGAACTGACCCATCAATTAACTCACTCGCTCGTTAATCACAGGGGTCTCTCACCTTTGCCGTTCTTCTTGCCCTTCCACGTCTGGGCCCTCTTGCCCTCCCAAAGAGAAGGGCCAGCGGTCTTTGTCCACTTTGACGGCCACATCCCAGGGCAGCAGAAAGTTGGTGCCAGCCACAAATCCAGGCTGGTCCTGAATGCCTGCAGAGAGCCACAGCACATGAACAGATCGCCATATAATAAACAGCCTGCCACTGCTTTGAACACATTGTCAGTCTTGCAACTTGAGTGCAAGGCACAGTGGCTGCACCTGGCCATTCTGCACAATTGCAACCGTATAAGTGCAGAGAAAAAAGGCAGTCCCCTGACGCTACAAGCAATTTTAAGGCAAGGAATGAAAAACAAAAAAATAAGATGTACCCGCAAGGCATTGAGCAATTGACTTACCAATATTATGCGAGTAGAGACTCGATGGCCCGAGGCAGACTAAAGACCACGAACTATAGCTAGGAAGGAGACCAGGAGGACTGAGTGAATGCAACATTCCCGGGAGGTATTCCGTGTTGGAAGGCACCAAGGCAGCCTTGGCTGCATCTGAAAGAGGCATACCGTTAGTCTACAGTAAACTGCACTAAACTACAGTAGATGTGGCCAAGAGAAACAACACATAATGAGAAACCTGTCTGAACATGGCCAGTCCTTTCAAGTCTTAAAGGGGCTGTCCAACACTTTTGAAGCATACACATTTTATTTGTGGACTGCACAGAGTGGCTGGGAATAATTTTAGCACAGGTCAAAGCACCGATATAAGTAGATTTATTATATTAATCCAGCGATGAAATCACTACATCGCTGCCGACTGCATCAACACGTAGTGGCGCTCACCATAACTATTCCGGGTGGAAATGACGGAGAACGATGCAGGCCTTCGATTGGATAAATTTAATGTTAGAAGTGATCGAGGCAGTAGATCAAAAAAGAGATTATTATTGGATTTTCTTTTGCCAGATTTCCCACTGAACGCCAAATAGACGCCGTTGCAACAACAACAAAAAAAGACTACTACAAAGCACAATAGTGGCACTAGCTACTATTTCGCCTTTGGCTTTTTGCTTGCATGGGTCGGATGTCCATATGAAAGGTCTCTCGCTTCTTTCTCTTGCTTGGCATTGGAAAGCTGCCTTGTTTCACACATTTCATGGGGTATCCCCCTTCAAGTTCGAGAAATCTTTATTTGCTGTACTTTTTATACTATCAAAAACAGATGGTTTCATAAAAAAAAAAACTTGAAAACACAGTAGGGGCACTGCCTACTTTTCAGCGTGTGGCGTCCGGGCATAAAAAAATGTGCACACAATAATTACAATAAATCCATTTTACAAAAATAGTATAATACATACATAAAAGACAAAATGTGTACACTGACCGTCATCATCAGGGTCATCCGTTTGCTGTGTTCGGGCGTCTGACAATGATATGCTTTTGTCGCTGTCATCATGATCAGAGGATGCGGAATCTGCAACAGCAACATGCAGGAAAAGAAAACAGCTTTAGAAAAACATTCTAATGCCGTCGCTAATATGGGAGCTGAAATAAATAAATAGCATTTATAATCTTTAGGGATGGGCGAATATCCGAGAACTTTGAATATTCAAACGAATATTACATTATTCAAATTCACTTCGACATGAATTTAAATTATTCTAAATTTCAATGTATTCGAAAATGAACAAATATACGTGTTTTTTTTTTTAGTTTTTTTACCGCATATAACCCCCTGGAAAGGTGGCTTCACTGCAGCGCGGGGCTGCTATGCCGCGAGACCACCTATCCAAAAAAAAAATCCGCACCGCCGCGAAGTCGCACTTCAAGGTTAAGCGTGCATACTACCTGCATCTCTACTATTATTTTTGCCTTTTTTTAAGTTCAAAGGCTAATTTAAGGGCTTATATGTGCTAAGCATAGCAAATTTTAAAATGTAAAGTATTTTGCTGCTTATAACTTGCACCCTACTGCTATCCAAATTATGATACAATTCAAAGTTGCTTCCACTTTGCTTCGAACCAAAAAAAGTGACATTCGCACAAGCCTTGTTGAATTCTTCAAAATATTATGCAAGTAAGTTGGGTCATGACCAAACTGCTGATTTTTCTTCATAAACATGGGATTTAAACTTTTAAAACTACACGATTCGATATTATTTGACCAAATCACACTATTTGCTTCGAATTCACTTCGAACCTAAATGTGCTATTCACCCATCCATAATAATCTTGTTCATTCATTCAATCACCCGACTCTCATTTCCTCACTCCACCACTCTGTCATGGGATTGAATGACTGAAAGATTCGACCGCTGTTGGAACAAATGGACGCCTTTCACACCGTAGTCCAATGAACACATGGACACTTATTAAGGGGCCCCCTAAACCACACCGAGTTGAAAAGCGAAACAGTAGTTTCTTTCTTGCCTTCACTACCCTTCCTACAAGCGCTATCTCCATCTCGCCACTTATTTCTTCCTAAAGCACATGGAATGTCAGCACTAAGCGTTGAGCCTGTCATGATTTCACGCTTTTCGACTACACACTGCTATCTCCGCTTACGCAGTTGCAAACGCAGAAAACGAAATGAAATCAGTTTATCGCCCACGATAGTCATGCGAGACAATGCAGGACGGGCATGCGACTGCATGGCAAAGCAGTGTAGGAGACAATTCACAACAAATATCTCCCATATATCAACCAATAGAGAGCTTATTTCATCCTGACATCACGTGAACAAACTGCTGACATCATGAATTGTGCCGCAAAGACGGGCAACACCGCGAGAGAATAACGCACTCGTTCTTCGTATTTTCAGAAGGTTTTTTAGGGGCCCTTTAACTGCTTTACATCATGGCGAGCTCACCAGCCGCATCTAATAAATAACTAGTAACATAACAAATAATCCAATATAATGCCAATACAACATGCACAACACATAACACACACAATAACACAACACATACAATGTACCACAAATGCCGTGCCACCGGCGTCCGACTCGCCACGAGGGCCCACGGGAAAAAGCCACAGTATCGTATGCACGGACTCTCCCAGGAGCTGTCCGTCGCTGTCCACGCCAAAACCACAAAAAAGACAAAGCGCTTTTCCTCATGCGCCAGCACAACTTCGCTTCCCACCAGGCAGTGCCATCACGTGACCACAGCACATCTCTTGCTCGACGGCGAAATTAACCATGGTAACCATGACTAATCCACCAGACGCGTGTGCGCCATGCGGCAAAAACAACTTTACAGGGCGTGATAGTACCCCCACACTGTCTAATACACGTAGAATTTAAAAAAAAAAGGGTGGGGGGCAGGGGGAGGGAAGGTTCAAGTCTTTCATGGCTTCTAGTATCAATGTTCTACATCAGGCATATTCTTCAATTCGTCAGATGGGTGCTTTTCAAACATGCCGCACTTGAAACAGTTGATGTGCTGATACCTGACATTCCCCTGAACAATTGAAAAAAAGCCCACAGCGGTTCAACAACTTCACAAAACTCAAAGTGAAAGTTCTTAATGTGTCCCTTGCAGTACAGCTTTAATAATTCCAAAATGAAAGAAATGTGAAATTTAAAAACAAACAAAAACAAAATACAAGCTGTCATTAAGCCTTTGTGGTCCCTGCCCGACAACACAACACAACGGCTCGTTGTCGGGCACTGCTGGACAAGTTCTTTCACGGCTTGATTCACGCGTATGTTTTGTCACTACACTATGCACCAGCTGTTAAAGAATAAATAAACTTCTTTTAGTTGAGCTATGAGACTTTTCCATTCGAACTGGAACAGATGGAAAGTGGGAAAAGGTGTCAGACTACAAAGGGTTAGAAATAAAAAGCAAGAGCTGCGGAAATCTGCGCAAGCTCATTAAGTGTGAAAAAAAAAAAAGAGAGCAAAATGCCAGGGCTAGTGAAAAGTACCGCATATTGTTTGTGACCCTACAATAGCAGAAGGAAAATAGGAAATATATAACCGTGAACAGAAAAAGAATTGGCAGGCTCCTGTTCTCCCAGCGCATCTAAGTGCAGTTGCATAATCTAGCTGCTTTTATGGCAGCACTACATGTGCAACTAATGCCCGAAACAAAGTTTTCCTCTCCTCTCCTTCACAAAAGCTCAACAGTCAAAGTGGGCCCCACTATTGGAAAGAGAACATCTTAAAGCTCTGTTACCCAGAAAGGACGTATTCTATAGTTAAGTCAAACTGTAAGTCTTAAACAAGATGATTAGCAAGTCAATGAACTGCAACAAAGGTGAAAAGTTAGTCATCTGAGTTGTCCAGGCTAAAAAGTTAAATACTACAAGGTCTCGACAGTCTACAGGACACCTTCAGATCCACTGGGGGCAAACAAATGTAATCATTGTCTCCAATAGTGGGTTGCAAGACTTACTATATATCCTGACCCACAGCAAGAAAAGGAGAGTCGGAGTCCTGTGCACTTCTGAATAATGGCGCCCGTCAATGCTTCCAAGAAAAAAGCCGTTGGCACCTACCTGAGTCATTGCTAGAGACCGGCGACTGTGAGCTGAAGTCCGACTCCGAAAGCGGCGATGCACTTCGCGAGCTAGATTCGCTGTGTGACAGGCTCTTCGCTCTACTCCGTGATCTCGGCGGCTCAAGCTCAACATGAGGCGCTTCGCCTTCATCTGCTGCAGCCTGTTCCTTGGTCGGCAGCGCTCGGCTCAAAGGCTGGGAAGTTGATTCGCTCCAGGACACCACAGCAGTCAGCGCTGACTCTCAGGTAGAAGTCGTAATTGGCAGCCTAGAAATGCCAGATGTTGACGGTTAACTTGTAAGGAAAGGCTCATTGGCCCTTGTCTAAGAATGATTGCTTGTTGGTCTGACATTATTACAAGTAACTAGTGGCAAAACATTACGCACACACACACAAGAAACAAATGCAACACTACTACACCGATCTTTGTCGGTTGAGTTTCTGTTTTGAGGATGTGTTATCAAAGGCATGCGCACGGTTCCCCTTCAGTAGGGGGGGTGGGAAGGTTCTTCGCAGCGCACCCCCCCTCTCTATTAAGTCAATGTATAGGGGCAGATTTTGCGCCTCCCTCCCCCCTCTCAGGTGGCTAGGGGGGGGCAGCCAGCCCCTTGCCCCCCCCAACCCCCCCCCCCAGTGCGCACACCTATGCGCGTAATTGTTAACGCAAGTTAGTTGTAGTAAGATTGGCCATGCACACGTTAATGAAGCAAGTTCACAACTCCAACTGATGTGGGGTTACTTCAAACACAGTGTCAAATGTCCTTTCTTTAAACCAAAACAATGTTTAATAAGTATGTGAACGAAAAAGCTGTGATTTGTAAGCTTCACATTCAGGACTTCTTGCATTTCCAGGGACATAGCAATATTCAAGTAAATTCATCGACCTGCTTTGCGGAAAGAAAACTAAAATCAAAATTTGCACACGATTATGAAGCAAAACCTGCGGTTCTCACTGCTCTTGGTAATTTTCTTTTTGCATGCAATCACTTTAGAGCAGATATCATGAAAAGTGAGAAACACACAAACACAAATTATCGCGATGAAATTCTGCCTATAAATTGGGCATGTTTCCGCAGTGAATTCTCATCAATGGTTTTCAACACCTACTTAAGTAATTACACGTCTATCAAATGTGCATTTGTTCCTACTCCACCAAGATCCAAATGCATCAAGCACATTTCCTACACCTGTGTGAGTGGGTTCTGGCCAATTCATCGATCAGTACTCTCCATTGCCATACAGAACATACAACGAGCATTTGGAATATCACTAACAGCTGCAAGACAAAGCACAAACAACAATGCTTTCGTGAGAAAAACAGAAACAGCTCATGCCTTGAGAATGAAAGGGTCTTCCCGTGTGCTCTGCTGCCGTCCACAGTTGCAGGTTGAGACCAACACCACCTGGCTTGCGATGGGGCATCAGCAGAGGGCACTCCTCTATGCTCACTTCATCTGCATTCTCAGGAGTTCTGTGAACCTGCAAAAGGAGAAAAAAAAGGAACCAAGACTAATGTGTGTACTGTTCTCACATTTATTTCCATACAACGAGTTACACACAGCAGCTTAGCAGGGAATTCACTGCTTGGCTATGTGTCTACTGTACATTATTACCTACAAAATATTTTATGGAAGCATTACTAATACTATGCCACCATATTGCTGTCAACTTCGCTATTTTACATCTGTAACTAAATATACAGACAAATGGCACCACAGTACACTCGTGCTCATGAAAACCACTGTAGTAATGCATCTGGAATTTTATGACCATGTTAATTTGATGTCCACAACATATGCAAGACTGAGAAATCATTTGTGTAAAGGCTAAGATGGCAGCACCCAGGAACTGGATATAAAGTCATCAATATTACTGGGGGGACAGAACACTATGATGTGATGCTTGCCAGGCACTTCTTCAAATATTGAATGTTTCATAAAAGAGATAGGTAAATCAGCAGGGCTGGGCAGTATCGAAGATACATGTATCTTCGATACTATCTTAGATACTCTTTGGGTATCTTGTATCTGTATCACGATACGTCTCACAAGACGAGTATCTGTATCTGTATTTCCGATACATTCAATTATGTATCGTGTATCTTAAGATACAAGATACAAGATAGGGACCCACCTACTCGCTCTTTCCAATCTACCCCTTCCCCTGAATAACCAATAAAGTTTTTCCACCACCAGCTGTGCGCGTCCCTTTTGGTGAGGCAGAGCAATATGACAGCGCTTGCGCAGTCTTGACAGAAACAAGCGCACGAACGTAGACGTTTCCGAGCTTGCCCACGTGCGCTTTATTTTGTCGATTTTTTTCCCTTTTTATTTGTGTCAGTACCATGATACTCTCAGCCACTTACCAGCGCCGCGTACCACAATGCGTGCGGCGATGAGCATACAAAGTCTGATGCCGCCCTCGTGCGTGGTACTTCATTACGAAATTTGAAGCACGAGGTTGCTTTGCATCTCGTGACTTTCACACACCAGCGATTTGAAGGATCTTGTGGATGTAAGTTTAAATTACGCGTGATTGACTTATGTGCAAATAAGATTCTAACTATAGCACTGCCGGTACCGATGCTAGATCTAATAGAACAAGCGTTTACCTACCAGACGATATCTCGGCGAACCATATCCCTTTCTTCTTGCAATTTCTATTTCAATAGCTCTTGGAATCATAATATGAATGTCAGCACAAGTGTTTTCTTAGTTGTCCCTCTCTTGCATCCCATACATTACCAAGGGCCCTGAACTGTATTTTCTTTTTTTTTTTGGTCTGGTGACAGCAGTATGTCTTTTCTAAGCAGCCAAAATAAGCTCTCGGTTGTATCCTTACCTTTAAGTGTCTGTTTTATTTCTGCTACTGTTTACACATTTATATTCACTTGAGTTTACTCGTCTGCCTAGGCGATTTGGGAAACAAGTATGTCATTATGCGGGCATGCATTAAGTGTACAGTACACCATATTTTGCTTACTGCTTGGTAAAATGGCGAAATTGAGTTTACATTATAATAATGGAAATAATTAGAAGCTGTCTTAAACATCTTAGGAACGGTATTCGAGTAATATTTCTATACCAATTGGTCCGGTCGTCATATGAGCGTCCCAACGAGCTATTTTAGGCAATTTTCCGTATCGCATTGACTTTTTTATTGTCTGACCTGAACAGGTAAGTTGACGATACTTCATGCTTAATTGTCATAGCTATTAGGAGTGCCGCCTGTGTCGTGTGTCTATATGTATTCACTATGAATGTTTGATACGGAACGGCTTTTCTATTTTAATTGTAATTGTTTTCATTTTTTAGGCCTCCTTATTTTTTCCTATTATTAATTGCCAGCTAATCGGAGCTATATGCGGCAATAGCGTGGATAGCGACGTTTTCCGGCGACGATTTGTGCAGCTATACTGCCACGCACTCTTTTCTTTTTTTTTTTTTTGTGTGTGATCGGGTTTAAACCACTGAAAACTGTCATCACCGTTCGGCGCAAGCCGCACCGCAATGTTTCGGAATCTTCGAGATTGTCTCAAATTGTTCTTCCGTGCAAATCCTGCCGTGGCAGCCGCATTTCGATGAAGGGAAAAGGCTAGAGGCGCATGTACCTAGATTTAATTGCACGTTAAAGAACAGCAGATGGTCAAACTTTCTGGAGCCCTCCACTACTGCATCCCACGTTATCGTGGTTTTGGGACGTTAAACACCCAAAATTATTAAGATTACGCGTAGTACACGCGTACTCTAGTTCATTTGCGAGCTTACGCGAGCACCAGCGATAACTCTGGAAGGTGCGATAACCTGATGTATAAAACAAGACGCGTTCTGCCGATGATCAAATTACCGAAGGCTGACGACATTTATTGCCGATCCCAAAGTACAGTGCGCTTTGCTTGTACAGTCAACCACAAAAGTTTGCGGACCACGCGAGCGCGTGCCAAACTGCCTGTCCGCGCCACCTAGCGGTGCGCCATCTACCGTCGACCGTAGTGCTAGGCCGGTAACGGGTCTTCTTGTTATTCACAGGCCTTTCAATTTTCTACAGCATCGTAGCGCACTGCTAGTTCACAGTTTTCACGCGAAGGGCTTATCTGCAGTATGACCGTCACGTTTCTATTTTCATAGCAGGATCATAGCTATCATGGCGTGCCATAAACGGCGTTCCGATGGCTATGTGTCATTTTGTGATGAAGATCGCGACTGATAACAGTTATGCTCTTAGACTGCTCTCGAGGCCGAAGCATGTATACGCAGATGCCAAAAAGCGCGTCGCGTTAAAAAGAGAAAGGTGAAAATTATTTGTACCCAGTCAGAAAACAGACAGGCCATAGATTAAGGGAGGGATGCATCTTTGGCGCTGCGGTGCTGTCGATCGCCGCTGACGTAGCGGAAATGTCGCGAAGAGGCTTTTGGCCACGCGCTCGCGTGGTCCGTAAACTTTTGTGGTCGACTGTACGTTGAGTTACTTGGTTTTCTGAGCACAAGTTAGCCCAATCAAAGAGTTTCGTCTATACCAGAGTGACTGCCGCTTCCTTCATAGTCACCATCACGTGACAATACAATAGGTCTGAGGCGTCTCTGGAGTGCACATGTCATCTCGTTGAAGAAAAATTGATTGCACGATAGTGAGTATATAGATAGAACACTTTACCCCAGTAGATAAGAAGAATATGAAAAGTAATTGCAGTTGTATGTGCTCTACGTATACATAATGCGTCACAAAAAATGTCGCTACCACCGTTGTCACTGATGTACACCGGTGATTCGGTATTGCATAAACGGTCTCTTATGAGCAAGGTAAAACTGAACGCCGGTATTTGCGCCATCGTGCGAGGGCTTCTTATTGAAACACGTGTGGTTAGATGGCAACCTGCTAGCTGGTCGGCAAGCTGAAAAGCGACTCCCACCAATTACAGAAATGACAAGCAAAAATCCGCTGTCAGCGGAGTGTCTAAAGAGCTGTCCTGTTAAGCAGCTAAAGGAATCGGAGAAAACACAGCGCAAAAGAAGACGAGGACAAGGAAGGGCGACGCACACACAACGCTGACTTACAACATTTTATCCAATGGAAGGGACGGATGAACATTATACATATGCCATTAACATGCGCGACAAAGTGTTGTAAGTCAGCGCTGCGTGTGCGTCGCCCTTCATTGTCCCCGTCTTCTTTTGCGCTGTGTTCTCTCCAATGTTTAACCAACACGCCCAAGCTTCGACGATAAGCTAAAAGAAACCCTAATAATATCTTCAGAAGTAAACTAATGTACCTTTGATCAAAAAGGACAAAATGCTTCAGATAATAACAGACATTTCATTAAAATGAAATTAAATTGGTCATACTTTAAAAAATTTAAACAGACCTTTTTGTGCATAGGAGTTCGCCGCTACATTATCGGGGTCTCCAACAACAAATTTGCGACTGTATCGAAGTATCTTAAGATACAATTGGCATGTATCGTATCGGATACAATTGTTGCAGTAGTATCTTGTATCTGTATCTCCAATACTTCTTGCCTGAGTATCTTGTATCGTATCGCGATACAATTTCAAAGTATCTTTGCCCAGCCCTGTAAATCAGCAAGCTTCAGCCCTTCTGGATGTCTCCTCTACACTGCAGATACTATAATTTAAACATTTATGCCCATTTGTTTGGCCAAACTTACAGGATTGATGCAATGATTGCCCGTCAGACTGAGCACTTCACACATCTGTCGGCCTGACTTCCAGACGAGGTCACAGTCCTCCTTCAGCTGCTGTGCATACCGCTGGAATGCGGGACCCCTTGCATGCGTGCTAAACATCTGGAAAGCTCGTGCCAACTAAGATAAAGGCACGTAGAAAAGAAAATGTATATCAGAACAGAAGATAAAAATAAGATAAGTGTTCGCTCATCCGAACGCTTATCCAATAAAGCTGCTCAAATTCATGGCTACAGTCTTAGAGAGAAGTTTGGCAACTTCTTTGTTGTTAACAATGGTTTTGTCTCATGACAACTCAAAGATGTTGAGCTTATACCATTGAAAGGTACGCTTGAGCACTGGGATCAATTACATATGTGGGTCAGAGATCATACAGGCTGAACCACAAGTTATCATAAGCAATGAAAAGCACTGAAAAGCATTCAAATGCTTGATTGCACTTGACACACACAAGAGTAGGCTTTCAAAATTGTCTCAACAGTGTCCTACTGCTCTTCCTGAATAAAGAACTCCCTCTCATAACCACTAGCCCCTTCCTCAATGAGCCTTTTGCTCAACTCAATATGAATCGGCAGTTGCTGTGCATGCTAAGCCCTTAGCTCAGGTCATATGAGGAGCCTGTGGTAGTTTTGTACAAGACACCATCTGCAAGCACTGCCACATGACGAGGTGCTTTAACTGGCCTAAAATCTAACTAAATGTGCAGCAACGATTACAAATCATAATGCTGCACTCTCTAGTTTGTAAGTGGACCAATAGAGACTATTTCTGTAACCTTGAATGTAAGCCACGCTTTGGAAAGACACTGCATAATACACATGGTTTGGGGAGGCGTAACTAATAGGGCAATATATATGCTCACTTAATTATCTAATTATGACCCTATGTCATCCTCTTAACCATTTTCCCTACATTAAAGGCACTATCACCGCTAACAAAAAGCACTTAAATAAGAAATTTCACATGTGAGTTTTCAAATAATGCTCACCTTCCTCTCGTGATACTCAGCAGTGTAGTGAGTGGGCAGCCCTTCTTGGTATGCCGACGTCGCCAAAGGAAGGACCTTTCCACACCGGCTGTGAACCAACGAACGAACTATGAGCATTCTCATTCACTGAGGCACCTCACTCTAACATCTATACATATTTCACAATTACAATTTCCCTGCTTTGACCAAGTGTCAGATACATTGGCTGAGGAGACAGATTGGCTAGAAGTTTTGTAACGACGAATACTACCCTTTAATATTTTACTGTAAGTGGTCCCATTATGCAAGAGGAAGAGAACAATACGAGGAAGAAAAGGAAGGCAGAGCTTGTGATGCACACGTGGCTTGGTTTTTCTTGGCTCCAGTCAGGAAAAACGTGGAAGGAATGTCACTTGCGGGTTCTAGTCAAGGCAAAAGGAGAGAGTGTCTGTACTGACAATGAAGCTCACCTCCAGGTAGCATGGCAAAAATACCCTTTAACTTCATCAATCTCTGCTATTACTTAATAAGTTTTCAAAAATTCTTCTATAAGAATGTTTAAAAGACAGCATTTTAACACCTCTAACATTCAACCGAAATCGGCAATAGTTACAGGCCCTAGTACACTCAAACCTCATTATAACGAAGTTGCATCTTACACGCAAATAAGTTCGCTATAACCAAACATTCGTTATAAAGGTATATTCCTAACACTATATGTATTGCAAGACTATTATTCATTTACTTCGTCATAACCGATATTTCGTTATATCCGGGTTCGTTATATCAAGGTTTGAGTGTATTAAGACAATAAACAATTCTCAGCCCCGCCCATGAATCGTAACTTACCCTTCTGAAAAACGGACATCAATGTCTAGTGACGCCTTCAAAGACGACACCATGGCTGAGCCTGCCATGGAGGTTGCAGAGAGAAAAAAGTCCCGAAGCTTCGTAGCGACCTTGAACCACGTTGACACAGTGGGAAGCTGTAGAACAAAGCGCTTATAAGCACCATGACAGCAGGAGTGCGCAAACTGTAGGCCCACAAACTAACAGCAGAGAGAGAGAGACGTGAAGCCTCGCTGCAACAGTCAAACCACATACATAGTGAACGAATGATGGATTTCAATTTGTAATTATCAGTAGCGTCCATGCTGCATGTAATCCACAACACTCTTTTCGGATCACAAATGGCACATGACTACTATATTTCAATAAATGTGTGTACGTTAAACCTATATGTTCAACACACATTACTTGGAATAAGCACCCTGAAACAGATTATTTTGAGCTTTTAAGAGGCTGCTGCTCCAATTTATGCTGTATCTGTGCTCAGTGTTCCGTGCAGGACTGGTCCTTTTTTTTATTAAAGGAGCAGTGACATAAAATTGCATGCTTGAGAATCTGGCCTTCATTCGATAGCTTGGCATGCATAAGTTTTTTAAGCGAAGGATGAAGATAAATTGCGACCGTTACGTAGCAGTTATTTTATTTCAAGGGCAAACACCGTACAAAGGCTCAACGCGGCATTCAGCACCCTGCGACATCGACAGTACTATGACACATTCAGCGGTTCCTCAGGCCCCACCTCAGGCACTCAGTGACAATGCGCTAGTAACGATAACGTCGACGATCTCAGTGTTGTCATCATGGTGTCAACTGACAGCGACGACTGACAGCGACGTCACTTCGATTGTCTGTGTTGGTTCGTTTCAAAAGCCTGTGTCTTCACCACGCCACTTCGAATGATTTGTTGTGTGCTCATCAGCATGTGATAATTTCGAGCGCCGATCTCAACAGCATAACGTGCTAGCATGTCGTGAAACAGTAGTGCGTGACTTACACCAGTGGAGTTTCAAATACGTGTGTGTGTGCTTGCGCATGGGTGGGTGGTGAAAGATGGCGAGCTCGGCATAATGGAAGAATCGGCGGCAGGAATGAAATTCTGAGCAGTGCAGACATACCGTATTTACACGAATGTAAGTCGACTCCAATGTCGACTCCAATGTAGGTTGACCCCCCCCAAAAATCGCTCAGCAAAAAAAAAAAAAAAAAGCTCTAGTATTGGTTTTTATTCTAAGAAGTCGACCCCCCCAACATTGGATTGTTAAATTTTAAAAAATGGGTCGACCTATATTCATGTAAATACGGTATATCACCTTCGAGACGACCTACCATTTGCGTTGAATAAATAGTTTGTTTTTTTGCTACCGGACTGCTCATTTTTGTGGAAAAGCACCTGTCCTGTCCACAACGTTTATTCCTGTTCTGTGTTCTTAGCATGGCGGAAAAAAATTTTTTTTTCCCTCCTTTTTTTTCCCTTCATGGTTCTTAGCAGCCAGTATGGCCCTAAGCGTGTTTCTTCAGGTTCGTTTTCGTGACTGCTCGGTCTGGCGTCGATTTTAGAATTGATACTTTGCATAGGAACAATGTGAAAGTGATTTCTGCGACGTCGCAAATCGCAGCAATTCTCAATTCCTTGCGATGTCATACCAACGAGCCCAAAACATTACATTGGTAGCAGGGCCATTAACATAGGTTCGAAATGTGAGAATAGACGTAACTAACCTCAAAATCGGCAGGAACCGGGTGCCTCCCAACATTGTCGTCAAAGCCTTTGGACAGAGCCATCTCAATGTGCTGCCAGAGGAAAGCCGGAAAGGAGTGCTCCTGTGAGGACGCTTCGTCGGCACCACCCAGCGAAAGAGAAAGAAAGTCCTCTGCAAAGAGATGTACATGCATGCTTCATATTGCTAGCTGATGGCATAATCACAGTGGTCCACAGGGACTTACAGTTCTGTTTTTATTTGGACGTGCCTTGATGTCAGCATATTAATGAACCACACTTAGACGAGAAGTCACTTCTATCACCTAAACTGTATTAAAGTGACACTAATGTAAAACAATAGTATTTGATCTGTAGTGAAGAGGAATGCCCAGCGCTGTTCATTGATCAATTAATTTCGGGGAACTCTATTGCCAGTTTATGAAGTGAAGGTGAAAGTTACATTTCTGAATTTCCATTTAAAAGCCTCAATGCTTCTCATCTGTGCAACAGCTCAGGCTTCAGGTGCACTTATTTTTAGTATCATGTTCAAGTCAGCTCAATAGTAATCTGAGAAACTTGCCATGTCATGTTTCTGGCTTATTTAGAACAGCATGTAAATAATCCATTTTTACCATTAAGAAATTACATATAGGCCCTAGCAGACATTGACAAAACTAATGTCTTTAACGGCAAGTTGATGTCAAAAACTTGAGGTGGCAGGGGCATCCAACACTGTAGTCTTTCTTTCACTGCTGTGACATGACAGGCCAGATTAGTCGAGATGGAGTAACATGTGAAATTGAATGGCAACCTGAGGGCCAGCAACTGAGTGTGCAATGAAGCTGCGCAGTTTATGCTTGCATAGAAAAAGACTATCTGAAATTCCAAGGGGGGGGGGGGGGGCAGCCACCCCCCTGCACCCCGCCTGCCGACACCCATGAACATAGGCACTCTGTTGTGTCCTCTCATCTGTCCTTGTTCATTTTACACTGTGCAAATATGTTGATGCTAAATCACCAATTAGCCCAAGCTACCATTCTATCAGAAATAGTTTATAAGAGCTATATAATCAGGCATTATGGTATAACTGTAAGGCAATACAGGATGGGTCATCCGACTGTTACTACTTTTGCCCTAATCAGATAAAGTGCAATGATAAAGTTCTTCTCAGTGTCATGAGAAGGCAAGCATCTAAGCTTGTCTCTTTGCTGAGCATACTGGCACTGGAACAGCAGCAGAGGCATTGTTAAGGACTAAGCAACCATAAATATTACTACAAAATTTTCAATGATGTAATAATTTGTTAGTTTACACTTCCTGAAACTCTAGGTGAAATCTGACGACACAACAAGAGCTAAGCTTCTTCAGCAGCTTTGTACAAACCTGAAAGTGCATCGTCATAGTCGGGAGAGCAGAAGTCCTTCAGCTTCTGTAGAAAAAAGTCAACCATATCTTCGCGCACGGAGCTTGTGGTTCGGACATAGACAAACTCCTGGTTGGCAGGCACGGCAAAAAGCGAGTTGCCACTGAAAAGATTTGTAAACGATGTTACACTATAAAAATGCAGCTGCACAGTTGCATGAACTCGCAATGTCTGTGGCTGAACTTAGATTGCGAATGTTACACAGTTTGCCCTTCTATGCCACCAAGTGCAACAACGGCTCATTCATCTAATGTTCACAAAAAAAAGAATGTGTAACTATGGACAACCCCGACAACGTTTTGCCCACTGTAATTAAAGATTGACAGGTGCGCTGCGACATCTCGCACAATGGTCTCACCTGATGTTGGTAATTACTCTGCTCTTTCTAAGGATTCTGTAAACTTGGTCTTCCAAGGAATGCTCCAGTTTCTTGATGGGAGACAGTTTCTGTAGTAGGAAAGTACAGCACTCGGAGACTGAACATATACACGGTAAACATATCCATTCGCGTGCGACAGAAAGCAATTCCAAATGCACACATGGCAGTAAGCTAAGTGCTGGCATACTGTCAGTGCAGCCACTGTAGGTACTGCATGCCAGCTGACTGTACCTAGGCACACGAAAAAAGCTACACGGAAATGTTTGCTGTAAGAGAATGCCACACAAACCTTCTTATAGCCTGCATGGTTTGTGTGCTTTTTTCTTTTAGAGGACCCCTAACCAGGCCCCATTAAGAATTTTAGTTAGTCATTGGAGTTTGTAAGGTCTCATCTGGGAAGCTCTTTTTACCAAAGAAAATTTTTTCCAGGTTGGTTCATTATTGGACATAACGGAAGAAATTGAACTGTCCTGTTACCATGACACCAGAAAGCAAGCTTCACTGCCAGGGCTAACACCCTCCCTTTTTGCCTTTGCTAGTATAGCCGTAAGTGGCACAGCTTCCTTGAATTCTCTCAAGTAATGGAGAAGAGGGAGCTCTTCATGCTCACATGAAAAGCCAGAGGTGGGTCCTTTAAACTTTTGTTCTTCTAAATTATAGGTATTCCAGCCACATTTGCATGGTATAAACTTTCAATTGTTCATATTTGATAAGCCACATGTGTCTTGAATACAAGGATACGAGAATGTCGCTATCATATTGGCTAAAATGAGGAATGTGCACATGTTGTATATGCTTTGAACTGTAAACGAAACTGCTGGGGCTTTCCATCTGCTTCTTTTTTCCTTTTTTTTATGTGCATGGCATTATTTGAATGAGATAGAAGCTGCCTGATAACGAAACATTTTGCAACTTTTGAACCAAAAAAATTCAGATACAAGAAAACACCTTGAACTTTCTGTAGCAGAAAGGGGTCATCCTACCTGCTTTTTGCTACGGTATGATTATAAACTGTTCCATGCGTGCAAAAGCCAAAGAAAGCCATGGTGCTCAGACAACCAGTCATTAACAGTGAACTTCAGGTATTATGGAGAAGGCATATTTAATAGTTTTTCGAGTCTCATACTCCTTACAAGCGCACATAGTTCCTACAAGTAAAACAAGAAGAGCAGGAAAGAAACAGAAAAGCCATTTTCAAGACAACATCGTCACAGCCCATAAGGGAAACAGAGCAGCAATCACATGTACACTGCCTTTCTTTCTATGTCATGAAGAGAGGGCTCCACAATTTAGGCGCTACTATCGGCACAAACGCCTAAACACTCACACTAGCATCGGTTGGCTTACCGATGGCTTGGTCTTCACTCTTACATCAAGTAGCTCAGAGGTGCTTCCTTCCAAAGGGCAGGTCAAGAACACAAACAGCACTCTTGGCGAGCACGGGCGACCATTTTGTACCCATTCTGAAGACACTGGACATGACTTCAACGCATCCGACACGTCTTGTTGGCAGTTAACCCTGCAAAACACTAGTATCAGCAGTCAGCTCTACGTGGGCTACGGCAGTGCAAACATATAAATGGACTGCAGGGAACATGTACACTTCTAGCTCACTGATTACAGCATTCAGCTGTTGAGAGTGACATGGTGGACTCAAACACCAATCACAGCAGCCACATACCGTGGGGTACAATGTGAAAGATTGGTTACATACCAAGTTCTGGGTGCAAGTCTAATCTAAAGATCTGAACTACAGACAGCATCTATCGTAGGATGCTTTTTTGCTTCCAGGCATCAATCCACATCAATCAATTACACTTTCTTGAATCACTCATAATGTTTGCAAGACTATCAAAAGATTCAACAACTCAGATGCCTATACACTACACAGATGCAATGTACTATACTGGTATGAATACACAAACATGATAAGTCACAATAAAGACACAAAACAGTTAAACAGTTACATCCGCTGGCAAAACTGAAAAAAAGATCAAGCAGGAAAGCTTTGTCTTGATAACCCTCTGAAATTGCAATTTGAAAGAACACATAATGCTAGCACTGTTTAATAGCAACGAGAAAGACTTGAACATTGACAATTAAATGCTAGAATTAGCGCAATGACTCAGTCCTGCATATGTAGGCAAGCATTCCAGGAGTACAGCTGCAAACTCGTTGGTTAAAGAATGGCAGGTGGTGATTTAGAATACAAATTCGTGTACACTAACCTGATGTTGTCCAAGGTTCGAAACAGGTGCACATAGCTCACGTCAAGTGTTGAAGTGGGGTGAACAATCTGAGCAAAAGAAAAGCAACGCATTCAATTGGCAATGTACTTTGCAGTGCGATGACGGTGTAGAAGACAGAAACAATACCCAAGTGTTCATGTATACACTAGTATATCATTTATTTATTTAATGCAACTCAGACTCTCGTATGAGCATGGGTCAAGAGGAGTATGCATAGAAATACAGACACAAAAAAGCCTCAACTGTGACAAACTTTACGAAGTCGGAACTGCACGTATCTGTCGTGCATAATGCAGCTACTGCAAGGATTTCTTGCAAGTGCACACATTGTAAATGTACCCTCCGCTTTTTCAGCTCAAACTGAAGAAGTAGAGTAACCTTTAACCATATATATTGGGAAATGCCAGGATAAGGCACGCCCTGTCAATTGTTTGAAGAGCTTCATATACTGTGAGCTATTCGTAGACATTGAAAACAAGAAATAAAAGAGGCCCTCAGAAAAAAGTAAGCCACTTGATGTATGGAATTACTAGTATTACAATGCTTTATTTCCTCTTCTCAAGGACACAATTAATTGTAGGGGAAAAAAAAACGACGGCTTGTAAAAATCACAGTGCAGTTACCGTATTAATATGCCTGCCCAAGCTGAAACAAACCATGATGTGAGACACTCATCTTCCGCAAGGTCCTTTACATGAATAATTACTTACGCTATACTGGAAAAACAACAGTGCATATACATACCACAACAAGGTGTGACAGGTGAAACAGGTACAACATTGCCTGGGCAACTGTACAGTGGAAGTCGTTCCAGACTTCTAGGAAGCTCTGCAATTAAACCAAAGTCAATGTCAATTTTTGAAAGGATTCCACAGTAATGATACATGCCAAGCATTTCAACAAACATTTACTCTTGTGGTATTGCTCACAAAGCTAAACAAAAAGGCGCCGCTGAAGCGACACATGAAGAAACCATATATAGCTCGCCCAAACTTTTACTTAAGTAAGTGCCATCAAATTTTCCTGGCTACGCATTATTGATGCAATTGGATATACTAAATTGTGCAATGATAGTGAGTTTTAAAAGTAAGGCACCCAGACTTCCTAGCTTACCCAGAGCTCCACTTCCCTAGCTTGCCATTTATGTACTCTCTTTTGCTTTCTTTATGCATGTCCCGTAGTTCTAATCTTCCAAAATGTGTAATACTTAAAACTCTCTCATCACTAATTAAGCCATGCATGACTAAAGGCTGTGTAAGGAATACAGAGCGAACCTCAGGCAAGGGCATGCACTCAGATAGCACGAGGTCAAGAAAGGCTATGGGAGGAATAGAACATACGGATCAGAAAAGAGGCGTCGCTTCTAATTCTCTCATTAGAGTTGCTAAACTTTCCGTTTGATTAGGGCATGTATCTCAAATGCAGAATTGGTTGCAGAACACTGTGGGTACATGAGATACCGTAGTGGATGCTCTAAGATTATTTCGCACTGAGGAGCCATTTTTCCGCATGTACAAGTATTCTTGATTTTCGCCCCATACTGAAACGCGGCTGTCCGCTTCTAGGCATCAAAATTGCGACCTTTCCTAGGAAGGAGAAAGCCAAAGCCAATGCGTTGAGAAGTTTGGCAGTGTTCGATATACCCTGATCATGTTGTTGCAATTATTCAGGAAGTCATCTTACATTAGGAATGCTCGGTTGGCTCTTTCACGTACTACATTGATACGTACGACAAATACTGCGTAAAACATGAGAAGATAGTCATTTCCAAAACTTACTTTTTCGTGTAAATCTCCCTCCAGTCTCCGGCACGCTTGGACCAAGCAGGCCGAATCAAACATCCCAATGCAATATAGGAAAATGACCCGCGTTTCGCGGTGATAGAAGCCTTCGATTCGAAACTGCACAAAGGGAGTAAAGTTTCGCTCATTGTGAATACAACGAATATAAACATAAAGTCGAGCTGATGTGCATTGGCGTGCGCAGGGTTCTCAGGGGGGGGGCGAAGGTTCATCGCAGCGCCCCCCCCTCCCTATTAAGTCAATGTATGGGGCAGAATTTGCGCCCCCCCCCTCTCTTAGGTGACTAGGGGGGGGCGGCCGCCCCTTCTGCCCCCCCTCGTGCGCACGCCTATGCTGATGTGTGAGAACTATGAACCAAGCACATGAATGAATTTACTTACATCATCGGTTCCAGTGTCGTCTTCGACTCCCAGCTCAGGCTGAATATTGTGCATAGTGCAAAAAAAAAATAAAGAAAAAACAGCTTTAATTTCCACGAAACAAGGAGGCGTCAAAAGTTAGTCAGAGAAGCACTAAGAACCCCTTGGCAATGACATTTCTTGAAGAAAAAAAAAATACATACGAGCCAGTCTCTTACCTCGAGCACGTTATTGCCCAAGACATCGTCGATGAGGCTTGCTTTGACGCAGCTTCCTTTCAAAGTAGTTTTGCCGATGAAGGACACAATGCAAACCTTTTCTTTGTGGGCTGTTGACAGCTCCGGCCTGAATAAAACGAAGAACGGAACATACATCGGACACACATCGGCAATTCAGCTATTTGGGCTAGTCGGATGATGTTAAATATGTAGTCATTTAAAGCGCAACTACAAATTTTTGAAGGTGATAACATTATTAAGAAGTTAGAGCGGACGCTGTCCTTGTTATTACTTTCGTGTTCTTTACTCCTCCGTCTTCGTCGTGGCTCTTCAAACAAACGAGTGAGCATTTCACGGCAAGACACTGCGTCAATGGAACATTATATTACAGAAACTATTAGGCTGCACAAGAACAGATCACTCACAAAATATCTTCAATCCTTGATACAGAGAAGCGATGCCCATAGGGTGCCGGTTTCGCGTTCTTTGAGGACGGCGCCATGTTTAAATGACGCAGTGGCTTCGGCTCGGCTTGGACTGGACTTTGGGCGAGGCGTTGGCCGGACATTGGCTGGACGGCTGGACTGGCTGGACCTCAAGGCTTCGTGATCCAAAACTGTCCAAAACGAACCGTGTAGGCTGGTGTGGGGCGCGGGCTCATCGCGTCACGTTACGCCACGGTTTCAATCGTGTTGAGAACTCCGTGACTCCGGTGCAGGTTATCAGTGTCAAAAGACAGACGTGACAACAGTGTAAAAAAGTGTGGTGGTCATATGACATGACATAACCTACGGTGTTGACAGCGGCACTTGAAATCTACCTGACACCACGATCAAGATGAGTTACACGTTTGCCTTGTCATCAAATGTTGCGAGTGAGCTGTGCTCGCATGTCACGCTGCGTGCAACGAAACTTCGCGAGTTTTATCGTGCTGTGTAGTGTTCTAACATTAAAATACCCGATTGCACTCACAGGGCCATTCGAACAAGGTTCCTCGAAAACGCGCTGCAATGGATACATCAGCATGTCCAACCACGGTCGCCCAGAAAGTTCCTTTCGGTGACCTGTGCAAACTCTGCGACAAGATATCCGGAAAGCAGGACAGGGCCGAGAAGCGGAAATTGCTGGAGAAATTCGTCACGTACTGGCGCGAATTTCACGACAAACTTCACGCTGCGAACGGGGTTCAGGCAGCGACCGATGATTCCTTCTTCCCGGCTATGCGGCTTCTCCTGCCGCACCTAGACAGAGATCGACCGGCCTATGGAATCAAAGAAGCCACTCTGGCCAAACTTTATATCGATGTGCTCGCACTCGGCAAGGAGAGTCCCGACGCTCAAAAGTTGCTGCGCTACAGAACGCCGCATGTGGCCAAAGCGGAGGCCGGAGATTTCGCTAGCGTCGCGTATCTAGTGCTGCGAAACCGCTGCCCCACGAAAGGGTCGCTAACCGTTGCCGAAGTCAATGAGCTCTTGGACGAAGTGTCTGACGCGCATGCGCACGGGGGGTGCAGAAGGCAGTCGGCGGACGAGAGAGGCGCTTTGCACGCTGCTGCGCCGCACTTCTGCCGCTGAGCAAAAGTGGCTGGTGAGAATGATTCTGAAGGAGATGAAAATGGGCATGAGCGAAGGGAGCATCCTGTCCTGCTATCATCCCGATGCGCAGGACGTCTTCGACAACAGCAGCAGTCTCTCGAAAGTCTGTCGAGAATTGAAAGACCCGAAAGTTCGCCAGCACGTCGTTCAGGTCTCGCTGTTCCACGCTGTGCGACCAATGTTGGCGGAGCGAGCGGAGCCTCGCTCCGTTGAGCGTCTCTTGAATCACGAGCCCTTCTTCGCCGAGACCAAGTTTGACGGTGAGCGGCTGCAGGTCCACAAGAATGGCTCAGAGTTCAGGTGTGTTGATGCATACAGTTGCCCAGAACGTTAACATTGGGGATGAAACTTATTGTACATTTTTGTGTGTTGATCAACACTAATCCGGCAAGAGATCTCTTGAGCCTGGTAGCCAATGTAGTCAACAATGGTACCTTGCAGCTAGACAATACAGATAATGAGCATAGAAGCTGTTGCCGTGATGACAAGTCCCTTGTCCAAATTACTAACGTGAAACATCTGTTTAACCACTGTTGATTCCTTGAAGTCTCCGTCTTCCTGTGAAATTTGGGTTTACACTAGAGGTGATGGCAGCTGTAACAGGACTCGGAACAGGAGTAGCCACTGTTGGGGGGTTTCAGGAAGTGTATCTGTGTTGACTGACTTCTTTCCACATGGATTAATGGTAATTAATGCCTGGAAGTGTTGAAATACTGAAAGTGTAGACATCAGCTCTGTCTATCACATTTACCTCGCATTTCTACATAATAGGATGGATTCCAAGTGAAGGCAAGGGTATAAGGAGGAGGCAGGTAGTTAGGTGGGTAGATGAGGTTAAGAAGTTTGCGGGTAAAGCATGGCCGTAGCAAGCACAGGAGTTGATTAATTGGAGAAACATGGGAGAGGCCTTTGCCCTGCCGTGGGCTTAGTCAGGCTGATGATGATGATGATGATTCCCGTGTCCTAATCTATTTTGTATAAAATGCTTTGCTCTGTTTCTGTATGCAACTATTTTTCTGCATAGCTGATGCATTTAGTACGGTTTTTGTGTTGTTATTTCAGGTACTTCACACGACGCAGCCACGACTATAGTTCTGGATTTGGAGCCACTGCTGATGAAGGATCTTTGACACAGTACATAGCCAAGTCTTTCCAAAGCCATGTCAAGAGTTGTATCTTAGATGGAGAGGTAATAGGATATGACCCCAGGAGCGATCGTTTTGTTTCGAAAGGTTCGCATGTAGACGTAAAAAGTTTGACTGAAAATTCCTCATTACAGCCTTGCTTTGTTGCCTTTGACATACTCCTCTTGAATGGACAGGTAGTCACCAACAAGCCTCTTCAAGAGAGAGTTGTACTTCTTGATCAAACTTTAGTGGAAGTTCCTGGCAGAATACTGATCTCTAGAAGGCAAAATGGTTCAACGCGGGAAGACGCTGTTCGCCTGCTGAATCGAGCAATTGAGGAACAAGAAGAAGGCATCGTTTTAAAGAGGCTTTCTTCAGTCTACAAACCTAATGCAAGGAAAGCTGGCTGGCTGAAACTCAAGCCAGAATATGTGGACAACTTAGTTTCAGATCTCGACATGCTTATTCTCGGTGGTTATTTTGGAGAAGGACGCCGCAGTGGTGTTGTGTCGCACTTTCTTTTGGGAGTTGCCAGTGGGGATCTGGACGATGATGGTATGCCGCATACTTTCTGGTCGGTCGCAAAGGTGGGCTCGGGATACAGCTTGCAAGAACTGGACGACCTACTTGCCAAACTGACATCAAAATGGAAAGTCTATGACCCCAAAAAGCCCCCAGAAAAATTGGTACTTGCCCCAGGTCACAAAGAAAAGCCAGACTTGTACCTCGAGCCTTCGGATTCTGTGGTACTTCAGATCAAAGCCTCGGAACTCGTTCGCAGTAGCCAGTTCAGGACAGGCATAACATTGCGATTTCCTCGTGTAGCTGCCATCCGCCATGATAAGCCTTGGCAGGATGTGCTGTCATATTCTGAGCTTTGTGAACTAGAGAAGGCAGCTGGTGGCAAATTGGCCACTGCTACGCTCGGGCACGGTGAGGATGACGGTGGATCACCAGCAAAAAAGAGGCGCGTCGGAGCCACTGTAAAGGCATCTTTAGGTACACACTTTCAGCCAGCCAATTTGTCTGGTGCTGTAAAGAAGCGCACCATACTTCAGGGAAAGGAGATATGCATCCTAACTGGCTGCGGAGATCTCACCAAGCAGGAGCTAGAAGTCAAGGTTGCTGAATTAGGAGGTTCTGTTGTCCAAAATCCCAGCAAGGAAACATTTTGTGTTGTTGCAGAGAAGCTAAACTTCAGAGCACGTAGTTACGTCAAATCGAGAAAATGGGATGTCGTTAAGGCAGAGAAGTTTGTCGCACTTCTTGACTCTACTGAGCTTCGACCATGGGAGCCAGCAGACCTGTGGTGCGCAAGCACCAAAACGGAAAACCGACTAAAGGACTTGTTTGATGATTATGGTGACAGCTACACGGTTCCTGTGACACCAAGTTCTTTGCGTGAGATCTTCGCAGCCATTCCCAAAGAGGCATGTAAGCAAGTTGATGACTTAGAGGGGTTCATTTTTGAGTTTGAGCAGGAGAACTTTTCCTCTCGGCCACAGTGGGGCTTATTCAGAAA
Source organism: Rhipicephalus appendiculatus (assembly GCA_030522465.1). Lineage (NCBI taxonomy): Eukaryota > Metazoa > Arthropoda > Arachnida > Ixodida > Ixodidae > Rhipicephalus > Rhipicephalus appendiculatus. Next base: position 698,893 of record JALIZH010032938.1, on the reverse strand, counting down.
CCGCACATTCAGGCTAAGCGAGGATAGTGAACTAAATAGGTTGATCATTAGATTGCATGGTGGCAAAGTGAGAGACACTCCAGGAGATAAAGAGGCTGGCAGTTCAGACTGTGAAATGAATGACATGGGTGCTTTGGAAGAAGTGATGGAAGTAGACAGTGAATGGATAGATGAATGCATTCAAGCTGGCGAACTGCCTCTCTTCTAGTGAGGAGATTGTACTCTGTTATTGTGCCTGGTGAATACATGCATGGCTAATGCAGCTGTGCATTCAAGGCATTAATATATCATCTTATGCAAATCAGTATGCCTTGTACAAAGGAAGATATTTCAACAACTTGTAGCACTTGAACAACTTGTAGCACTTGTGAACAAAAGCTTCTCTATTGCACTTGCACTGATGGAAAATGTATGATAGCTGAGCTAGTGTGTAGAACTGAATGTTGATAAACGTACTACAGAAGATATGTTTACGCATCGGTCGCTGTGACCATATTCACATGTCCAAAAGATGCTTGATTCCTTCAGAAATGAAATCTACGCGAGCAAATCTCTAGCGATATGTTCTTCCGCTTCTACTAACTTTTAGAGAAGTGGTAGTTCAGTATATGCGGGCCATGTGCACGTTTTGAGATATAAAATGTGTTGCCGTTGTTTGCAACTGCAAGCTATTTTGTGCATTGCCACTTTATCTTTTTTAGATGTCCAAGCTGTGTTAGTAAAATGAGCTGCTGATCACCACACATGAATTATGCAAATGCACCCTTTACAATATTTAGCTTCTTGCATTCACTGTTTTTAATATGTGCACCTTAGCATGAAATGTACTATCCGCATCAAATGAAACCCGAACAGCGGCAAGCATTCGCAGTGGTATAGTGCGCGCCGTCCAGTTATCACCACTGACAGGCGCGCGCATCTGGTTCAGCAGCACTTCGCATACATGCGCGCCTGTCCATAGTGATAACTGAACGGCGCGCACTGTACCACTGCGAATGCTTGCCGCTGTTCGGGTTTCATTTGACGCGGATAGTACTCTTGTAGTGATGAGTGAGGTCATCAGTTGTTGTGCTTTTAGCTGTTTTTATATAATTATGAAAATGAAGTTTAATTTTAGTAATATCACTGTTTGTTATTTTACTGCTGCTGTGATGAATTTTGTAGTCTAATAAACTATTGCACTTTGTTACTTTGTGTCCTATAATCTGGTCTCTTTTTTAACCTCAGATTGTTAAGTGCTATGGAAGTGCTTTTTTGAAGTTGCGATGAAGCAAATCGTGTGACCCTATGTGCTCAATAAGTGGACACACTTTCTGGTCAAAACTTAGGCCCCCCCCTAGCCCCTTCAACTTTGTTTCCCATCTGCCTAGCCACACTAAGTTCACTGCAGCTTCAAACTTGTTAAGTAAGAATTTACAAAGCAATTGAAATGTAGCTGTTGAGAATAATAAATCTGGAATGATAGGGCTCAACACTTGCCATCATTATTCTGCCTTCCTTCTAGAGAAGCATCACACTACATCAAGTTACCTTCTTTACAGTCAAGCGATGTGATTGCTCTATATTTTAGACCGTCTGTGGTTGTGCTCTCAGTGCGGAAGAAGTACAAGACCCATACCAAAGGCAAGAGGGAAGGAGTATATGTTTGGGGACAAAAGTGGACAGTGAAAAAAAAAATGCTGTGTGAGCGTGTAATATATATATACAAAGAAAGCTCAGTGGATCTGGTACCTCTAAGGCAGAAAGGATACACATACTTTACTGCTTGTTTCAGCTGTGCCAAGGCCGAAATGTTGGGCAGTAAAATTGCTTTTTCATGCTTCTGCCCACTTATTCATGCTTATGCATATGTATTGTTTAATATTGTACACATATGCAATCGTCGTTCTTCTCATAGCATGTGTACAAACACAGCCGCAACAGTGGCCAACTTTACCAGCCGGACAAGCATAAAGATGGGCATATCTTAGATAATTCTCGTTGAGGAAAGTTCCGTTTCATTTTTTTTTTATCTAAGTCCATTAGAAAACTGCTCTAGCTATTCTAATTTTATTACGCCTGGTTTCATTGCACTAAGGCATCATTGATTCATTAGCTGCATCATTGGTTCAAATGAGTTTCATGCAAAAACGTCATGCCAGGTTTATTCACTTCCCGAGGCCACAGCATAGTTTTATTAAATCAGCACTGCAGCCAGTGGCGTAGCCAGGGGGGGGGGGGGGTTCAAACCCCCCTCCTCTCGAAATTTTTCAATTTTGCTTGCATATATATACACACAAACATACAAACGCATGCACAAACATGCATAAAGTATGGTTGAACCCCCCCCACTCCCCCCCCCCCCCCCGGAAAAAATTTCTGGCTACGCCCCTGACTGCAGCCATGTAGTTTGCATACATTGATGAGACTGTTATTGAAAGGTCGGTTTATTTCCGTGTGTGCGGAGTAATCAAGCAGAACATTTGGGATACACTCAGAGTACTGTATCTTAATTAACCAATAGATTTATCATAACAAGCATTTTAAAGCAATTAACTATACCTGAATATTGGCGCAAGGGATCATAATCAGAATGACAAACATCCGTTCCTTTTACACGTTGATGTGAAATTGTGAGCCATCATTTCTGTGCGAAACTCGCAAGGCGACAAAATCGCATCCCTGCGTTGCCAGCTCCCTACGCACTACTCGTGTTGTGCTCGTTCAGTGTTATGAACGGCTTCAATTCGTTTAGTTTCAAACTTTCATTCATTCGCGCCATAGCTTCTTCGCGCGCCAGTGCACTGGACGCCACGTTAGGCTTACCGAGACCGCCGCTTTCACTTGGCCTATTGCGGCTGTGCGGTGATCTCGGTGCGTAAACTGCTTATTCACGAACTTGATAGCATGTGGCGCGCTCTTACCATCTGCAACCACTGGGAGATGGCTATTTTTGTTCTAGGACCGCGCTTGAAGATGAGTCAAGCTTGCACGTGAAAGCAGCACGTGTCATAAAGGCGTTTTGTTCATATCCATTTTACTTCAGCTTGCCGACGACGGTTCCGCGCGGCATATCTATCGAGCGGCCTTCTCTGCCGCCTGCGCCGTGGGCGGCGGTGGGTGAGGCTGTTGCTGCGTCGTCGGACGCGGTCCGGTCGGCAGTTCTGCGGGTGGCATGTGGAGCACCATGAAAGGTGTCCGTAGCACAGCCACTTCGAAGGGCTGCTGCGCCGGGGGCCTCCTGGCCGATGGTAGCACCGCAGCAGGCGCCGGAGCGCGCTTGGCCGATCCCATCGCTGTGTCGGGCGCCCCCCGTGAGGCCACAGCGAGCGGCTGCTGGTGGCGCACCGGCGGCGTTTGCCTTCTGCCGCTGTAACGAAGTATTATTCAGATGAACGAAGTGCCAAAGGCGAGTTCGAGGTCGAACAACGTACAGGCAAAGCCTATAGCATTGCAAGAGATCCAAAAGGTCCGTTTCGCCTCTAGGGCGAAGCAATGAATGCGACAGCAATGAATTGGAATGTTGTACGGAGCAGGCCCGTAGCCACGAATTTTTTTCAAGGGGGGACATTTGTTGAAGGCCTTGAAAAACAGCTATTTTTATTATTTGTCCTCGGTAAAACACCCCCCTCCACCCGAATTTCTGGGGGCCCGGGCCCCTAGGGCACCCCCCCCCCCCCCTGGCTACGGGCCTGGTATGAAGTAAGGCTAGCAGCTAACTCCTTTACACCCGACCTGGAGTGACTTGACAAAACACCGACGTAAGAAAACGCGGCCTCTGCAGCGGGCGAAGCGACCTTCGTGCTGTCTATCACTTCATCGCAAACCGAGGGATGAGAACAGCACGTTGTCACGAATTACGTTCGGACCCGGGCAATGGACTCGGTCAAGACTCGAGTGTGAGAACAACACATTTAATAAAGAAGGGCACAGCACACTAAGAGATATACATATATACAAAATCGCATAACTGCCAGATAACAACCCTACGCAAACCCAATTACAACAAAACTCAAACGTCCTATCGAAAGTCTGAAAACCCTCGCCTTAGCCCAGCTGGTGCTTAGGGCCGGACTCCTCGATGTCGTCGACTTGACTTGGCTCGCTGCCAAAGTCCCGTTGGTCCCGTTTGTCGTCCTTGTTGTGTACTCCGCTGCATATGCGTCGGTCGTTGCCTGGGCGGACAGGTCGTCCTCGCCGACGCAAGTCGCTGCTGGCTAGGCCTCTTCACTGTTGGCTGCTTCACCCGGTGTGGCGTTCCACTGACGACGTGGCACTCCGGGGATTGACCTGGGTGGCTCGCATCCGAAGGGGGGCTTGCGACGGAATGCTCGTACTTGCTGGGCGCGGCTGCGGCATCACCGAGGAGCCTCCTTTCGACTGTCGTCGACTCCGCCGGCCACCTCGGGACGCCCGCGTCTCAGACCGTAGACCCGAACACCCGTCGCTCCCGTCGCCGGAACATGAGCTGGCGATGCGTCCTTCTACAGCCGAGTCCACCCAGACAATGCCCGCTCGCCCGCCTTCTTCCTTCTTTTCGCCTCTTCGCACGTGCTTCGAGCTCTCTGGAAGCTTCCACGCACGCGCTCGTGCCGCTTCGAATGCTTTGAGGGCTTCGTCATCGTCGTCGTTCTTCCGCCGTATGACATTTACTCATGACATTACGCCCCCCATTTCGAAGAGTTTTTGCCAAAAAACTGCTTCTCCGCCGTGAACTTGCTCCGGATGTTCTAAATTATCTCTGCTTGCGCTGTGTTCCATTGTCCGCACACTGTTCACTGAGCACCATCACTTTCATATATAATCACACAACACTGCTCATAGAGTTCACATTTTTCAGAAACGGCCTTCAATAACAGTGCTACATAAGACAATATTCACCTATAAACAATAGCTCTATGGAGAACCCTTAACTTAATCACACTCGCGCTCTTTTATGATACACCTCAACAAATCCAAAATTTCATCCTTAAGCTGTTTTCGCCTTCTCATGTTGCGCGTCTTTCGCGTCTTCCCTCTGCGTCTTCTTACTGTGCGCCGTCGCGAACTCCCAGTAGAACCACTGCCTTTATTCTTTGCAATCATGTAACGCCTCATCCAGACCACTTTCCTAGGGTGCGTGCTAACTGCGCGTCTACCTCTCCGCATTTGCACAACACTCTTGGCGTCTTGACATCCACGACCAAATCGCGCCGCTTTAGAGAATCTCTCCTTTTTCTTTCGTTTGACGTGGATAACCGTATGACCATCCCAGCCAATCGCCCTCTCACGCATTCGTAAGGCCGCCTCTCGTGAATGCTCTACGCATGCTTCCGTAGACATGACCTTCTGTGAGGAGCTACCTCTGTCTTTCGCGACTGGCTGGTGGTTCGCGAGCGTTTCCTCTGTGCCCTGTTCAGCATCTCCAAAACATTCCCTGCTGACTGAATTGCTACAGCTCTCTGCTGCATCTGGGTCCACTTGTTCTCGCTCGCTAATTAACAGGCTGTTCTCAAGACTACCATGTATGTGGTCACTAGTCACTGGTTCCACCAAATAACTATGAATATCCGGTTCTTCCACTACTTGCAGCTCTGAATCATAGCTCTCATAAGGCTCTCCACATTCTTGCACTAAATTCGTTCTCGGCATTACCATATCCGGCCTAACGTCTGTGGCTTTCGCCAACCGCAGTTTGCTCTCGAGCTGCTCCTTTTCTTTCTCATATGCTGCACGCGCTTCAGCACGCTTGGCCTCAAGTCTGGCTTCGAGTTCTATTCGCGCGAGTTCTCTCTCCTTTCGAACACGCTGTTGCTCCATTTCCAGAAATAGTAAAGCCTCATCCTTTGAATAGCCCCTATCTCTTGCCAAGCTCAAAATCTTGACAAAGTCCATTGCTAGACCTCCGAAATCCGTGACGGGCAGGAAATGCAATCCTGGCAGGCTCGCCAATTGTCACGAATTACGGTCGGACCCGGGCAATGGACTCGGTCAAGACTCGAGTGTGAGAACAACACATTTAATAAAGAAGGGCACAGCACACTAAGAGATATACATATATACAAAATCGCATAACTGCCAGATAACAACCCTACGCAAACCCAATTACAACAAAACTCAAACGTCCTATCGAAAGTCTGAAAACCCTCGCCTTAGCCCAGCTGGTGCTTAGGGGCCGGACTCCTCGATGTCGTCGACTTGACTTGGCTCGCTGCCAAAGTCCCGTTGGTCCCGTTTGTCGTCCTTGTTGTGTACTCCGCTGCATATGCGTCGGTCGTTGCCTGGGCGGACAGGTCGTCCTCGCCGACGCAAGTCGCTGCTGGCTAGGCCTCTTCACTGTTGGCTGCTTCACCCGGTGTGGCGTTCCACTGACGACGTGGCACTCCGGGGATTGACCTGGGTGGCTCGCATCCGAAGGGGGCTTGCGACGGAATGCTCGTACTTGCTGGGCGCGGCTGCGGCATCACCGAGGAGCCTCCTTTCGACTGTCGTCGACTCCGCCGGCCACCTCGGGACGCCCGCGTCTCAGACCGTAGACCCGAACACCCGTCGCTCCCGTCGCCGGAACATGAGCTGGCGATGCGTCCTTCTACAGCCGAGTCCACCCAGACAATGCCCGCTCGCCCGCCTTCTTCCTTCTTTTCGCCTCTTCGCACGTGCTTCGAGCTCTCTGGAAGCTTCCACGCACGCGCTCGTGCCGCTTCGAATGCTTTGAGGGCTTCGTCATCGTCGTCGTTCTTCCGCCGTATGACATTTACTCATGACACACGTACAAAGGTACGAGCCTTTTGCTGATCCCTGTCAAGATAAAATGCGCGCGATCGCTCTAGGCCGAACGAAGCGCGAAGTTTCTGCCGGAGCCATGCAGCCACCCCTCCGGCACCCCCTCCCGCTTTTTCCATGGGCTTTTCTCGTCATTTCGCACGATGAAAGACCACCTGCGCGTTTCCTCTGCGCTTGAGCTGCGATCTTGTGCTGCGCTCGCACGCTTTCACTCGCACGAAGAACACTCAACGCGCGGGGCGATATTATCTGGTTTTTATGCCTAAAGGCCTGACCACACGCACGCGTTGCAGCGTGTCAACGCGTGGCTCTTTTGACGCGGCGCCGCGCCCTCTCCCTATGGAGAGAGAGGGCGCGCAGCTTTGCGTAGCCGCGCACTCTCTAAATAGGGGAAGGGCGCGACGCCACGTCAAAAAGTCAGGCGCTGACACGCTGCAACGCGTACGTGGGGTCAGGCCTTAACCTTACTTGGCGCATTTGGCGACGGCCAGAAACGCGCCGGGAGTGTCATATAATTTTTATTGCAATAAAAGACAACAAACGAAATATAGTTTAAATATTGGATAACATAGATTCGACACAGGACCAAGGTAACGTTCGTTGCGGTCGCCCGCTATTTCCGTCACTTAACAGGGGCCCACAAAAGGACAGCGTGCGACGCATGCGCAGTGGCGACAAACGCTAACGCAAAGCTTTGCGAGCGCTATTATAAAACTCCATTTTATCTTCTTGGTGCACGCATCTCCGCCATCTTCGTCGACAATTCGTCAAGACAAAGGGCAGACAGCTTCGAACGGGGTACGCGGTATCAATAACTATTCGTTGTAAAGTTAATTAAAACAGATAGGCGCACTTTTTGCTGTATGGTTATTTCGACCTGCACCTTTGACTCCGGCGGCAGGAAAGGCACCGGGGCTGTCGGGTCTGCGGGGAAGTAGAAAGCCGTGGGTGGCTCTTCATCGCTGCCGTCCGTGCCATCAGTCTTCTTGTAGTACATGTAGATGTTGTACAGGATGGCCCCCTGTGATGCGAAGCCAATGCCACTGACTCGTAATCTTTACTACAGAGTTTCAAATGAAAACGGTACAAACAGCATTAATTCTGGCATATGTTCATGCTTTGCGGTGCGCCGTTTGTAGTTGATAAGGCTCCCGTCAGGGTAGCCGAAACGTCTTTTTCGTATTCTTTTTCATGGTCGGTGTCCTTTTAATTCTATCATGTTACTTCCCGACCAGATGGGCTTCCGTCAAAACCTCGTCTTCGTTTTATAGTTACAGCCGGATACTGACAAATTGTCAGGAGCTGCCCAAATACGACCAATCTTGCAATTCTTTGTTTCACCCAAGAGCACCAAGAAAAAATGATATGGTAACCTGACGGAATAAACAAATTGGTGAAGTAAATGGGGAAAATAAAGTTAAGGTAAGCCGTGCAGGTCACCTTTGTTGTTATTTTTTTTAGTGGTGTTTAAACGGGCGGAATAGAAATTTCTGGTTTTCCACCCTATACGCTATATATAGGGGAAACAACGATGGAATTAAAGCAAGGACAAAAAGGAGGCATGTGAGAAAAAGTAAAGAGCGGGTGACTAATTGTCTAATTGACCACTTCCATGTGAAGCATGACCTCATAAGTACTCGCCAAGGCTGCCAACCCGTGAAAGCAAACTTTCCCTCCCAGACAGCTGAAATTTCCCCTTTTTCTACCAAAATTTCCCTCACTTACATAAAATAATTTAAATTATTCATGATTCCATGTGCCTACGGCACTTCTGTTTTTTAAGCATTATTTGTACAGACAAGTATTTATTTATGATAACTTTAGCAGTGCATTATTTGAACGAAAGCGAAGTAATGATCAATAGATAGAACTACGCTTCGTGCTGGGCGCCAGCTTGCGCCACCTTGTTCAGAAGTTTGAACATTTACACTTTCGCCTGCATACTCAGCTTCCCCGCCTTCATGGCCGTCGGTAGGGGGGTGCAAAAGGGGCACTTGCCCCCCTCAAGCCTCACCAGCAGTTGCCGTCACCCAAGCTAGACCAGTGCTCTCCCCCTCCCCCAGCCGCGATGTAACGCTCGTTTGCACCCCCCAAGAGAAAATCCTGCCGACGACCATGCCCGCCTTTGGTAATAAACACGGAGTTTGCGCTCACGGACAAGGCTAGGATATGCGTCAGATAATCCTTGCTGACCGATCTGAGCCAACGCGGCGCTGCAGTACTTGTCTAATGGCCGATCAGAGAGTCGCCAACGAAAGCGGCCGTCGCACTTTTCCCCAATGCGGACGTTATTAACGTACTTTCGGTGCAGTAAATCATCAGTGCTAGCTAAAGTATCTAATATCGACACGAAGGGTAAGCGTCAAATGCAAGTGTTTAGCGAATTATTTAAATATACGGTTATTCGTGTGCATTTCACCGCGCTACACAACGAACCATCACCCGCCTACCCACACAGTGGGATCGCGGTCAGTGTATAACAGTTTTAGAAGCACAGATATTTGGGCGAGTTTGTACTGATCCATGACGGTATTTTGGAGCGCGAAAATAGACACGATACACGAGAAAGACTGAACAGGACGAGCGCTCTCAGATATTTGGGCGAGTTTGTACTGATCCATGACGGTATTTTGGAGCGCGAAAATAGACACGATACACGAGAAAGACTGAACAGGACGAGCGCTCTCAGATATTTGGGCGAGTTTGTACTGATCCATGACGGTATTTTGGAGCGCGAAAATAGACACGATACACGAGAAAGACTGAACAGGACGAGCGCTCTCAGATATTTGGGCGAGTTTGTACTGATCCATGACGGTATTTTGGAGCGCGAAAATAGACACGATACACGAGAAAGACTGAACAGGACGAGCGCTCTCTGTTCAGTCTTTCTCGTGTATCGTGTCTATTTTCGCGCTCCAAAATACCGTCATGTATAACAGTATTAGAAAAACATCGAAAAAAAAAGAGTAATAGTATCGATTTATGCGCAAAAGGCCGCCATGAAAATGTCATGATTTATTTTGAAAATGAAATGAGCAGAAACATGCTAAATTTCCCTGAAAATGGCAAAATTTTCCTTTTTCCCACACGGACCCAAAAATTTCCCTCGAGTTGGTAGTCCTGGTACTCGCCCTGAACAATAGCCTACAGATGGAAATAGTGCTGCCTAGACAAAATGTCTCAGACACGTGGCCCAACCCTCTTGCCCATTCTTTGAAAGTCCAACAATGTTATCGGCTCGTGCCCTAAGTGGGCGTGCCACGCTGCTGATCCTCGATCAACATAATGTGCGATATATTTTGCCGATGCTTATTCAAGAGCCTTTGTCTCTGCACTGAAGTGAAGAATTCTGTCCCGACAAGCTTCACGCTCAGCCGCCCGAAGTGGCCCGGAACTCTTCGACATACCTGAAACTTATGAGGTCCTTCACAGCTCAGAATAATGACGCATCACGCTTCAATTTCTAGCTCAGCGACACCGAGCGCTCAAATGAGAACAAAATATAGCGGCGTCATTCCGTATATATAGCTAATAAATCAATAATAATAATAATAATAATAATAATAATAATAATAATAATAATAATAATAATAATAATAATAATAATAATAGTATCTGGGGTTTAACGTCTCAAAAACACGATATGATTATGAGAGACGCCGTAGTGGAGGGCTCCGGAAGTTTAGACCGCCTGGGGTTTCAACGGGCACCTAAATCTAAGTGCATGGGCCTCAAGCATTTTCGCCCCCCATGCTAATAAATCAGCCGCGATGGACGCTGTCACTGCGTTATGTTGGATCTGTGTATGTTGTCCGGTGAAGAAAGAAAAGCGCTTACCTTAAGGAAGGCCATGAACGTGAATACGGATATCGTCGTAATCATCATTTGCCTCTGAAAGAGAGAAGCCAATTAAGGAACGGGCTTTTACATCGCCGCCCACATTCATCTTTGTGCTTCCGCACACTGCCATTGAAAGGGGAATTAACGAAGCCGAGTAGGCCATGCAATGCATAGACTGTAGATAACCAGTATAATGTTTAAAAAAAAAGGCTATAATGTTAAAAAAAAGCAGGAAGAGGAAAATGGAAGCTTGCAATGAAAAACTTGTAAACAGGGTGTGTGTGCTGGAGCCGACGCTTCGGCGAGCGGACTTGCCTTCTTCAAGGCTGCGACAGTTACAGTGACATTGTGAGTAGCAAGTAGAGGCTGAAGTTACAGGGGAGCATGGTGCGCTCGCACCTCCATGCCCCGAACTACTCCGCGGGGGGCTTTCCTGGTTGCATATCCCAGCATCCCTAATTAGCGGATGCGCATTATAATTCTAGACATGCAGTATTCTGCTGGAACCCTGTGTAAGCAGACTGCCACATTTTGCGAGCGACAGTGGTAGAGTTATATATTTTGTGAGCCTCACGCAATGCACTGGCAGGGTTGCCGTTGGTGGCTACTTTGCGTCAAATTGGCTACTTGTGGACCCCGTTGGCGACGAAAATTTCCAGTTGGCGCCATGGCTCTTTCTTAAACTTGTGGTTTTACTTATTCAAAATGGTTTTATTTATTCATCAATAGTAAAGACTCTGTTGATAATACCACTTCTGTTCTATTTGGCTAGAAATTCGGCGATAATATCAAATGACATGGCTATTTTGGCTACTTTTGGCGTGAGTTCTGGCGCCTTTTCATGTCCACCGAACGGCAACCCTGTGCACTGGCTTCTCTCGCTACCCCACTCGGGACCTGTCTACGCCGGCTGGTGGGTACCGAACACACAGCGCAATGTGGACATATAGTGGATGTGACAGCTGTAAATACGACCAGTGAATTATACATTGACGCCGTCTCCCCACTGCACTCACGCGGAAGTCCGCTTCGTCCATATTCTGTTCCTTGAGGTCCTGAATTGCGTCCTTCAGGTCCACCTGCGACGTCGACAAGTGAAGCGGACACTGAATTGCGAATCAAACTACTGCACATTTTCTATTATACATGCATGAACTGCAGTACTGTGAAAGCGGTAATGGTAATGAAATAGAATGATAACATTCGCATTATTTCTGCATCCGAAATAGCGTTAACATCATCGAGGCTGACACTGATCAAGACATTTGGTTGTTGGCGCCCGTACTGTATACAGTATTCTTTGTCCTCGTCTTCTTCGCGCATAGCAGTTTGAATAAGTATATGTATGACCAAGTAGCTCAAAGCTAAATTTTGGGACTTTCTATAGAACGCGAATTATCTCAATCGCAGTTGGTGATCGGTGCTTATGTTTCGTCTATTTCTTGTACTCTTTTGTACGAACTAGAATGTCAGCCTTTGTGCAGACGCATCTGAGGCGTTCCTCATCTGCTTTGTCACGTTATTCAACTGTTTACGCACTACTCTCAAGAAGCCAAAACGGAAAAATCTCGTAGAGATACAAATATGGCTTATTTTTCCAATTCATATTCCATAGTGCACAGCAGCCGATTGCACAGACAACATTTTGGGGGGAAAGAAATAATGCTTGGAAAAGCAATGCATTCGATGTGTGCCTATCAGTGGCGTAGCCACGGGGCGGCACTACGGGCACGTGCCCCCCCCCCCCCCCGAAATTTTTTTTCGCCATGGCATACATAGCGAAAAATGGCCATTCCAAGGGGGTGCCCCTCCCCGAAATCAAGGAGGTGCCCCCCCCCCAAAAAAAATTTCTGGCTACGCCCCTGGTGCCTATACATAGATTTAACGTCAGCTGTGCGCACCGTGTTGGCGAAATGGACGGCGAGCACGATGCTGGTGACGAAACAGATGGCGATACTGGTCGTGTTCCACGCGATGAAGCCGAGCAGGACGAGGCTGTCCTTACCAAACAGTAAGGATGGCAGCGGGAAAATCCTGCGTATATATATGGTCCTAATGAGTGACACTAATGTTGACATTGGCATATCGTTATCCTGCATATTGTTATCCGTCCCGTTATCCCGGAATATCTGCACGAAGCTATAGCCATTATCAGTTATTGCACAGTCGCCCATCTCGGAGCTCAACGTCAAGGCGACGCAACTTGGCTATACGAACTTAGGTCTTCTAAGTACGCCCGTCTCGAGTAGAGTTAATTCACAACACTATATGCGTACGCGTGATTTGTCTTATTGAGCAGGACACAAAGTAGTGTACTACCACAAGAGTGAAGGGCGTATAGCGTGACTGCAGTTGGTTTCCAACTCGTTCGCTGGTACAGATAATCATGCGCAGCAGCTTAACTAAAGACGTCGCGAGCACACGTTATGGTCAATCAATGATGATCAAAGCGTATCAATCATCAGCGAGTCACGATCATTGTCAAACATCATCATCACGATCATCATCAAACATGATTGACGGTCATGTTCTCCATGACCTATTTTTAGTTGCGTCGTTTACACGAAAGGGGGGCATACGTCTTTCTTCGTCGATTTCCTTTTGGTACCTGCTCATCTATCTATCTATCTATCTATCTATCTATCTATCTATCTTATCTATCTATCTATCTATCTATCTATCTATCTATCTATCTATCTATCTATCTATCTATCTATCTATCTATCTATCTATCTATCTGTCTATCAAACGGAACATTTGTTTGAATTTAGTCATTGAAAACTCTGCGCTCACTGTTGGCATTAAACAGGATTGATTATATCTGCGGGGTGTAGCCAGAAATTTCTTTCTGGGAAGGGGGGGAGGGATGATTCCGACCTCCTTTACGAATGCCCATAGGTATGTTGGTATGTGTGCGCGTGTATATACACATACAAGATGTAAAAATTCCCGTGGAAGCGAGAGGGGGGCGGTAGGGTTGAGCCCACCTATCCCCAAATTACTCCCCTGGCTAGGCCACTGCTATCTGTGTTTAAGGAGTGCGAGTATATACTTCATTGGGCTCGTACCTTGTAGGCGGCGAGGAGGAAGTAGTCGGACACCAAGTTGATGAAGCACTCGGACCCGAAGGCGAGGTCGAAAGCCCAGCCGTACGCTGAATTAAAGAAGAGAACGAGAGATAGAAACGCACGATTCGTCTGCGATTGCTAGACAAACGTCAACCGAATCACGTGACAATGTTCTCTATTCCGATGTTGCCAATACAGAGAGACTTGGAAGAACTTACTTATGCTTCGCCTGTAGAAGCCGAACGCGTACTTTAGAAGACTGAACGAATTCAGCGCCTGTGAGAAAGAGGGAAACAAGGTTCTGAGTTTCAGTCGCCTATTAAATTATAAGTGTACCTAACAGTCTCCCTGTAAACTAGCTGAAAAATTTACTGAGTCAGTTTGCTGCTATAAATAATTTCTTTCTGTACATCTCCTAGCTTTTATTGTTTTTAACTCTGAATATACACCATGACTTGTACCAGGAAACGCGAGTGTATAGCGATACCAATTGAATGATATATTTATTATATTTACCTCCAGACAGAAGTCGCTTATGTTCTTGCCAGTGTATTTCTCACCTTAGCGTCAAATAAGTAATCTATAAGAAACACAAACTATAGACCGAGATTTGGCATGCATGTCCTGAAGTGTCTCCTTTCTGCACCAAGGCGGATATAGGGCTCAGCGCACTCTCCTAATATATTGCATGCACTCACCGCGCAGCCGTAGCACAAGCTGACGATGTTGTTCCTGTTCATGACGAGCCGGTAGCTTGCAACTAGCGTAAGTGTGTGACGACTTTTGAACCTGCGCCGTCGCCTCTACCGGTCGGCGCCCTCGGCATCATGTTGGCATAGAGCGACGCAGCTGATGATGGCGGCGGACCTTCAAACGTGACACATACCCACTGTGGTGGATGCGCCAAGGATGTAGTGGGCGCGTACAGGAAACGCACGTATAAAAATTATGTGAATGAACTTAAGAGCTGAGAAAGGTAAAATAAAATATATTATTAGTGCGGCAGCCATTATTGTTTACCTTTTACTTTAATGATCGCCTTCGCCTAGGTAGCTACTAAATATTTCTTGTTACTTTTTACTCCCCTGGTAAATGGTCTGCACCTAAAAGATGCATGTGAACCTATACATCCATTGGGCTGCAGTCGTTCGTTTCCTTTATGCATACCATCGTGAGTGTGTTTCTACGTGTGCGCGTACATATATACGCAAGCGAAATGTACGATCTGCAAGGGATAGCCCCCCCCCCCCCCCTCCCCTAAACCATCCCCTTGGCTACGCCACTGTTCCAAACTTCCATGGGAAACACCAGGCTAAAATAGAGATGGTAATTTCGATGAATGATTGATCGATTAATCGATGAAAAGTGTCCCGCAAAATGACTAATCGTCCTCAATATCCGCCTTTCACTTAACCGACTTAATCGAGTAAACCTTTTCGGTTAATCAGTTTACAGACAGTGACAGAAGCGACGCGAAAATTCTTAAATAGTACCATAGTCCTTTAATGACAGTACTAAAAATGCTCAGCAAGAGCCGCGACTATGATGCTTCGCCGAGCAGATGGTGGGCGAATGAGAGCGACTTCCCTCTAGTGTCGACAGCTTTCTCGAGCCCAAGAGTAATGGCGCATCCCGTCGGAGTCAAGCGCTCTTCGATCCCACTGAAAAGGCATTACGTCACGCAGCCAGCCTTTGGTGAGCGAACTATCCCTTGAAAACATTTCTCGCGTATGTTCCCTCTCGTTGGATCGGTACAAACAATATCAGTAAAAAAAAGAAAATAGCGCAGCTTGTACTACAATAATGCATGTTGCTGGGCGAGTCGGTCGTACATGATGAGACAAGGTGCTGCGCAATGGACACAGGGACAAGGAAGTGAACAAGGACGGGCGCAGACTCGCGACTGGATTTTATTGAAAAGCAAACGCATATTTATACGAAACAAACTGCAAATTCATCTATGCGCATGCGAGGAACCTGCTTTCACTATCGTACAATCTTATGGAGGTATCACTGACGCAACTGTCTCTTTTTTTCCTGATGAAGAAAGCCTCGGCAAGCTCACGTGCCAACTGGTCCCGACTTCGCCTCAGAATTTTCGTTGACGCCAGCAAAGGCTGGCACGGTTTGCCACAAGCAGCCGAAGGGCATGCGCTGCAGTGAAGAGGCAAATTGGAACCTTGTCCGTTCTTCATGGAAAGCTGGTGTTCCCTTAGTCTTTCATTTATACACCGACCCGTTTGGCCGATGTATACTTTCCCGCATGTCAGAGGGATTTCATAGACTACCCCCGTCGAGCACGCGACGAATTGAGTGACGTGGCTCCTAGTGCAAACTTGCCCGCTCCTATCTGCAGAGGCGATGCGGGGGGCATAGTGAAGCCAGTTTGCGTGGGGCAGAAAAGACCACCGGCACACCATGGCGGTTGGCAACATTTTTTTGGTTGTGTGCCACCCTGTGGATATAAGGGAGAACTGCCGGTCGCACTTGTTTACGACCTTGGCAACCCTGTATCGCACTTGCCTTGTACCTCTGCAGGAGCTTCTCCGCCACAGAAACCACGACTGTCGTAGGGTAACCAGCTTTCAACAACCTGGCAACCTGATTATTTAGGCTGTCATGTACCAGGTGAACACATGACTTCTCCAAGGCTCCCTTCAAACAAAACATGCCAATCGCCCGTTTGACTGTCTTGGTATGCGCAGAATCGTACAACAACGTATTGGGTCGTGCGTGGCACCTGTTCTAGCTGATTTTTTCTTGGCCAGCGTTGATCGTGATCTGGTATGCTGTTTGGACCAGGATATGGTGCTAAAAGTTTTTAGATACGTAGATGACTACCTGATACTTTTTAAAGAACAATCTGGCTCGACACACACTAATTCAGTGCAAGATATTTTAGCTATCTTTGAACGACACGGGAGTGGTTTAACCTTCACCTACGAACTACCCGACCAGAATAGGATTCAGTTTTTAGATATTAACCTATCATTGACACCAGATCACACGTGCTGGATGTACTCGCCGCGAGCCAGAAAAGACCTGTTGTTGTACGATTCTGCGCATTCCAAGACAGTCAAACGGGCGATTGGCATGTTTTGTTTGAAGGGAGCCTTGGAGAAGTCATGTGTTCACCTGGTACATGACAGCCTAAATAATCAGGTTGCCAGGTTGTTGAAAGCTGGTTACCCTACGACAGTCGTGGTTTCTGTGGCGGAGAAGCTCCTGCAGAGGTACAAGGCAAGTGCGATACAGGGTTGCCAAGGTCGTAAACAAGTGCGACCGGCAGTTCTCCCTTATATCCACAGGGTGGCACACAACCAAAAAAATGTTGCCAACCGCCATGGTGTGCCGGTGGTCTTTTCTGCCCCACGCAAACTGGCTTCACTATGCCCCCCGCATCGCCTCTGCAGATAGGAGCGGGCAAGTTTGCACTAGGAGCCACGTCACTCAATTCGTCGCGTGCTCGACGGGGGTAGTCTATGAAATCCCTCTGACATGCGGGAAAGTATACATCGGCCAAACGGGTCGGTGTATAAATGAAAGACTAAGGGAACACCAGCTTTCCATGAAGAACGGACAAGGTTCCAATTTGCCTCTTCACTGCAGCGCATGCCCTTCGGCTGCTTGTGGCAAACCGTGCCAGCCTTTGCTGGCGTCAACGAAAATTCTGAGGCGAAGTCGGGACCAGTTGGCACGTGAGCTTGCCGAGGCTTTCTTCATCAGGAAAAAAAGAGACAGTTGCGTCAGTGATACCTCCATAAGATTGTACGATAGTGAAAGCAGGTTCCTCGCATGCGCATAGATGAATTTGCAGTTTGTTTCGTATAAATATGCGTTTGCTTTTCAATAAAATCCAGTCGCGAGTCTGCGCCCGTCCTTGTTCACTTCCTTGTCCCTGTGTCCATTGCGCAGCACCTTGTCTCATCAGCTTGTACTAAATCGCGCAGGGCTGGGTCACAGCAGAGCTGGTTGGTTGGTTGGTTGGATCCTAGAGGAATGGCTCAACCCACCACGGGGGTGCGCACTTACTGGATTGGCTAGGCCTTTGCCCTCTCACCTGTCTTCTTTCCACGCCTTGTTATACTATACTATACTATTCTACACATGGTTATGCTTGCCCTCTATTTATGTTGTCTTCTTTTAATCTTTAGGATTTATGGGATTGCTGACGTGTTAAACGTAGAATCTCTCGTCCATCGTTGTTATTGCATCCCACGGTGGCGAAAATGGCGCACGTGTTCTGGGAGCGAAGCAGCAGAGGAAGAAGAGGACAAAGTCGAAGAGGATAACGAAGAGAGCGCGTGCCGGTTTATGAAGATGGTATAGTTTCTCTACGCCACACGACAAACTTTTTTCTATCTGCTGTTTTTCAATCTCTTTCGCTCTCTGTCTTTTTCTCTCGTTCTTCCCTTTCTTCTTTTTTTTTCTCGTTCTCTTTCTTTCTATGTCTTTGTTTCTCTATCTTTCTCTGTGTCTAGTCAGTCTCTCGCCTTCTATTTTTTCATATGTTTTTATCTTTCTTTCTATCTATTCCTCTCTCTATCTCTCTGTACTCATTCTCCCACCCTCCTTCTCACCTTCACATATCTCTTCCTCACCCTCTTTCCTTTCCCACCACCTAGCTGTACTATAGTGTACTATACTATACAAGGCTATGCTCTGCTCAGCCAACGTGCCATGGACAGCCGAGTCGTTAGGACGCTCGCCTTCGGATCGCGGGTACAAGGGTAGTTAGGCAAAAAAATTTTTTTTCGCCAAGAATTTCTCTCTTTCTCTCTCTCCCTCTTTGTACTCGTTCCCTCGCCCATGAAGTTATTGCATCATTCGCCGGACAAAGCGACGCACGTCTTCTGGTAGCGAAGCAGAATAGGAAGACGTGCGATGAAGGCGATGAAGAGGAGGACGAAGATGGCACATGCCGGTTCATTATAATTCTCGCAGGCGACAAACAAACAATAATGATCATTTTCTGTCTACGACACACGGCAAACCTCGACCTTAACAACTCTGCTGTAAAAATGTTTGATTTAGGGTAGTTCTTAATCGATGTACACTTGAGCGGCTGTGTTGCCGTAACTTGGCCTACACAGCGGAAGCGTGTGCTTGGTCGACACATGTTTTTCTTCAATTGTACAGCGCGCTTCCACCTCCAACAGCTACTTCACCGTAATTGCTCTGGTATAATGAATTGGCGATCCAAATACATGACCTGATCGCTGCTTCTAATAGTGCAGGTGAGGATAAACAAGAGGTCCAGTGCCAAAGTGGGCTGGGGATTCTAACAAAACGACCATTAGCCTGTAGTTAGCAGTATGAAAAAAAAATTACACCATCTCTCGCTAAAGGGAACCATGTGTAGATGCGAAGCAGCGGGCGCTAACGCTTACACTGGCGGCGGTGTTGACGCTGGCGCTCATCGCAGCGTTGCACAGGAGAGAAACCTGGGGAGGCGCAAAGCACGCAGTGATGGACCGGTGTTTCCTACTGGAACATGCCAATCGCTGCTAATGGGCAATGAGAGACAGAAGACTGCGACTGGACACAGAGACCCGCAGTCCGCTTTTAGTTAACGCACCTGCCGCGAATTTTTAATGTTCAACAACGCGCAGGAGAAATCTCCCACCGGCACCACCTTGGAGGTCAAGATCCAGTGCCATATATACGGGGTGGCCAGTGAACGTTTGTGCAGCGCGAGCAGTCGGTTTTTTCAACCAAGAAACTCGCTAGCAGACGCTGCCTCAGATACAGCCCCCTATGACATGGTTATGTTGATGTGCATGCACAGGATATGGAAAACGAGAATGGGGGGTACAAAATGCTGACCCAGAGGCTCGTTCTGCTAGAGAGTATTTTATTGAATGTGGTGTATATATAAGAGAACTGTATCGCGTTCAGGAAGAACCACCAATATGGATGTCAATGTTAGATGACCTGGTTGCATTGAAGCAGTTTTAAACCTTTGACAGGTTGCCCTTCCTTTATAGTACCCCGAATGTTATGCCTGTTTCTTTTAATTTTGTGTGTGTGTACCTTGTGTGTTGAATAGTTATGTTTGTGACATGACATTGTAAATTATAGGTAATAAAGAAAAAAAAGCCTGCGTCGGCGTCGCGAGGCGAGAGAGGGGGGAGCGTAGGAGAGGAGAGAGAGGGGGGGGACGCGCATGCGCAGTGGGAGTGTGGACGCCGCGGGGAGGCATGCCTAGAGGTGGGAGCGTAGGAGGGTAGAGAGGAGGGGACGCGCATACGCAGTGAGGGTGTGGTCGCCGCGGGGAGGGATGCCTAGAGGAGAGAGGGGGGGGAGAGGAGGTTTTTTTATTTTTTTTGAAAGGGTTTGCGCACGCGCAGTAAGGGTGGTCACGCCGCACACCACCGGATTGAACCCCGCTCTAAGATGCTTCACATCTAAAACAGACAAGACTCGAAGCATTTTTCAGTGGTCGATCCGGAGCGGATTCGTGCGTTCCAACTGGTCGTTTCAGAGGGCAACTCACTCCACGCCGGATCGCTCTGCAGCCAAGTCCCGGATTCGGTCGGAAAGAGAACGAGCGGCACAGGTCACTTCCGTCAGTTTACGAGCCACTGTCGCGCTTTGCAGCGACCAAGGTTGCCATGGAAACGTGCAGATCGGACGAAGGAATGGTTTCCGGAACCTGGTTTACGTAACGTGTGCATAAAGGAACTGCCGGCGTGATCTTAGAGTGTTCCCGTGTTTCTTTGGCAGATTCGGTTTGGTGCTATCCGAGTGGTCGCTCCAGGATTTTGGCGGCCGCTCTGGATCTACCAGGGAAAAGCGCCATCACACACATATCAGTTGGCAACGGCTACCATAGCTGCCTACTACCTGTGTACTATACTAGAGCATGTGGCGAATACACGTGGTGCCGCGTATACTTCGCACATGTGCACATGCGGCTTCAAATTTGCTCATAATTTTACCTTTTACAGGGCCGTCAAGAGGTGCTTTTATAATGCAGGAACACAGGACAGTTTATTGCATACTAGTAACGGCATTTCAGATGACTGTCGTGACAGAAGAAGTCGAGCACTGTCGATGGAGCCAGATATGGATGATACATCTACCTTAAGTCATCCTGAAAAGCGTCCTGTGATAGGAGCTGGTTCCGTTACAGAGATCGGCTGCCTGTCCAAGATATATTTACTTAGTAACCTGCAGAATAAAATTTATTGCGAAAAATAAATTAATTTTCCATTTTGTCCTTTAAGCAAGCGACTACAAGATTTAAAAAAAAAAGGGGTTGGAATGGTGCCTTTTTCAATGTCTGCCACGAATTCGTCCCCGAGCAGGGGCCAGGATCTACCAAAAGATGCACTGATAGTCATAGCAATGAATGAATGAATGAATGAATGAATGAATGAATGAATGAAATATCCTCGCAGGATCTCCCTTAGGAGTTGTCCAAGGAGGCTTATTATCTAAGTGATGCGTAAGCGTATAGAACTTTATTGTGGGTTGTAGCTTTCCCTAGAACGTTCCTTTCGGGCGGTATCAGCCATATAGCGTATTTCACCTTCCTTCTAGCATTCGCCAGCGTCTGCAGAGGGCCCAGCAGCCGCTTCCTGCGAGCGCCGCCACTTTGGCATCGAAGTTTTGGCCTCACATCTTGTCCTCGAGAGGGCTATTATTCCACGACCACGAAATTCAACGCAGCCTTCATAGAAAGTGTTTTCCGTTTACATTTGCTTTGCATGGCGTATACAACGCATTGTTATGGTTCAGATATTTCTTCGCATTTTGCTATAGTGGGTGTTCAGTCCAGTGAACGGTGGAGGCCCATAAGCGTGATCTGGTCGCACGGGAGTCCTTCGTCGTCATCTATTGACAAACAGGCCTGCTCAAGAATGGCGCGCTACCATTGTGATCGGAATGCCCGAGTGGCGCTTGTATATCGTGATCAATGTATTATTCACACCGTCATTCACCTTCTTACTGGCGTTCTTCAATGTATGAAACGGTCCCAGGTAGTCGCATACCGCGACCACCGAAACGCGAGCTTGGCAGTAAATTTTCGCAGGGTATGCATTTTCCTTTTTTGTACAGTCCTCCATGTCGGCTTTAGCTATATACATCTTGTCCTGGAGAGGGCTTTCAAATGCGTAAGCATTTTTATGCTGAGTGAACGAGAAAAATGCCCTTCCGTCCGTCCATCCCTTTGAAGATCATCGCTGTAAAGAAACGAATGTATGAAACAAAACAAATTTCCTCGGTGTTGCTGGGTTTGAACTCAGTAATGTAGCTGAATGGGCTAGTTGGTCATTCTGAAGCCCGAGGTCCTGCGTTCAGTACTATGGAACGCAGCAGTGTTTTTTGTACGCTCTTTTCTTTCTATCTCCCTATCTTTTAATCCCTCATCCTCCTTTCCCTAGTGTAGAATAGCAAACCGGACGCGCGTCTGGATGTAGATGTAGATGTAGATGTAGATCCTGCGCTTCTGGCTCACACCCACACTGGGGGATTGGCCAAGAATCGGGTAGCTTAAAAAAAAAGAGATAATGAAAAAACTAGCAAGGAGAGTAGTTTATCGTTTCGGGTAAAAATAAGATTTTTTTTTTATTATTTCTGTTAAAATACCAATAAGTTCGGTCGACTTGACTCTTATCGAATAGGAAATAAATGAATAATGTAGAAAAAAAATTTCCTGGAGTCTATTTTGGTTAGCTGCAGAGCTTTGTAATCGTGGTTATTATTTAAATCTCTTTGTCTGTTCTATAACCTTCCTGCCTTTCCTTCCTTTTCCTCTTCCTTCCTTCCTTCCTGAAGCTAAACAGCGCAAAAAAAGAAGGACGGCCACGAAAAGCGAACACACAAGACAAGCGCCGACTTCCAAGTGAAATTTTATTGTGAAGAAAACATCATAAAAATATGTGCGGGAACAGTTACAAAAAAGAAAACAACAGGAAAAAAAAAGATGATCAGGAAACAAGATGTGCTGACATGAAAACAGCACAAAACATTAACAATCATGGTGGCCTGCTTCAAGAACCATGGTGGCCTGCTTCATTAACAATCATGGTGGCCTGCATTCCAAGAACCTGAGCTCCCTGTCAGATAGTGCAACCGATGGTGTGCTTACGCAACCGCTCCTTTCTCGAACCGTCTGAGCTGCTTCACTGATTACAAGCGCTTACTCGTCCTCTCTTCTTATCGACAATTGTGGTGCCCTGAAACTGTGGAGCGCACCCACGCGTGCTCACATGCAGGAAGCCTTCTTTGTCATTGACGTGCGGTCATCTGAAAAGGAAATCCTAAGATCTAGGAAGCGGATGTTGTCGTCTACCGGCATCTCGCGAGTCACCACGAGCGGACTGAGGCACTCGCGAAGAGTTTCTAAAACCTGCGCGACTCGAGGAAGAGACATCTGTGAATCACATCGCATGATTATCAAATAATAAACTACATATCTGAAAGTTCTTAACCCGGGTAATATGACGGTTCGTTCATAGCTCCTCTTCTGAGTGACCTGCTGTTAGCGAAATTGTACAGGGCGCTGAATCAACAGTTAGATAATTATCCGTAGATGATCATTTATTGTGATTCACAGATGTTTCTTCCTCGATTAGAGCAGGTTTCAGAAACTTTTCGCGAGTGCCTCAGTCCGCTCGTGGTGACTAGAGTCTAACGAGATGCCGGTAGACGACAACATCCGCTACCTAGATCTTAGGGATTTCCTTTTCAGAGGACCGCCCGTCGGTGGCAAAGAAGGCTTCCTGGCACTGCACGTGAGCACGCGTGGGTTGCTGCGCCAGCTGGCGCAAAATATGGTTTAATGAACTAAATGTCAGAAAATCCAAAGATATTTGTGTCGCTTAATAAAAAATTCCAACCTAGTCACCTTACCTCCGCATGCTTGGCATAACATATCGATTGCCATGGTACTTGGGATCTGCCGAATTTTTTTACTACTGTATTCGGTTACTTTTTTGTTTGTGTTTTATACACCCTCCTCTGTAATGCTCTTGGCCTTGCGATAAATAAATAAATAAATAAATAAATAAATAAATAAATAAATAAATAAATTATAAATAAATCATTTTTGCAACTCACTTGTGGCTTGAAGACCAAGCTAGAGGCAAAAATTACGCTCCTATTTCTATGTTTTCGCATATTCAAAATCATAATAGTGTATAATAATAAAAACTCTAGTCACAATACCGCTTATGTTCTATTTGGCTACAAATATGGCGATAAAGTTGAATGACATGGCTACTTTGGCTACTTTTAGCTTGAATTCTGGCTACTTTTCAAATCTACCCAACGGCAACCCTGTCAGCGCTTGTCCTGCGAGTTCGCTTTTCGTGGCCGTCCTGTTTTGCGCAGTTTAGCTTCAGTTGGAACTCAGGCTTTGAAACTTGATATATGCCCTCCATAAGTGTCATTTCATAGCGACTTTCACATTTCTACTGCACGCCATTATTAGCAACATTTCTTGTTCGAGGATTTTTCATCACTTCGTCTCCATCATCACGTGAATTCATGTTTTGTTCGGCTTTACGTGATATTGTTTACCGCTATTAGCACCAGTTATAACTAGTATTCAACAGAGCAAGTATTATTTCTAAAACCGTTACGCAGTCGTGTTTTTCATCTAGGTTTGTTTCATCTTCCACACAAATAATTACAGCCCGAACTCTATCTATTTGCTTGGAAGGTGGAACTCTATAAACTGCGTATGAGTATTAACTGTTTTGGTCTTTTTGGAACATCAGCCGCCGCCCCTGGTGGTAACAGTGGTTACGATGCTCGGCTTCTGACCCGAACGGCGCTTGTTCGATTCCCGTCCGCAGCGGTTGCATTTTCCGGTGGAGGCGGAAGTGCTTAGACGCCAGCGTAATTTGGGTGCACGTTAAAAACCTTAGGTGGTCGAAATTTCCTCAGACCTCCACTATACGGCATGCCTTATAATCACATCGTGGCTTTGGAACGCAAAACCCTAGTAATTAAAAGTTATTTTTGAACGCGCCCAGCCGAAGATGTCGATTAATTTGATTAATCGACGAAAAAGCTTTCATCGATAAGGATGAAACAGTTAATGGCTAGAATGGCAAACGATTAATCGATAATCGATTAAAATAATTGATCGACCTTACCAAGGCTAAGAGAGGTTTAGCTGCATGGATATCTATCTCAGATCTCCTTGGCCAGGTGTGTAGCCAAGATTTTATTTGACGGGTGGCAGATCAAAATGCTCCCATATCTGTTTGCGTGCGTGCGTGCGTGCGTGCGTGCGTGAGTGAGTCTATACATTGGGAAAATTCCGAACGGAGAGCCGTTAGAGAGCCCCTCCCTCCTCCCCCTTCAGCCCACAGACTTTTCTCCATTGGCTTGCTATACGACAAAAGCCTATGCCATATCGACGTAGCATGTACAGGCGCGCTCAATATGACTTGCAACACGGGAGCGCGTGGCCTCACGGGTTCAAAGGTGGCGCATGGCTTCAACTTGTTTTTATTTCAACAACTAAATAATATTTTCTTATTTGGGATCATACCCAAGTGAGAAATGCGTTTAGTAATGGAAATAAGGGCTAGTGGAAGCCATGCGCAAGGCAACTCGTGAGGCCACGCTTGCGCTCCCGTGTTGCGGGTCATATTGAGCGCGACTATACGTATTACAAAAGCTTAGTTGCATGGAAGTATTGCCAATGCATCGATGCATTGGCAATACCGCTGTAAAACTCCGCTGTGCTGCGACCCTGTGCAAACAGTGGGTTGCCGAGCCACGTCACTCAGCCTGCCATCACCTTGTCAGGGTGCACGAATGTGATACAAAAACACACACTCGCGCACGCGCACTGCGCAGGTTAAATTGGACACGCAGCTTGAAGTTTCGCATGTGTCGTACGCCACTTGTGCCGTCAGGGGATGGACGTTTCCGTATTTTGCGCTGGTAAAGGCGACTCTGGTCACGTTGAGGCTACAGACGCGCATCGACAAGATAACAGCACCTGCGGCAGTCCGGCCGCAGATGTTCCTGAAACAGTCGTACATAGTGAACTCATTAGTGGACGCAGTCGCCGTTTCATACGTCGAAACAGCACTCGATCGGTGAGCAGCGATACTCTATACATCTGCTGCTGCTGCTGCCCTACGTGCCTGGGTTCCCATCGCCTCGTCGCCTGACCAGTCGCCATGATGTGCTGCCTGCCTACGGTGGTTATACTAGCGGTTGTGGCTGCTTGCGGAGCAATACTCGCATGCTGCAAGCTCGGTAATGCGAGCCCGTGGAAGCCGACGCGGGACCGTTCTGACAGTGAGTTGGTTTTCATAAACGTTGAGTTCGTCAAAGCCAAGGTGACCACGCGGCTGCCAATTTTATTTTCGAAGGAATAAGGTTCAGGGTCACAGCTGCTCCGACATTCTGCGTTATCATTTTGATGCCGTGAGGTTTCGAGTCCAAGCGGGATAAAATAAACTTACACACCAAGAAGAACTTTCTAACAAGCCGCCTATATCGCAAATCGAAATCATGGCCGGCATGGAGCACATATATGCCTTATAAGGCGCGGCTCAAACAATGTCCATTGACCGATTTGTAAATAATATAACTAAATCTCTTCACCCTTCTCTATCCCTAAGCTAATTCATTTATTATCGACTGTACTGTTGACAATTATGACGCTGCTATAGTTAACTTAAAACTATGCCTCATAACTAAATTGTGACCAGGTGACGTTGAGATTACTCGCGTCGATTGTGGACCAAATAAAGTTGTTTCACTCACTCACCTCACAGGCCGTCGCAGTTTAGCAGGTATAAGGTGTCACGCTGATAAGCTCGAGGATACAGGTTCGATTCCCCGCCACGGCGTCTACATTTTAATGAGTGCGAAAAGCAAGAACAACAGAACACGTTACAGAACCCGAGGTGGTCAAAATTAACGAGGAGTCACCCACTATGGCGTGCCTCATAATCACATCGTAATTATGCAGCGTAAAACGCCATAGCGTAAAACGCCAGAAATGATCAAATACGATCTTTTGCGTCGTAAGTAGCGTGCTTTTCAGCTTCGCGAGGGCGTTTAATGAAAAGGGGCATGCATATCGAAAACAGATCGATAACTCTGTAATTTATTTAATATTAGATTTTAGAATGTGGCTTGCGATATGGCGGCACGGAATATGGCCAACAATATTTTGCTTGCCGTGCATTTTGATATTGCGAATATCTATATCTATGTCTGAGAATATTTTTTCAAGTTATAAATGTTACCGTAACGTTCGCAACCATACAGATGCTGCATGCGAGTAGTTAATTACAACTGTCACATGGCTTCGGTTTTTCTTTGTGATGCATATATGCAGAGGCCAGTTGTCGCCTGCTGGTTGAGGACACCTACACAGCATCGCATTGAGTGCCACTTGCAGTGATAAGTGAGTACACGTGCACGGGCTTGTATAGAATATTTATTATATATTTATTGTATGTTATACTATATTCTATACTCTATTGTGTATACACATTTCAATTCAAGGATATGGCGAGTTCTGAAAAGGGCGACGTACCAACCACATTTGTATATAACTGCGAAATTGTTCTGGTGAGAGAAAGATGTCGCTTATATCGCGTGCATCGTTCTCTTACCAGAACAATTTCGAAGTTATATACAAATGTGGTAGGTACGTCGCCCTTTTCAGAACTCGCCATATCCTTGAATTGAAACGTGTATACACGACAAAGTATATACAACACGGCGTCGCGTATACAACTTGCGGTAAAAAAATGCGGCTACGATGGGGTCAGGCTAAAACGACAATATATATGCCAAACGAAAACGCATTACTTGCTGCGTCTGCACTGTATACATTGCAGTGATTGCACTGCATGTTACGACATTGTAAGTGGTCACAAATGCCGTTATCCGCCTCTTTAATTTTTGCTATGTCCGAATGTCATAGCCGTTTTTTTTTCCTTGAATGCAACAGATAAACATGACGATTGGGAAATAGTCCTTCGTTACTGGAAGTACGGACAAGATATGAAAACTTCGGCCATCGCGATTCGGTGAAAGACTAAAGTTTCGTCGTAGAGGGCATATATATCAGATGATAAATATGGATGAAATATTTAATCTTTTACGTCCACTTCTCTGAGCATGTTAATTGCGGGTCCTGCTACCGGCTCATTCCACTCTTTCTTGTTCTTACGACCATAGGTGCGCGCACATACAAAGTGTGTGTGTGTGTGGGGGGGGGGGGGGGGGGGGATAACTTGTCTTTGCTTTGAATTTTGATCGTGAGGGCCTCTGTGGTGGAGGGTGGAGAATAACGGGGAGGAGGGGGGGGCGAAGTGACCCCCCCCCCCCCCCACCACACACACACACACACACCTCTTATGGAAATCCCGCCGCACGCTTATGCTCGCAAGCATTTTTGAAGGTGCCAGTCAAATAATTCTACGACTGATTAGCATTCCTGAAACAACCTTGCACGTAAGCATCGAGACACGGAATGTTGGAGCACACACCCGAAGCTGTTCGTGTCAGCTGCAGCGAGAAGCAACACCGGCTGTGCCCTCTTTCGTAATAAAACAGGATGTGCACACCTGGTATGCCACACGAGGCAAGGTCGCGCGTGATAAATAAGCGGGCAAAGCGATGCAAGCAAGCAGTGCATGCGACATTGTCTCTCTCACCATCTGTTGCCGATTGATGTGCATTGTGACGATGATCACGGCGCACACATGCTGCTGATTCAATGGAAATGAGGAGACGGCATGCATGTGAACGATAGCGCTGACTTCGAACTGCCTATCCCTCTTGATATCCGTTTGTGCAGACTGGTTACCATCCCTGCCTTTCCTTTCTCTCCTGTTCCTTCCTTCATTCCAGCGATTTACACACACCCCAACATAAGCGTGCGCGGGGGGTCCCCATCAGGGGGAGAGGGGGGGGGGGCGAAGGTTTATCTCAGCGCCCCCCCTCCCTACTAAGTCAATGTATGGGGCAGATTTTGCGCGCGCGCACGCACGCACGCGCACGCACGCACGCACGCACGCACGCACGCACACACACACACACACACACACACACACACACACACACACACACACACACACACACACACACACACACACACACACACACACACACACACACACACACACACACACACACTCTTGATTAAACATTTCTGCAGTATCCCACAGCCGCGTCCCTCGTATATCGAAAACATATATATAGCATACTGTGACGACTACATGTGCTGAACATTCGTCAGACTGATCACGATCGCGAGGTCCTGGATGCTGGACTGCGCAGATTTGGGACGCAAGGTCCCATGAGGTAGTTCGACAAGCTGGCCATAGACCCTTCCATTTTGCAACATAGCGCGATATCTGCATCAAATGACTAAGAATTAAGGTTGATCTACACAGCGTCAAAAGTAAAGGCTTGAGTCTTTGAGCGAACGTCCACGTGTATATGTATAGTAACTCTTACATACATGGACGCGCACACGGGGAGGGGGGGGGGTACCCCTCCCCCTTTATTGGTGTGTATGGGGCGCTAATCTTGAGCCATACATTTACTCAGTCGGACATTTCACGTCATTCTGTAATGCTCAATTAGGTTATGGCTACGAATGTTTTTTTATGATAATAGCGGCCGAGGATGTTGCATTCTAAGAAAGCTTGCTTCCCGATGGCCGGGGATCCATATGTATCTGTAGTGAGAAGTGCGCCATAGCTTTATTTTCTTTTTTCTTTCTTTTTTTTTTTTTTGTATCGATTGCGGAGCTTGCTTTTTTTTTTCCCTGTCGGACTCGACCAAATGGAGAGGGTTGGCGCTGCGGTGAGACTTGGGCTAAAGTCCCTAAAAATAACTTTTTTCAGGGACTTTAACTTGGGCCCCTCCTACCCAACAAACCACCAACCTCCCGAAAATGTCCCAAAAAAGTTTTGGTGGGACATATACTACTTCCCAGAAAAAACCCCACAGGGCCAAAAAACGTCCCGAGTACGCTTTAGCAACCAGCAATTTCCAACTTTGGTTTCATCCCAGAGACCTCCAAATAAGGGTTTCTCATTAATATCTCGGCTGCTATTCATAATGACGAAGCGGTTTTTTGTGTGTAGCATCTAGACATCTAAATGCACATGCCAGCCAAATTTCATGCACCTAAATCCAGTGGTGTAGCCAGGGGCGGGTTGCAAATCAGCGAATAGACCAATTAGCCTCATCCAGCCGCTGGCTGCACCCCTGGGTTTACGTGTAATAAATATGGCTCGCATGTGAATTTACGCATTCAAATGGACCACTTAAAATGTGCATGTTTGTGAAATGGTGCAAAGTAAACAGGATTTACTTTGCGAATTGATCACACTCATTGAGAAAACACATTTTAATAAAATTCTTAGTTGCTTCACTCTTGGAATAAACAAATGAATAATGAATAAATGAATGAATAATGGATAAATAACTGAATATAATGGTCAATGAATCGCTGTACACCTTGTACATGGTGACAATGAGCTGATGTTGTAGAGCTAACCTTGCCCCGGTTTCGGAACCTCAGCTGGAAGAAAGCAGAACCAGAGAACACAAACTTGAGAAAGCTAGAGTATTGTTAACACTTTGTGTACCCTTCTGCGTGCTCCCTGCCCTCGAAACTCATGTGCCGCATGCCACATACAAAACGAATGTACAAGACATTTTAGGTGAAAACTTTAGCGCAAACAAGACGGACCACAAAGGAAGAAGAGACGAGCACAGGCGCGGTGGCGGTGGTCCGTCTTGTTTGCGCTAAAGTTTTAACCTAAAATGCGATGTACCAACTAGGCCCAACCGAAGTTTTATTGAATGTACAAGAGAATGAGTAATCTGATGTAAAGTAACTGCAGCCTAAGCACAGTTCTTTTTAGAACACCGTTGTAAAACGTGACATCAAATGTCTCACTTCCTTTTAATCGTATACCACAGCCTAACGTCAATAGAGAGACACAAGAAAATCACGATAGTCGTTGCAAATGCAGCGACTGGAGAGTTTTTCTGGCCTCTTTCCATTTCGTTCTTCTGAGTGCGCTGCTTGAGTAGCACGGCATGATGGTCGTTCCGACTAATTATTAAGATGCATAACAATACGAGACAAGAACGTACGTTATAAATGTTAGACTCTAGCGGTTTGCATTATTTTTGTGTCATTTCACGAAATCAATATGGGTCATTGCTGTTGTTGCACAGGTTTGTTCGTATATCATACACAATGTCATCGACATAGCGCATATTTCGTAGGAGCATACATGTAGAGTCAGCTTCTGAAAATGGGTTAATTTTCGACCACGGTGGTAATCTGGGCACGTTGGTAGTCCGTTTCTTTGAACGGTAAAAGCACACTTGAGACTATCACACGTACAACGAAGGAACACACACGCACATACATACAGTGCTACTTTCCACAGTTTATTTTGTGGACTCATGACTGCTTATATAGCAAGATATGAGCTCGTGTCTGTTGCGCAGAAGTAACAAAACATTACTACGCAATATAATGGACACCAAGAAAATCAAATTCATTTTTTTTTTTTTTGTCAGCGCGAAAGACGGCATGCTATTGCACTTGTCACCCATCTTTTCCATCTACCCCGCTTCTATAATCCCGCGTGTAAGCTGATTCCTATTTCTTCCCACAATCCTGAACGTGTTGAACAAAGGAAGGCAAGCGCACTTCTTCCAATGCATTGCTGGGAAACCACCTGCCACGTTTCTAGCACCGTAATGGTCATTCAGGCAGCGACCGGTTTGTCCGCCGCAGCTGCGACTAGCTGAGACCACAAGAGAGCGGCAGACAACACACTCGCTGACTGAGTGACCGGCAGCGTGAACAACATTACAATATTAGAAACGTGGCAGGTGGATTCCTAGCAATGCATTGTAAGAAGTTGGGTTGCCTTCCATTGTTCAACACTTGCATAATTGTGGCGAGAATTAGGAATCAGCTTACACGCGAGATTATATGAGCAAGGGAGATTGAAAAGATGGGTGACAAGGGCATTAGCATGCCGTCTATCGCGCTGACAGAAAATGAATTTGATTTTCTTGGTGTCCCTGATGTTGCCTAGTCATATTTTGTTACTTCTGCGCTGCAGATGTGCTCATGCTTTGTTAAATAAGTAGTTTAAGTATCACCATAAGCGAGGGCAGGGTTCCCCTTCAGTGGGGGGGGGGCTAAGGTTCGTCGCAGCGCCCCCCCTCCCTATTAAGTCAATGTACGGGGCAGACTTTAAGCACCCCCCCTCCCCCCCTCTTAGTTGACTAAAGGGGGAAGCCTTCTCTGCCCAACCCCGTGCACACCTTTATGGGGATCACAAAATGAACTGTTGAAAGTGGCAATATGTGTTTGCGTGTGTATTCCTTCGTTGTGTGATCGAATCCAGTGCGCTTTTACCGCTCATAAAAATTGTTTTTCGAGTTAGGCAGCCCATATATACCTTTCTCTAAGCGCATGAACAAGTATAATACCGGTGTCACACGGGCACTTTTAATCGCGATCAGGGCGATCCGGATCGGTTTTCTTGATCGCGATCAACTTTATGGCCGCTGCTACACGGCCCAAGTTAATCCGGTTTCGATAGAGATTTCGTTGCACTTACCTGTATTGCTGTGTGAGATTCTTAATCTTCACTTTGATTTCTGATGGCCCCCGCGCGTAGCCGTCCAGTCGTAGCGAAGCGGCAATCTCGTTGTACACGCCAGAGTTTCGCTTCTGGCGCCTCAAGTCTACCAGTCGCTCCTGCCAGCGGTCAATTAATGTACAGGTCTCTTCATTCGACCCCGAAGTGCGTGTACGCTGCGACGCAGTCGAAAAGCTAGCAACACTCATAATCAATTTGCTTCAAGGTGCCCCAATGCTCCAACGGTGCGACAGTTGCAGTTGAACTAAGGGCGGAAGACAACGGTCGTCTGCTTATCGTCTGCTTCTCCCATAACTGCATGCGGTCAATACGAATCTTAAAATATGCGAAATTTCAGATATTGTTCCAATTTAAACGGCTTACAATTTGTTTTTTTATAAAAATCTGGCTTTTTAAATGTGTTTTCATTGAGCTATGCTTGATTTTCTTGTTTACTGTGCTTTCAACAAGCTTGGCCAGGCGGCGCAGACGACAGCAGAATCGCTATCTGTGAGCCAGATCGCGATGCGCGGATCGCGATAGTCTTGATCCCGATCGGGCCTGATCGCGATTAAAAGTGACCGTGTAGCAGCAACTAATCCGGATCGTCCTTAATCCGGATCGGCGCTGATCGCGATTAAAAGTGCCCGTGTGACACCGGTATAATAAATTTATTACATGAATAGTTAAACTTTCCGTGCAAATGCACTGGGCCAAACTCACCACGCTGCGACAGTTTGGTTGGCTGAAGAATTGCCTTAATTTAATGGGCCCATAATCCACTCCGAGTTCAAAGCAGAGAGTGATGTTTTTCTCGCTTTCACTACGCTTCGTATAGGCGCTATCTCTTCCTCGCGAGTTATTTCCTTATAAAACACGTGGACAATATCAGCACTAAACCTTGAGCCTAACAGTTATTTTGTGCTGTTCGACTACATGCTGCTTTCTCCACTTGCGCAGCCAAGAACACACAAAACGAAGCGAAATCAGTTGATCGCACACGATGGCAATGCAAGACAAGGCAGATCGGGCGTGCAACTGGATGGCAAAGCAAAGTTGGGGAATTCACTACCCTCATATATGGAACAATCGAGAGGTTATTTCTTCGTGGTGTCATGCAAGTGAGCAGCCTGAGGACATCATGAATGGTGCATAAAAGGCGGAAAACGCCGAGTAATTCGCTGGGATATGTAACTTCAGAGGTTGTTTAGAGGCCCTAATTGTATTACTCTTCACTTACACACAATCTGCCCTTCAATCAAAACAGCTTTGGTAGCTTCTAGTTCCATCAGCGTTTACCTCTAGCCACTTGAAGCAACATAATCATTCCTGCCTGCTCTCTTGAGCTGTTGCTGCTACGGCAGCGTTGCATAATGAAAAGGAGGCAGTGAATGCATACATGCTGCAACAAACATGTATTGGAAATGCAAGCAGGGAACTGCTGCGCCACTTGAAATAGTAAAAAAGTTTTTTATTGCCTATCGGTTGATAATTAGAAGTGCGTGATGCGTGACTTCACACATTTAAAAGCAAAATAACGGTAAGCACGAGCACCATCTGTCACTGTCACTTTAGTGTGCTGGCACTGTCTGTCATTCTTGTTCGCTTGCGCGTGTATGCATAGGCGTGCGCAGGGTTCCCCTTCAGGGGGGGCAGGGGGGCGAAGGTTTGTCGCAGCGGCCCCCCCCCCCCTCCCTATTAAGTCAATGTATGGGGCAGACTTTGCTCCCCCTCCCTTAGGTGACTAGGGGGGCGGCCGCCCCCTCTGCCCCCCCTCGTGCGCACGCCTATGCGTGTATGCTACAAATGAAGCGGAGTACACCGCTCACTGTACGTAAGCGCTACTACCTGTGGCTGCGGCTATACACATTGCACACGGTAACCCTCACTGAGCAAAAATTGGGTAGATATGCACGCGCTGCTCGGTAAACAAAGCTCGAGATCACCGCCGCAGATGCAGTTCACCTCGTGGCAGAGCACGTAGTTTACGAATTATCAGTCTGCTGCGAGCGCACTGTGCCAACTCGGCGTGAAGCGATGAGCGTAGTGGATGAGCATAACATGAGAAAAAGGAATGATCAAGCGGAACAACTCTCATGCGCTATGCGATTTTTGGTTAAATGTGAGGGGGGAGGAATCATTCCCGTATCTTTAGTCAGAGCACAAAGTCGGCATTAACGCTGATACTGGTACATACGGGTGAGCACAAACCAAGATATGAAGGCTATCATTCGACTTTTTCTCATTTACATTTAGTGTATATAATAATATTTTAAAAGCTTTCTCGCATGCAAAGACTAAACGAGATGCGAGAATCTAATTAGCACGTGTGAAAAAGATGTACAGTTTCGGAACAGAGCTCAAGGCAAGACTAAATTTCTTTCTATTGCTACGGTCTAAAACAGGCGAATTATGTCACGAATCATCTCGAACGGGTTCTTAGGTTTTCGTCGCGCCCGCGTTTTCTTGCGACTTATCCTAGTGGAAAGGAAACAAAGACGGCAGCCGTGAACTCGGAACTTTGCGCTCGCAGGCATTATTGAACTTACACCACTTTCACGCACAACACAAATATCCGATTGCAACGTCGTCGGATCGAGATGGTCGTACATACCTTTTGCAACGATGCAAACCCACAGAAATTCTGTAATCTTGACGATGACCTACGCACTACCGCACGAATCCACAGAGCATGCAATGGAGCACATAAACCCAATGAAAAACCACGGCTGCGCAACGGATGATGAAGGCAGTGCTGCAATGTTCCCAAAGGCGGCAGACAAGAAGACCGAGCGCGTCACAAAGCGCGCATGCGCGAAGCCCAACAGCAAGTGCGCATGCGTGGCTTTTCTTTTCATTTTTTCCCGCAAGTATTTTGCTCCCACAAGGGCATTTCGGGGATCAGTGTGGGCTGTCTTGTTTTCATGTCGTTTTTATGAAAATAGTTCGTCCCGCAATGACTTGCTGCAGCTCTTTTTGGTGCTTAGTAACTTTTTAGTTGTTTGTTTATATCCAGAAAAAACGTTTTGCCAAATTTTCAGGAACATAAATTTGGGAGCTCCACATTCGGGTAATTTCGGGAGATCCAAGGGAGATGGTGTGGTTTGTTGGGTAGTGGAGAACCCCTGCGCACGCCTTGCATATGCATAGTTGGTGCCAAAGCGGCACTGCAGAGCCCTGTGCAGAATTTGCACCTTATATGAAGCTGGTCACAGGTATATCTTTATACGCAGTCGCAGCCTTGCCCACTGCCAACCCCGCATAGAATCTGGGCGGCTTCCCTCTGAAGTCTTTAGACGGAACCCCCCCCCCCCCCCCCCTTTCTCCCCAATTGGCTTCCTGCTCTCCGTCCACTTCTCTCTTTTTTTTTCTCTCGAGATCAAGTCGAGAAGGCTACAGAATAAAACCTACGTTTTTCCTCGTTGGCGAAGCTACTTGCTGCTACTATCGCTTAGCACAATCTGTTTACCGATATTTATCGCTGATCGTAATCATTAGTATCAAGGGCACCGCTTGTAGGTAACACCTAAGAGATAATCTCTCCGCCGAAAGGAAAGGGTGCGAGCAACAACCACCCGGTATGCATGACCTCGAAGCAACGGACGCTTTGACACTAAGCGCACATCCTTGGGTGCCGGACGGAGCTGCAAATTGGAGGTCGCCGTACACGCAACCTGTCGCACGGCTCTTTCGCTCGTACGTGCCTGGGCTAAGTCGCCCAGGTTTAAATCTAGGAAAACGAGACAATCACAATGGAGCGGCAAGGAAATAAGAGCGGTATAACTGACGACAATGCAAACACCGGGCGCCTTGTTTCCTTCTCTGAACAGGCCAAGGCCGCTGCAGGGGAGACTGGCGCGATTTTCCTCTCTAGTTGAGAAACACGTTGCGCGTTGGTTCTCCAGGCTCAGACCTTAAAGTCAGGGGGGGGGGCCCAGGGGGGCCCGGCCCCCCCTTCCATTTTTTAAGGAGGGGCTCGGCCCCCCCCTTGGCAGGTCAGCTGTAGCACTGCTGCACCCATTTGGCATTTGTACGGAGAAATTATGGCTATAATATATTTATTTGTATAACATTCTTCAGCACTTGTTCAGTGCTAGAGACAGCTAGGTTCACTACAGTATATATATATATATATATATATATATATATATGTGTGTGTGTGTGTGTGTGTGTGTGTGTGTGTGTGTGTGTGTGTGTGTGTGTGTGTGTGTGTCGCTGCCCGACGAGCCGCCCCCCCCCCCCCCCCCCCCAAACTCCAATGATGGGAGACTTTAAGCCCTGGCCAGGCTGCGACATTTCGCTGCTGGCAACAAGGTTGTTGGTTCGATACCCAGTACGATGCTATACGATGTGGCTTATACAATGTCCATCGGCATAGCCAGGCAAGATAGCACAGTGTGCAGACAGCGTTGTTGCTTTCCAGGTGGAACTTCGAAAGAGGTGCAGGTCACCTGCAAAGCATTGACAATTTGCTGGAACTATACATGCACGTGTCACTGTGTCTAGCTTTCCTGCAGGAAGATTTGGAATCCCCCATTTTAAAATATCTCAGTGCATGATAGCTGGGACACCGTATTCGCGTGTTGTCAGCCAGGGGCGTGGCCAGAATTTTTTTTCGAGGGGGGGCACCTCCTTGATTTCGGGGAGGGCACCTCCTTGAAATGGCCATTTTTCGCTATGCATGCCATGGCGAAAAAAAAATTTCGGGGGGGGGGGGGGGGGGCACGTGCCCGGTGTGCCACCCCCTGGCTACGCCACTGTTGTCAGCATACGCAGTTTCGTTGTACGATTCGCAACCTTTAAGGGATAAGTTGACCGAGATAACACGCAGCTTTCAACAGCGACGAAGCAGCGAAATCCATTACGCATGTTAAAAAAAGAAAAAAAAGTTGCGATAATTGAAGGCGAACAGTAAGTTTAGCCGCGCTTTATTTTATATTCTCGTTGCTATTTCTATTCTCGGGGGAAAGGGGGGGGGGGGGGGTCTTAAGTATGCACTAGCCCCCGGTATACGGGGGGTTATATAGCGCACATGCCCATCCCTTAATACCTTCCCAGAATGAATTATATATGAAAACTGTTATTTCTCTTACAATAAGTATCCGCCTCTTCACGCAATCAAACTAAAAGAAGGCGATATGCTCTAGCTGCTCTACAAATATCTGGTCGAACGTCAGAAAGAGCAGCGTAAAAGTATAGCACGATATTTTTAAATACCAGGAAAGCAGAATTAGCACATAATGCACTCTTTCGCTCGTTCTGGTACCAATTAACATGCTATGCTTATGTCCAGCGCTGACGCTGGAGTGTTTATACCGCGAGAATTATAGCGTCCAAGTTCGATACAATGGCCATTGACCTCACTGAATGATTCAAAAGACGCGCGCAGCGAGTTTCTCTTTCGGTGGAGAGAGAGAGAGAGAGGGTTTTGAGAGAGGGTCGCGGGAAATGCAAGCTGCTTTTGCCGCTCTCAAGCCGAACAGCCGAAGAAGCCAGTCGCAGCGGTCGCGACACGACGATGACGCGACGTTCGTTGAATGTGTGCGCACGCCCTTCGCAGATATCGGCGCTGTCTGCTCGTCACCGGAGTTAGTCGTCCACTTACAACCACGGCTACTTCCCTCACCTGTTTATTCTTCCCTTCGCGGTAGGTGATTGCATTCGGAGCGCCGTGCGAATTTACAGCTGGGCTGGACTAGCGCGAGCTGTTTACGGTTCGTCAGACTCGCGCCTAATCTCTCACCTGCAGTGTGGACTGACCTTCCGGCGTCTTAACGCACTACCTGAGACATGGCGTGTTGTTTGATGTCGTGGGTGCTGTATGTGGCTTTACCGTGGCTCATGGCCCTCACTGC
The DNA here is from genome assembly GCA_030522465.1 of Rhipicephalus appendiculatus. NCBI lineage: Eukaryota > Metazoa > Arthropoda > Arachnida > Ixodida > Ixodidae > Rhipicephalus > Rhipicephalus appendiculatus. The sequence goes on along the minus strand of JALIZH010032938.1, from coordinate 660,757 downwards.
GTGGCTGAAAATAGCCGACGCTGACCTCACGCTCCTGTTCAAGTCCAAGTTCGGACGTTCGATAGGTGAGTGCCCGAGCTACATACGTCTAGTAGGACGAACCTTTCTCGCTGTCGACGCGCTGTTAATGCATGCGTTTTTCCTCATGGTCAACCTCGGCTTTTCAATGACCCGCTTTTTCGGGCCGCCGCCTCGCAGTTTCCTGATCCGCGGATACGTTAGCAACCCTTTTCGGATAGCTTTCGCTGGGATATCGCAACAGTGTTCCAACAACTTTCTGCTTCATTCGTTACTCTTCGCATATTCGCATGCCTGTGTGGTAACGACGGGCAAGTCTACGCGTGCGTCAGTTGTAGCCTTGAAAGCGGGAAAAACGCGCTCTCCTTGTCATTAATTACGCGAAGTACGTAACGTCCCTCGAGCTGGTTAGAATTAAAGGAGATGGAAACAAAAGATTCCGTTTATACGAGCTCGAAACGGTTGCACAGCTTTAAAAAAATGAGGAACGTGGCAGTTTCTTAGTCGTAATGTTACCTTTCGTTTGTGAATATGGCAAAATAGTAACAGCGTAACAATTTGACTAAAAATTAGAAAAATGAGGACAGCAAGGGGGGCGTGTCGTGCACAGATCGAGTACTACAGCTGCGACCCGAACCCGTTTTTGCTTTTAATGTCGCCTAGTTTAAAACGTTGAATAAGTTGAACGCTCGTTAATTGAACTCGGAGGGGACTGCAGGTGGGCGCTAGAATGAGCTGGACATCGCGCCAAAGTGCGCGGGAAGAACCCAAAGAAGCCACCTAAGGACTTTTTATCGCGAACTAGGCGATACTACACGTTTGTGACCATTGGTTTCGTAAATTAAGTTCATGGAGCTCCAACGGTGAACAGAATTAATCGATTAGTCAGTGGTACACCTGAAACAAGCAGCGACATGCATTCATGTGAGCATGCATTGAGTGCATTGAGCTTTAATGTTGAAATATATGACCCTATTTATGCTCCAAGACACGTTCATTTACATTGCAGAGTTAACACGATCAAAATTAAAAGTAATCAGTAACTTGCATTTGCTTGCACTTCTGTCATAATGAGGACTAAAACTGCGCTAAAAAGACAAAGACGAGCGTGTCCTGTTTTCCTCGTCTTTGTCTTTGTGTTTTTAGCGCAGTTTTAGTCCTCATTATGAATTTAAACCAACTAGCCCGACTCGGTGCTCTACTTCTTCTGTCAAGACTCCATGAGCATCAGGTTGCAACTTTTCCCAAGAGCTCACAAGTTGCATCCAATTCGCAGCGTCCGAATTCTCATCTGCGGAGAAATGCTGTTGTTTTGCATCTCTAGTAAATTTGGTTTGGCTTGGTTTTGCAACACATTGTGATCACTCTGAGCAGACTACTGTTAGGAGCAATGAAAGCCAGGGGGCTCGCTCTTCGTATTAACCGTTGTGGATACCGACGTGTTCAAATTATCAGGAGTTTTCCCCCATAGAAATGCACAGGGCTGTGCCAGGACCAGGGCTTCAGTTCGAGTTAACTGAAAGTTTGAATTTACCGAGTACGAATTAATGAGCTTTTACTGTATTACGAATGTGATTGGGACCCTCTGCCAACTGTGTATGTACACGGTCTTCCGGAACCAATGGAGAAAACAACACAGCAACAAGAATGACGGTGGAGAGGGGGACAACCTCTAAGAAAAGTCACTAGCATTGCAGCCGGTCAGACCGTCACCCCCTGAAGAAGAGACCGAATGGGTCTCGAAACGTAGGGCCAGTTTTTAATTTTAAAGTGTTAAAAACTTTAGGCTAAACGTGGCTGGAAGAGTCTGTTTATTTGTATAATTTTACCCAGCCAGACAGATCTTTCAAATATGTTTACCTTTGAATGTGATTAGTAGCGAATGAATCTCCTAATAATGCTTCCTTGCTTGTCGAATTGCAGCAACCCTGAAAGGAAAAGTAATATGGATCACAGGGGCATCAAGTGGCATTGGCGAGTACCTTGCATATGAGCTGGCAAAAGTGGGATCATGCCTAGTCCTTTCTGGCACAAATCTGGAGAACCTAGAGCATGTGAAAAACCACTGCCTTGGTAAGGAGACTTGTACTTATTCCTTTTTTTCACCTGCTTGACCTAACTGTACGTGCATTTCCTTATCAGGCCGTTCAGTACTGCGGTTTATGCATATTATAATCTAGTGTTGAGATAAAACCTAGTCTTAGAAGGGAGCAGCGCAGCTGAAGAAAAACCTCTATTTGCGAGCGTACATTTTTCTTCTGCCTACGCATACTACAGTGCTTGTGCACTCTGTAAAACAGGAATTGTAAAAAAAAAAAAGGAAAAAATGCTCATTAGCACTTGATTTCACCTCGGCTGGCAAAATTTCTTGTGGCGTATAATGCGACTCATTTGGTTTCAATAATTATCGACATGTCTGGCAAAACAAGGCCACCAAGTCCGGCACGCAGGTAGAAAATATTGATGCTAAAAGTATTCTTTGTTGACACATTTATTTTGCGTTCAAACCCATAAATTTGCTAAGTTCATTAAAAATTTTTGGTCATCGTAATTCATGCATTTGCTGCCATTTCTGTTCTAAAGATTACTTTGGAAAGGGAAAGAGAGTACAGTGTAGTGTTAATAAAAGAAAAACAAAGTTGATGAATTAATTTGAAGCTCCTCTAGTTTTGACATAAGTAGATGATAGATCATGCAAGTCCTGCAAGTCTCATAGTGTAGAGAAGCAGGTGTTTGTGTGTATATATTGCCTAACTTAAGCTGACCTAAGCACTTTTCACAAGTTCAATATTTCTTAACTACTAACTCCTGTACAGTCTTTTCAGTGAAATTTGTATGTGTATAACGGTACTGGTGGTGCTTGGCACAGTGCACTTAGGAGCCATGATGATGGTTCATGGTAGCATTTAGAACGGAATGTTGTGCTAAATACCTTCATTAAATAACACCAAAACTTGCTTAAGATTCTACCCTTTCTAGGTAACACTGCCCCACTTGCTTTACTTTTATAGAGTTCGGGAAAGAAAAAGGGACTGAAGTCCTCGTACTCCCATTCAGCATTTGCGACTTCTCGTCACACAGTGAGCAGCTTCGAAAGGTCTTGGATCATTTTGGCAAGGTTTGTATTCGTTTTCCCGGCAGTTACTTGTCTGTTCTAGCATTGGTGAGGAGGTATGATCTCATTTTTCTCTGCAGCTGGACATACTGGTCAACAATGCTGGGCGCAGCCAGCGTGCCTCCTTTGAGGAGATTCCTGTTGAGATTGATAAGGAGATGTTTGACTGCAACGTCTTCGGTGCCATATCTCTTACGCGAGTTGTTGTGAAGTACTTCAAGGAAAAGAATGTGCTAGGTCATGTTGTCGTTACCAGCAGCACGGCTGGAAAGCTTGGTAAGCACCCTTTTTCTTTGACTCTTCTGTGCACTTATGGTGGATTTGACAGATGCATTAGTGTGTAGGCTAGGGGTCTCAAACATGCGGCCCACGTATCTTATGCTATACTCGGCGACAACTTATCTTGACATTGGAGCGAAGGCTACGGAGGCGGGGCTTCCACACATTCGTGTTGCTCCGCAAGTAGTTCGGCAGCTTGCGGCTGATTTCGGTTTTGCTCGCTTGCATCGTTAACGCGTTTAGAAAAACACATACTTGAAAATTATGAATGGGAGAAACATTTCGATTGTTCAGTGTACATTTGAGTGTCCTATTACGAGTATATTTTTTTGGAGAACTAAACGGCGTGTATTCGGCCGCACAGTGACGTCACGGATGCCATGTTTCATTGGAAAACGGGTGGGCTGAAAAGGTGGTGCTGTCTAAGAAATGGAAAGAAAAGGAAAGCATTCTTGCACGGTGAACGATAACTGTATTTTGCCTGCAACTTCCCGCAACTGTTTAAGTCTCATAATAAATAAAGCAGTATTTATTTCAGCAAGGCAAAAGGAGAAAATTATCAATAAACATCAGTACTATTTTTTTGGCGCGGAAGCAGGACATGCGCTTTGGCTCTGTAGCTTCCACAGTGCTGTCAAGGAAAGCTGTCGCCGAGTATAGCAGCCCGCACATGACTGTTTTCATCCCATTTTTTTTTTCATGAGCTACAGAGACACGACTTGTCTCGAGAATTTCTTTCGTGAAGCACCCAATGCGGTTACCATGTGTTAAAGCAATGACCCGCCGCGGCGGTCTAGTGGTTATGGTGCACGACTGCTGACCTGCAGGTCGCGGGATTGAATCCTGGCCGCGGCGCCCGCATTTTCGATGGAGGCGAGAATGCTTGAGGCCTGTGTGCTTAGATTTAGGTGTGCATCAAAGAACCCCATGTGGTTGAAATTTCCGGAGCCCTCCACTAAGGCGTCTCTCATAACCATATGGTGGTTTTGGGACGTTAAACCCCTGATATTATCATGTGTTAAAACATGATTGGGGGGATAAAAAGTCTGTTGTGAAATTAGCGTCCAGTCGTTCTTAAGCTCAGTATCAGTATTACTGGTTCCCTGATGCCAAGTTTCCCTTCAGAAATGATCCGTATTGAGATATGGGAAAGATCTTTATCAGAACAGACTGTTGGGCTTGTTAGCTATCCATAAACTCTGAGTTTAGGGCAAGAAATGATGAACACAAAAGGGAAGCAGACAATGGACTACGCTTCATGTTTCTTGTGCTGAACTGTATTAGTGTTCATGGGAACGCCTTCTTTCTATTAAATGGCAACATTACCTGTCCTCCCCATCCCCATCTCCAACTTTCCTTACTGTCTTTGCCCTTGCGGGTCTAAATATCATGACTGTCAGCTGGCTGAGCTTAGTTTGAGACCCCTGGTGTAGGCCAAGATGCTTCTCCAGGCTCCCTTCCCCTCCCTGGCTACACCTATGGCAATAACTACAATGAGACTCCCACATTAGTTAATAATTCAGTCATTAATACTCTTAGCAAAAGCAAATAGTTGCTGTCACTGCCCGGACATGATTTATGCTATACATGTTTATTTTCCCTCACTCTTCATTGATGGAAAATAAATATCATCTTAGTGGTATCTTTGCTGCTGTCCACTTGAAAATAGATCACATACGCAATTTAGTTCAGCCGATTGTGGTACTATGTCATGTGACATTGTCTTGTTTGCTGGCCTTGGTAAGAACACTGCATGAAGCTGACACGTTAAAAGCTTTTGGTAATGTTCATGTAAATAAGGGGCTCTGTTCTGAGACTCCAGTCTTGTCTTGCACTGAGTAGAGAGATGGATAGCAATCTAACATTATTGTGGTTTTGACTGTATTGGGCCTAGTTGAGTATGTAACAATTCTTTTTCTTTTTTTTTTTTGCCAGGCGCACCTTTCTCAGCCACCTACACTGGTTCCAAGCACGCGCTTCAGGTATGTAAATTATTTGATATACAAACGCACACATAAAGGATGAATGGTGAAATGTGTAGGAATTAAGGGGAGATGCGATTTGGAAAAAAAGTTGCATTAATCTGTAGCCTAAGGCAGTGAAATTTTTGCTGTATATACAGGATTTTATGCTGATTTCAAATAAGCAATTAGTTTTATAGTAAGCTTTACAGTTTTCGTTTGTGTGCCACGACAATGTGTAAAATATAGTTCTTTTTGTGGACTCTTCTTTTGCCAGTAAATGTTTACCGTTCTGAGCCATTATTGGCTCATATTGCTCCACATTATCTGTAGAATGCAAATAACTATCAAGAAAACGCGTATAAGACATTCTAATGGACAAGAAAAATTGTAATGTGAGAAGCCTTAGAATGCTCAGACCATACTAATTGCTTATTTTAGGTTCGTAATAATTATATTTGGTGATATCAAATTTTAAAGTAGATACTTGCACTCTGCACATGTTAAGAAATATGTGGGCAAAATTTCATCCCGATCTGGCTATCAGAAGTACCAAAAACATGATGTAAAAACTCGTGAAGTTGCCCAGAATTGTATCTTGAGAAAAACGCATTTTAAAGGTATAAGTGAAAGCTCATCTATGCGGAAAAGATTTGTCATTTAAGATGATTTATTCCATCATGAGAGCTTGGCAATCATGGTTATTTTGAGCATGTGACTTTAGTGAACCCCTCATGTGAAATGCAATGGCAAGCAGCCAGGTGACAATTTCCAGGGGACTCTAGACAATCAGGACTTCTTAGATTTTTAGTAGCCACCTTGTGCTCTTTAAAAACAATTTTGACCTACTTCGAGTTTAATTACAATCTTCAGTTTTTTTGTCGTGAAAGTAGAGAAACTAAACTTGTGAAAGCAATTGAAAACAAAAATATGTAATTTCTGAAAATTTTCGACTCGCATCTCCCCTTAAGTCTGCTTGCATCTGCCGTCGAGAGGGGCACAGTACCTGTCTACTCTTTCGGAAGGAGGGAATTGAAATGGAAGCTGATTGTTGGAAGGAGGAAAGTAGAGAAGTAGTCAAATTACTGGGAACTCGTGCAAAAGTAGGAATGTAAGAAACAAAACTATAAAAAGAATGCTCTACAAATAGGCAAAGCCTGTTTCAAAAGTTCGCAGGGAACACCGAGCCCATTGAGAAGTGCAACCACTTGGGAACAGGCAATCGTCGAACGTCGCAAAATAGCTTAACCCGCAATTTTTCCCTACTCGTTAAGAGCACTTATTTTTACTACAGGATTTCTCAGTGCTGTTACACAGACATCGTATGTATGAAAGAGAATAGTTATACTGGCAAAGTGACTATTGTTGCATATTAAGTGAATGTTGCTCAACGTTGGTGTGGTACATATCGGTATGCAGAGCTATTGCTTCTGATTGAGACTGTTGAGAGTACCCATCTGTCCTTTTTGCTGCTATTTTTGATTACCTTAAAATGAGTAGTTGCCTATATCAACCTTGAGCCTTATGGGCACTTCTTATAGGCAAATATCTGAGGGCAATATGTAAGGGCATTATAAATAACGTTTTGTGCTTTGATCTGTCCTATGTGTATGTTGTGTAGGCATGTGTATGTTGAGTAGGTTGTTGTGGTCCACATTTCATTAGACTTTGCTGAGCTACTGTGTCAATCCTTGAGGCACTTTTTATATGATGCTTGTGCTGCTTGCTCATGAACTGTCGAACTGGAACTGGCATGCCTGAGAATCACGTACTGCTTCAAGCATCGTGCAGCATGTCCAAAAGTATTAACAGCTTGCAAATTACCTTTTCAGGGCTACTTTGAGTGCTTGCGCCTGGAAGGTGTGCTCCTTGGAGGTTTAGATGTCACTATTGCCTGTCCAGGACCCGTTTTTTCACGTATCCGGGAGCGTGCATTTACTGCCACCCCTGGCAAGGTGGGTGCCTCTCTTCCGTTTACCAGTGCCAGGATATTGAGCATATTCTTGTATTGCGATATCATGACACCTCTCGTCCAGAGTTGATTATCAAAACTGGTTCTTTGGAGCAAGCACTTTAAGTCTTGCGGTCCAAAACCTTTTACCCACCTTCTGTTCATTCCGATCCAAAACTAAGGAAATTGAAGATGAAGTAAAAGTTTACTCACTCATTTGTAGATGACGCCTAATGCAGTGAAAAAACGTGTGCATGAATCAACCATGAAAGAACTTGCTGAGCAGTGCTCGACCATGGGTCGCTGTGGTTGTGTTCAGTTGTTGGGAGGGGCTCGACAGCGAACTGCGAAAGGTTGATACATATGTTACGTATCAGTTATGTAGAGCAGCATGATGCTTGCCAGCACTTTTTCTGGTGATCGGAGAGTTCATGCCTGTATTTATCATACCCACACTAAAAGACATACCAGAAATGCTGTGTTAGTTTTCACAGAGGGTGGGAAGTGCTGCACGAAACGTTCTTGCATGAGAATCTCGTAAGTGTGGTGCCAGCAGTGCCTGTGGTTGCTGTTCGGGATGCATAGCAGCATGTATAAGCCACAACTTCCCGCATGTATTTGATTCAACTTGTTCCCCGCAGCTGTACAACATGAAGGACACCCCTAAGTCTCGGCTCATGCCCACTGAACGCTGTGCTCGGCTCATGGCTGTTGCCATAGCCAATAAGATGGACGAGGTCTGGATTTCTGAGAACCCCATCTTGCTCACCATGTATTTGGCACAGTATGCGCCATCTATATTCAGAAAGTAAGTGATCTAACTTTTTTTTTAGTTTCTTTACGTTGTTGCTGTGTCATGCAAAGGTCTAAACATACTTAAATTGGAAGAAAAATGTGAACATGGCATGAGGCTGCAATTTTCTTGGAAGCTGGTGCAGCAAACAGGCACAGATATTGTCCTACTTTGCCACATCAATATTTAGTATTGAGAAATTATCTTAAGCACATGCCTTGAGGTATATCATGTCGCCTTATTGTTAGCTCGTTGTTAACCTTATTGTTAGCTCAAACTTAGCCTTGGCAGTATTGAGGCCACAAACGTAGCTTTCAGCTTAGCATGCGCAGTGGTTATTGGGACTGGTGAACAAATTTTATTTTTCTAAGGAACTGTTGATGGTATTTCTTGTTTGCCTTAATTGACACTGCTTCTCTCTACTGTAGTTTTCTCTTGTTGTATTGGTAACCCATGAACCCGAGCTTGAATCAATTGTTTAACATTTGCCGTATGCTGTGTGTTATGTAGGCACAGCCCTTACAGTCTCTGAAAGAAAAATATCGTGGCTGTGACATCTATGTTGCTGTCATTGGTGCTATTATTCGATAATTTCTTGAATGGAAAGGTTAATCAACCTTGCTTCAAGTCTTGCATGATCAGTTTCCTTTTGGTGAGGGAAACTTATTGTGGTTGGCAAATTTAATGCAAGTGTCATTAAGTTGCCCAGTAATGAGTATGGTCTCCTTCATGTCTCTTCATTCTTTAACTCGCTGCTACTAGTGCCGGGCCTCTATATCATTATCTATTTTAATAGATGCAGAGATGGAGCTCCGTTTTGTGAAAGCTTGAATGACATGCATGGAGCTTATCCTTGTTTTTGCTTTTCTTTGTTACAGCTATGTCATGAAGTTGCTCTTCACGAGAGAAAGAGTGATGAAGCTGAGGGAGGGCCAGTAGAGAGTTGCTGATACATTCCAGTGGCTGGTTCCTGTACACTAGTTGCGCGTATTGCTTGTTAAGCGACCTTATTTTTTTTTCAGTACCTGTTGTTTGCTTACGCTCCTACGCTTATGAGCACAGAGATCGGGAGCATGCCATAGCATCCTGCAGGCACATGACATGTTGATCATGCCTAACGTGTATATGTAATACTATGTGCGCAATTTTTTATACATGCTATGATCTCTTTTCAAAACATTGTGAACCAGATAGCTTCGCAAGGGCAGCTGTGCATTGTCGATGAATTTGTATTAGTATGACTGATACAGCTGCAGAGATGCTTTTTTTTTCTTCGAAAGAATAAAAAGCAGAGTGCAGGATGGAAATTGTGTGGCCGTATGTTTTCACTTGAATGTTTGGGAGAATCGTGCTATACTTGTAGCACTTGATAAATGTGTGTTAACCCTTTGTGCGGCAGTGGGACACATGCGTCCCACTTTTCCGTGTACAGAAAAAATTTTCTCCCACATCACCCGTTGCAATTAGCGCAACATTAAGTCACTCATATCTTACCTAAGTCTTCATATTCTCGAAGAAAATTCCTTTACCACGCTTTTGAAGGGTGGATGTAGTGTTATAATAGCGTTGAATTTCGGTTAATTTTTTTTATGAGAGCTTCTGAATTTTCCTCTTCTTGAGATAGACAGAACCCACCAATTAAAAGGCCGAATAATTTCCTCTTTTTCTGGTTTTTGAGAGAGGCGATGTTAGCTTCCAGTCATCACGTGTTTTTGTAAATTTGCGAAATAACTTGACCGATAAATGCATCGGAACAATCCCTTGCGAAATTATCCCGCTAATCTCTCAGCGCAATTGCGGATATTATTGCGTAGAAATATTTTTCCTGATATCATATACCTCTTGAAATGTAGGCACATGTTCAGGGATAACATCTGTACTCGACAATTTCGACAGCAAAAGCAAGGATAGCCAAACGGTAAAAAAATGTGGTTGATGTATGCGGTGAAGTAAGCTTTACAGGAACATACCACAGCGCTTTGAAGGCTCAAGAGACGCTACTGCAGGTGGTGTTCTCCTGTTGAAATGAGGTCCGCAGAACTTTCCTCTTCACAACTAGAGAAGTGACACAGAGTGCCACTTGCTCCGGCCGTTTCATCCCAAAATACCCGTTGATGCAATCGCGAGATGGTGCCTTCATGAGAGAGTGGGACAGTGTTTTCCCACTTTTTGTGACATATATGCCCCACTTTTTTTCAGTAAACTTCTGTCTTAATTTTGATGAAATTTGTTTCATACTATTTCTTTTTAGCTTATATCAATATACCAAAGCCGGTTTTTATATCACCGTGTCAAAAATATAGGACGACCTACAAAGGGTTAAAACTATAGGACCACTTAAGGGGCGTTAAAGAGAAGACCCGTTTCTCTTATTAGTAAACTTCCCTTTCACAATAACAATTAAAAGCACCACTCTTACCATACAGACCCTTGGTAATCCAGAAAACGTGCAAAAAGAAAGTTTAAGTGGCCAACTCTCCTCTGCCAAAGAACATTCTCAAGTAGGGACTATGACAGTAGCTGTAAGATGGCACTTGAAGAGATATCAGTCATTCTTCGTACTTCTATGCCTTGTTACAGTCTCGCACATAATGAAGACATTGATGGTAAGCTCGCATGCACCCAGAGGCAAGCATGTAAAAGTGTAGTTAGCGGGGCTAGTTGGTATGGATCCATGGTAGCAAGATGGACACAGAGGAAGAAAAGACAAGAACAAGTGCTTGCCCTTGTCTTTTCTTCCTTGGTGTCCATGTTTTTCGCGCTGCTTACTACCATGGCAGCATGTAAACTAAATATACCCCCCTGCCCTGAGAATTTTTAGATTGCATTCATTTCAACCTACATGAAGATCCGAGCACTGCAGTGACATCACGAGCTCTCCGTGGGGTGCACATTCCAATGCGCATCTAGAGAAGTCGGACCCCCCTTCCCCCCCGAAATAAAGGCAATGCTGGTCGGGCCCCGGACCTGATGGTGTTTCATCAAACTCCTGAGGAGGGCTGACTCTAAAGACTCATGTCGACTGGCAGGACCTTGTTCCCTTTTATAAGGTGAGCTGTGCACAGATGTGCACAGACTACTTCCCACGTGTATGAACGAAAACAGCACAAGCAGTATACGAACACAAGGGAAATATACTGTACTAAGTGAGATGGTGTTTTTGTTTTACTCATAAAAGCAAACAAATCATTAAAATCAATATTGAACAATACTGCAACAATGACAGTTTGTGCATGACCCTTAACGCCAAAATAGAAATGTATCGAAACTGCCAAGAAAACGAAATGCATCAAAGAGGCACGTCGGATGTCTGGAAAAATGCCATTTGGTCTGTCCATGCTGTTGCAGCAGGGGTCTCAAACATGCGGCCCACGGACTATTCACTTGCGACCTGCAGTTTCACATGGAATAAAATATGACATCTTCGTTAAATAGTGCTCGCATTATTTTGTCACCCATTGCATGCAAATAACAGTGCCTTGCTCGAGTAAGCTACAGAGATTGAACTAAGTACAGGCATTTGTTTTTTGTGAGGTACCCCATGTGGGCACTCTGAGTTGAAACATCACCGTGGAACGAAAGCTATATTTCAGAATCGGCGTCCAGATTTTAGACACTGTGGAAATCAGTATCGATGTGTTTTGCGTAACCTGATGTAAAATCTCCATCAAAAAGATCCATATACAGTCGGCTTTCGTTAATTCAAACTCGAAGGGACCCCTGGATTTTGTTTGAATTATCAAGAAGTTGAATTATCAGCAGTTCTCATATATATGACTCTCGGCAAGGTGGCACCACACATTATGATTAGGCATTGATTTTAATCGCATTTAAAAATTTTAAGTGTTCTTAAGCCCTAACTGCACAAAATAATCAGAAAGTAGAGGCGTAAGAGCCACAGGTTTATTGGCCATTTACTGCTGGCCAGACATTGTGAATGGTCAACTGCTTCTTTGCTATATGCGACTTCAACACAGAGTTACCCGCCATGTCGTTTTGCGCTCTGTTATGATTTTAGAAGCACGCAAATTTTCAAATAGTTGCGGGAAAGCAGTACGAATTAATCGAATGACGGAGTTTGAATTAAGCGGCCTTTAAATACATTGAAAGAATAGCGGGCCAACCAAAAATTTGAATTTTACTTGAATTAACCGAAAGTACGAGTTATCAGAGTCGGCGACGTCGTCGACTCAATCTCAACGCAACGCTAACGTCACCCCTCGGAACGGATACGAGTTGGTGCCAAGGAGGATTTAAAAAAAAATTGCTGGAGTGGAAGCTCCCGGAAGGCCTTGCCAGCAAAAGTGAAGCCAGCTTTTGCCCACCAAAGATCTTCGAAACATGCTCTTTTTTGGTGGTGCCCACTTACAGATCAAGTGGCTTTGCTTTGTCAGTATAAATGCTACGTTAATTGTAAAATAAAAGATAGTTGGTGTCGACGAAATAACATGCCGAGACGATTATTGGTAACTTAACCTCCAATAAAACTTGCCAAGAATTCGAGGCTTAGTAAGGAAAACTAGTAACACAAACACACACTTCGAGCAGTATCTGACCCCAAAAAGCTACTATTGTAAACTCGTTGGGCGTGCGAAGAAAACGCTCCACCGTTACTATGCAATAAACTTCCCTGTGTTACTTTGACGAAGCGCCGACAGTTCATCTTGCCCCTAATAAGATGGCTGCGGCAGCCGCCATCTTTTAGATGGCACGGCTTCACTCTTGCGCAATAATTTCCACTCCAGCAATTTTTTTTTAATCCTCCTTGGTTGGTGCCCACACTGACCTCTACGGTGTATCGACCGTAGATAATAATTGACTAAATTTGGTGGAAATACACACAAGACCACAGCAAAGTCCCACATCGGTTGCAAGCGATCCAATCCGAAGTCAACCCAAGCTTCTCACCCTGCTGGGCGATGTCGGCGGTTGTTTTGTCTGTGTTATCGGTGTGCAAACCGGCATTGCGTACCGCATGTTTGGTGCGCAGTGCGCGCGTGAAGAACAGGCATCGCTCACTGGTGCTTTCGAACAGGCTGTGCTCATCAAATTTCTCCGGCAGCGCAGCGTCAAATGACGGTAATCTCATTTTAAAGCCGCGTGTTATGCGGTCCCCTTCCGGCCCCGTCCGGTTTCGAGTCGGAGTTTTCTTTGCCAGCTACTGTTGAGTGTGCTACGTCACGTAATTAAAGTTTTCCCGTGTAACTCGGAGGCTGTGATGTGCATTATTTAGTGTTATAGCGCAAATATTAAGTGATTCTATTGCATCTAAAATATGGCTTCATTTCGTGGCGGTCTTGGCTCACTCAGGGGCCATGGTTTTCAGATCGGACAGCGTGCTGTTGGATAGAGTGCTCCAACGTTTCTTGGTACCCGACTGGCGGTACCAAGAAAGTTAACGAAAAATTAAACCTCCTTGGGGCGTACCAATTTTCTGTAAGTTCGGGTAGTGTAATAACGTCAGGCGGCGCGAAAGAAAGTTGCAGAAATAGAAAATGTGTGCCGCGAAACATTTGCAGTTTAGACTTGCATTACTAAACCTCTGACTTGATATGATTTATCAACGCGGCGTTACTGTAAGCTTGAAAAAACGTGGAAGCCAAAAAAAAAAAAGAAAAAGAAAAATCAATGATGTTGATTGCGTGTATTGAGTTACCAAACTTGTCGAAAGGCATGTAATAAGTTGGCCTCGGTGATCATGAAAACGATTAGCAGATGCAGGCGAGAGAACACTAAACACGGAAACGCGCTATGATCGTTCGTGATACCAAGCACAAGTCGTATCATTTTACAAATTTACACTTCTGACGGTCCAACTTCACATAGCACTGCAGCCATCTGTGTTGCGTCATTTGTTTTATCCCGGCAGAACTCGGCGATACGTTGCTATGCGCAGCAGCTGCAGACTCGGTGCAGACTCGGTGCAGCTGGTTCTGCTGCATTTCGTTGGGTCGTAGCTCTCCCATTTTGCCGGAAAGAGGAGTTGGGGTGGGGATGACGGAAACTAATCGTGCATTGAAAGGGGCATACAAGGCGTATACGTTGCTGTTGTAATCGAAGTTGCAAGACTTGCGCAAGGTTCATTCCAGCAGTATACTATATACATGCATAGGATAAAATGCAGCTGGTAATTGGAGATGCTAATGATTTGCGACGTCAGAGTCAACCCACGACCCTGGCTGTTCGTATCACCGGGTCGACGCCATGTTTGCAAAGTCTGCTGCAGGCAATTATCCTCTTGTGACCGATAACATTATCGTGTCTCGCTGCGCTCCTAGCCGGATGAAGCATGCAGAGGTCTTTTTTTTTTTTTCGTCGTTGCTGTCATCATGCTCTTAGGCTCTCAACAGAGCTAACGTCCCCATTTGCGTTCTTTTCAATGCCAAGAAAGCAAACACGTTCAGGGACTTCATTTGGAGCTAAATTTAGACGATGATTTAAAGGGCTCATGAAACACCCTCCGGGCTTGGTGAAGAGAACATCCTGCGGAAAGCAGGCGCTGCTGTGAACAGCTCAGCCTAATCTTGCACTCGTGCGCGGTAAACAGAGTTTAGATGCGGAGCGCGATGTTGCCATTTTCTCAGGCGCCTTATTTTCATACAGAGCCTGTGCTTGTCGGAGTTGCCGGCGCCTGCGGTTTGGCGTCACATAATAGAGAGGATGCTATTGGCTAATAGCCAACATTAATGAAGAGCGACGTTTGCAGCTAATGTGCTTCTTGCCACGGGGCGCCGTCAACTGCCGTCGCCGCGCTCCATAGTCTGCTAACGTTACACAGTGGCCACATCAGCGCGCGCAGGAATCAATGGGAAAGAGCGATCGCGTTTCATTACGCGCGCTCAAGGTCATCGCGCGCTGACCTAACTTCTTTCCCCCCTTGCCATCCCTCCCTGTGCAGCTTCCAAAGCTCGTCGAGACTAGAGAAAGCGCTTAAAACCCGTGTCTAGTCCATGTAACGCCGCTCGGTCCTGACGGGATCGAGAAATTTTCGCGGCAATCCATTCGTGAGGCAATGAACTCCGACACCGAGGTCATTCGATGATCACTTAGAAAATTGTTTCACGACCCCTTTAACACCGCACAGCCTGAATCTTTTAGTGTTGTTTGATTCGCACAATATGACAGCCCCCCGCCGTAACTGACGCCTTGCTGTCCGGCCTGTGACCCGAAACGCCATTGCTTTTCTGCATTAAAGCAACGTTTATTTTGTTGCAAAAGTAATTTCTAACCCTGTACTGGCTGGACTCCGCATCACACCGCTTATTGCGGAACACAGCTCATGGCAGACCGGCCGCGACGGTCTAGTGGTTACGGTGCTCGACTGCTGACCCAAAGGTCGCGTGATCGAATCACGGTCGCGGCAGCCGCATTTCGATGGAGGCGAAAATGCTAGAGGCCCGTGTACTTAGATTTAGGTGCACGTTGAAGAACCCCAGGTGATCGAAATTTTCTGGAGCCCTCCACTACGGCGTCCCTTGCACTCATATCGTGGTTTTGGGACGTAAAACCCCAAACGTTGTTATGTTACAGCTCATGTCAAGTTATCCCATGGTGTCGTTACGTGGGAGATACGCATAATTTTAGGCCTCTCACTACTCACTCACTCACTCACTCACTCACTCACTCACTCACTCACTCACACACACACACACACACACACACACACACACACACACGACTGTAAACCGGTGGCCGTGCGGTTTGAACGCAGGAATGTCAGGCGAGCCGCACGGTGCCGCAGGTGAGCGGTCTCCTGCCAGCCTCGAAGAGTCGTATAGGCGCTGCTTCGTGGGTGGCGACCTCTCGGCGAAGTACAAGTTGGCCAGGCCCGTAGTGCCGCCGGCGATGGTCGCAGACATCGTAGAGTACGCAAACGAAACGGTACGTAAAGGTGGTACAAACAACGTTTTCACGAATTAGCGCAACTAAGAAAATAGTGACGGAAACGAGGAGATAACGAAGACATAATGACTCTTCTATTGTTTTTTTTGTATCCTATCACTTTGTTATCGCCTGGTTTCCTTATCTTTTCCTGCATATATTATTAGATGGGCTTTCCTTTACGTTTCATTCGTCCACCTCACATTCATTCATTCATTCATTCATTCATTCATTCATTCATTCATTCATTCATTCATTCATTCATACGTTCGTTCGTTCATTCGGCGTTTACTGTAGCGTTGGTAAAGACCCAATAGATGCTTCGCTGATTTAATTACGATGTATTACGATGTAAATAAACAAGTGTGATGAGCCGTTTCGTCACTATACGGACTACTAGCTTAGTGCTGAGAGTTTAGTGAATCGTGGAGGAACTGAAAAATACCGAGAAGAGAGCAGACCGTTATCAGTGTTATCAGTCTACAGACTGGGACAAAATTTACCTATATCCGAGTGTAGTGTGAGCGACCGCATATGCAAACAATATTCCGTTAACCTCCTCAGACCTGAGAGCAATGTCGCGCGCGAAACCTACTCGCGCGAATTGTCGGCATGTTGCTTTCACACGGAAGCTAAATATCACTGTATGTTACTCCCCCTTTTACTGAATATAGAATGCACAAAGTTTCGCGACCGAGACACGTACAGAAGGGAGACACGATGACACACAAAGGTTGCGCGACTGTCCGGGTCTCAGTCGCGCAACTTCGTGCATTTCAATGGCAAACCAACAGGCCTAAATTGCTACCTTAGTGAACTTCACGCTATGGCTCCACAATACTTGTCCTCCGACAGGGACACCGGGTCCTGTCGTCTCTGAGGCTCAGTTTTCAGCCAAAACCTAAGAACCAATGTCCCTGTAGAGCAGTGGTTCTCAGCCATGGATGTTTCGGGGACCCTTTGAGGACCGCTGAAAGTGGTGAGGGACCCCTTGCAGTGAGAGAAAGGGAGTGGGGCATCATATATTAACACAACATGCAGCGTAAAATAAGTGCCTTTCATTTCTCCCTGGCAAAGAAAGGTCTAACTAAAGTGGCATGCCAATTCGACCACAACAGTTGTGCAACAGTCAATAAGTTGTGCGATCTGCAGCCAAATTCAGCCCTGTTTCTAGCGAAGTTTGCTCTTCAAATATGCAAGCCTAGAAAAAAGAATGCTCGCTTGCCTACGTCGCAGAATAAAAGCTTTACAACCATTTCATGAAGAAGGGGGAAACATAAGTCAGCTCCCCCGCAATGGAACAGTGTTTTGCGGCGAAGCCTACAAAATATCAGAATGGTCGCTGCCAACGGGATTTGGGGTGCCTTCAAAGAGCGCGTCTTTTAGGGGCGAAGCTCCTTAAAGCGGCACCCGTTCGTCCCTCGTCGTAGTGCGTAACCAGTCTTACGCTTTGACCTCCAAGGTGGTGCCGGTGGGAGATTTCTCCTGTGCGTTGTTGAACAATAAAAAATTCGCAGCGTGCGCGTTAACTAAAAGCCGAACTCTTCTGTCTCTCATTCCCCATTAGCAGCCATTGGCATTTCTCCTGTGCGTGATTAAACAATAAAAATTTTGTTCAAAACGAAAGACGCCAGATGTTTTCTAAAAGCAAAACGAAAAGACGCCAGATGTTTCTAAAGCAAAACGAAAAGACGCCAGCTGCTTAACGAAAGACGCCAGGTGTTTTCTAAAGCAATGGTTTTATAATCAAAACCATATCGCGATACAGGTTTGTAGTTGACGATGCTCGTTGCCGTCGGTGTGTGCTCGTATGGATAAGGATGCCGCTGCAACCAGTGCAAGAACCACTTAGCTTACATTTCACCGACCACAAAGCGGTCATAATGAAAGGACAACGGAAACCAGCAATAAAAGTTTGATAAAACATTTAATCAATCGTTTCACGTCATTTTTATCGGGCGAATTAACGGAAGAAATTTCACGGTTTAACCGATGATTACTTCCAGGAGCTTCGCCCAATCTCATCATCATTCACCTCGTGAATCTGCCGTCAATTTTTTTCTTTTCTTTCCTTTTTTTTTCGCGAGGTCGGATTTTGCGGAGCCCCCAGATATGGCTTTGCGGACCCCCGGTCCAAGGATCCCCCATTTCAGAACCATTGCTGTAGAGCAGGGGTTGGCAACCTTTTGCGGAGGGGCCAAGCTGCATGAAGCCAACACAGTGGGCGGCCAGACGGTGAATTAGGAGAGGGGGGGGGGGGCTCTTTGCAGGCCAAGCGTAAAAGTTTGACGAATTGACAATAATTTGCAAAACTGGATTAGAAATCATGCTTATTTTCAGCACGCATGTCACGAAGTTGCAATCAAACGTGGGTTACAAGCAACAATCCCATTTTAGGTCAAAACTGCCACGTCGGCCTTTAGATAGGAAGTGACCTTGGAAATGGGGGGGGGGGGGGGAGGCAGGTTGCCGACGCCTGCTGTAGAGAGACAAGAGGTGTGAGGAGGACAATATAGTCTCATCGCGTCCTGCTGCCCTCGCACTTCTTATCCACCATTTTTTTTCCTCTCTTGAATTACACGTGACAGGTTTCATGCAAGGATGGTCTGTGCGTCGACGTCGGATGTGGTCCCGGACAGAGCACGGAGCTTTTCTGTCCGCACTTCAGGAAAGTCGTGGGCACCGACATCAGCGAGACACAGATCGGCATAGCAAGAGCAGCTTGCACGGCCAAGAACGTGAGCTTCGAGTGAGTGATGGGTCACTGGAATCAAATGTGAAGCATAGCGTACAAGCAGTTGGTTATCGTCGCATATATGCTTTGGTTTGCCACTGATACAGTGACGGGAGGAGGAAGAGGGGGGAGGGGGAGGTGGGGAGGGAGGTTTTGAATGAGGTGGGCGAAAAGACGCTATTTCTGCCTCGGGGTCTTTTCCAAACCTCATTCACAACCCCACCTCCCTCCCACTTTTTACTGAATAGAATGCACAAAATGGCGTTACTCAGACACGCACAGAAGGGAGACAGGATGACATACAAAGTTGCGCGACTGTCCGGGTCTCAGTAGCGCAAGTTTGTGCATCTTAATGGCAGAACAACTGGCCCGTATTTGCGAACTTAGTGAACTTCACTCTGTGGGTAGCAAACCGAACATATCTTTGATGGATCCATAAGGAACATATCTTTGATGAATCCATATCCTATGGATCCTGTGAAGCTTGCTCTATTTCCCCCTTTCCTTTCTTCCGAGACAATAACGCTGTACAGGAAAGTGCGGTACTTTTATAATTTTTGTAGCGCTAATGTTCAGTAAGAACAATATAAAACCTTCGAGAAAAGTTGTAGAAACGTCACTGCGAAAAAATAAGTTGTTCTGCCATATTTTGTTTTGATTTTTTTAATGTTGCAAATGAATCGCCCACGTCTTCGTGTCAGTTGCTTAAGAGTTGTAAGGATTAGCTTCACCTAATTGTCATCGACACGGCGGGAAGACAGACCATATTTTTATATCGTTAATGATGTGGAAAGGCCTAAACTTATTTCTAACGTGTGTCACGACAAGTGAATCAGTCAAGTACCGTCCTAGCGTTCAGCAAAAGTATACCTAGAAGGGACCCACCTGGAGGCACTGTCAAAGAACCTCTCTTACTCAGTTTAGTGGTGCATGCTGCGAAATATGCAAGGACGTCACGGATGCAAACGCATCGTGCAGATGCATGGCGTGTGTTTTAATTTTCGCGCGAAATACAAGAACAGTTGAACCTCGTTATAACGAACATTGTCATAGCGAATTATCGGTTTATAGCGAGCTAAATACGAACTTTGGTTGGTTACGCTTCATTTCAGTGACATTCATGCTTTTTTATAAGGAATAAAAAAAACGCGACAGCTGCCGTTATATCGGCTATAGCGAATAAATATTTGATTCGCGCGAGGCTCAGAACTCGGAAAGGCAGCATGAAAAGCAAAATAAATATTGAAACACAATTCACAACCACATTTTTTCTAAAAGCTTGTTTACCGATCGTTGACAAAAATCCACCAGGCTAAGATCAGCTACTTCTTCAAATAAATGTGAACGCAGGCCTATTCTGTCAAACGAACCTTGTTCTTTTGTGATTTCACTTTCTTGTTCCGATCTATTTAGTTTGAATTGCCAAAATGAGACAGGTAAAGGAGTACCTCGTGGGTCGGAAGCCTAGGAATAACGCGTTTTTCGTACATAAGAGTTCTTGCGCGGCCACATTACCACTTTGTTAGAGCCCATTTTTATCTCTACTGTTACAACGAATATCGGATATAACGAACTATTTGATGCTCTCCCGATGCTACGGTTCAGTATCTTCTGCAAACGTATTTCGTTGTTGCGAAAGTTCGCTATATCCGTGTAACGGAATAAGTGGTGCGTATACTCCACAGAGGGTGTCCAACGCCGAATCCCTTCCTTTCGACGACGGCACCGTGGCTCTGGTGTCGACGGTGAACGCGCTGCACTGGTTCCGCTGGGATGCCTTCTTCGCCGAGGTTCGCCGGGTTCTGGTCGACGGCGGCGTGTTCTGCCCGTCGCTGTTCCGGCTACGCGCCGTGGCCGAGCCGGGACTCGAGGACTGTCTCGAAGAGGTGCATGCGAGTGATAAATATTTTTCGGCCTAATAGGACCGAGAACTCTTTTGCTACATAGCGTTCCCTCATTAAGGGGATGATAACTGAAAGTTTTAGTTCGCGGAGCCGCTGCGGACGCAGCCTAGGCTGCCAGTCATTTCCAAAGGGAGCCCGAGTCCGCAGAGCTACTGCGGGCACACAACTAATCATCATCATCATCATCATCATCATCATCATCATCATCATCATCATCCTGACTACGTCCACTGCAGGGCAAAGGCCTCTCCTATGTTTTGCCAATCAACCCGGTCGCTTGCTGCCCAACTAAATCTGTCTTGTCTTCATATGTATAGTAAGGGGTAGTAGGAGCAAGTGCGTGCATTACGTTAGTAGCTGCGTTGCGTACGTATGTAAGAAAGCCTCATTTCTCGTAGTGCGCATGAGCAGAAGTTCTGCGCACGCGCTCTATGCCAAACGTGGTGTTCTTTTGTACGCAAGGTTGTTATACGGAAGCAGCGTACGCAGTGATTTTGTACACTGTATAAAATGGAGCGCACATCCTTCATTGCTGAAAAAAGCACACACACACACACACACACACACACACACACACACACACACACACACACACACACACACACACACACACACACACACACACACACACACACACACGCACACGCACACGCACGCACGCACGCACACGCACACACACAGTGTAAATTGAAACAAAGAGAAAGGAAATGACAGTCATCACACACGTGCGGCGGCCGAACCGTATACGTTACCGTGGGCCCAAGTGACAAGGCAGACCACTCAAGCATTAAAAAAAAAAAAAAAAGAAAAAAAAAAACATGCTGGGTAACCATGCGTTTCGGCCACCGCCTCACGTGTGTTACTGTTGTTAGTTATTAAAGCGACGGGCCCGGACCCCTCGTGCCTCTTAGTGAAGGCCAAAAAAGAATATTTCAATATACGAACGCCGACGTGGTTTGTTTCTTCTTTTGTACATTGTAGCTCGTTGGATTGATGAAATGCGACAATTTTGACAATTGAGTCGTTGCCCGCTCATACAGGACTTCCTTTCAAGCCATAGACGGATATGGCAGATGTTTAACGCGCGTCAAACGCATAGACTAAGTTTAAAGCTTGTGGTTGCGCATACAGCTGGCACTTATCTGTTAATGGGCTTTATAAAAGATCCCCATTTGATCGTATAGCAGGAACTACAGGATGCAGCCGAGGCTTACCACAATTGGTTTCAATGAATTTTTTTTCTTTTTAGACACGATTCGCTTTTCCTTCCAAACCAGACAGCTGCAACCTGCTTTTTGTTTGGTCGTTTTACATAAGTTGGTGGCAAGGTGTCTTTTCACGAAAATTAAAAGATCCTCATTTCAGAATACGGCGCCGACCAAATGAAAGAAGCCTGTCAGACTCTTCCCAGCCCGCTGTTCCTGGGAGTGTAAATATCATTACCTATCGTCACTCGTAAAAATAACTTCAATTGGCCGTTTCAACTGGTGAATAATATACTGATGCACCGGGTGAACGGAACTGCCCCCAGATGATATTGCGTCCATAAGTCGCACACAGTGCGTTTGACATGGATTGTCAACTATTTCCAGAGCAAAAGCGGAGCCTTCTTGTGACACCCTACATATACGCCCAAATTCACGGACATAATAATAATAATAATAATAATAATAATAATAATAATAATAATAATAATAATAATAATAATAATAATAATAATAATAATAATAATAATAATAACAACTGGGTTTTCACGCGCCAAAGCCACGATACGATTATGAGGCACGCCGTAGGGCAGGGCTCCGAAAATTTCGACCATCTGGCGTTGTTTAATTAACGTGCACTGACATTGCACGGTACACGGGCCTCTAGCATTTCGCCTCCGTCGAAATGCGAACGCCGCTGCCGGGTTCGAACCCGCGACTTTCGAGTGAGCAGCCGAGCACCGTGACGACTGTGTAACCGAGGCAAAGTGCACGAACGTCAGTAGCGCGAGTTGTTTAAAGTAACATAATAATTAGCATTCATAATCCCGTTCACTTGCTGTGTTAGTTATTACCCTCAATGCTTGTATAATTAACCGAGGGTCCCTCTACAGTTCTTTTACTTCGGAACCCTCGCCTGTATATTTGTTCATCTTGTACTACTTTTTTGAAAGCAATAAACTGAAACTGAAAAAAAAGATGCAAAATAATTGACTCCATCTTGTTTTTGTTCGTTTGTTTTTCGATTAGCCACAGTCAGCTTAAAATTGTGCGCTCTTTCTGTGCTTCAGTTTCGGTACCAGGAGTTCAAGGGCTACCTGACTGCCCAGCACGACTTCTGGACGTACGGCTACGAGAATACGGACGTGCCCTTCAGTGACGTTCGAAAGTGAGTTTCAATACAATGCGGGTTAAGCCTGTTTAAAACGGTGCGATTTTCCTAGCGATTTTTTTTTCACTTATCGCGACGTATAGCACGTGTGGTAAATGTTCGGTCAGCTTCTTCGAATGCTGAATTTTCTTTCGCTAAACTTTCTTCGCAAAATCGCGCCTGGATGGAGGGGACAGCGTGCGTCGTCAGACACGCGAAAAACGTTTCACGAGCGCACTTTGTTTGGCTTCGCTTTACCGAAGTTGAATAAATATTTCCGTGAGGAAAAAAAGAAACATGTTCAGATGCATCGATAATAATTTATTCTTCCACGAGGCGTTCGCAAATGCGAAAATCGCGTGCAGCCGCCGCGATCGGGCCATAGGAACGGCAATGTGAATTCCGCATTAGCAAAAAATCGCAGTGGCGTGAAAAAGCGTGCAAATGCGCTTTTGTTTATCGCGCATGCGAACTTTCTCCGCCAGGCCCTCAGACATTTGCGTTCACTCTCTCTCTGCTCTGCAGCAATGCTGGTCACGCTCCTTCTGTGGGCCTCGTAGCTTTGTCGTCGGAGGTCGCTTGCGTGCGGTCGTCCACTCCGCGCGTTGGTTTTCATCACGACTTTCTTCTATTAATTTATTCCCCTACCCCAGGGGGGGAAGTTTTCTTCGGGTGGTTAGTGGGGAGGGGGGGTGTTGCTCGCTTGCGTTTGTATGTGTGCGTGCAAAATTTTAAAATGTCGGAGGATGGGGGGATGGGGGGGTTGTTGCTGACCCCCCTTTACACCCCCCCCCCCCCCCGCTTCTGTTACCCTAATGCCTACCCCCTCCGCCGTGGTGCTGAGAAGTGATCCCCCGTGAACAGTAAAGCACCTACCTCTTAGTGAACTGCAGAACATGGCCTCACCTTTGTTTTACTATGAATAACTATAATTCTCACCCCCGCTCTCCTCGCCACCATGCCAACCTTCTGTCGGGTATTTTTTTTTCTTTTTTGCGTAGCAGTCATTCTTAGAAGGAATAAATTATCGTTACTTACAACTGCTATCATCAGTTGTGCCAAAGGCAGCTGTGCCAACGTAGCGCATTCCCTTACAAAAAGTCACTCATGCTAGTCAGTTGCATGTGAACAAAATGTCTATTGGAAACAAAGTAAGTCGACAAAAAAAAAAAAACATCACAATAACTATGAAGACCTTTGTTAGTGTTAGCTGGCCAGATCGATCGCGGTAATCATAAAAGTTGACAGTATTCCTCGCAATGGAAGCCGTGCAGGAATAATTGGCTTCCATTCACCAAACGTTGAAAATTGCCGTTCACTGTCCGCTAAGGTCCTAAAAATGCACACATTTCAGTTTACATACTTGCATAGGCGTGCGCACGGGGGGAGGGGGGGGGGGCAGTGGGGGGCGAGAAGGGGGGGCGCAGAGCCAGTCCCCATACATTGTAGAGGGGGATAGGGGGGGCGCAAAGTCAGCCCCATACATTGACATAATAGGGAGGGGGGGGCGCTGCGACGAACCTTCGCCCCCCCCCCCTGAAGGGGAACCCTGCGCACGCTTATGCATACTGGAGCAGTCGTGCCAGTCCCCCGTTTCTCTTTTTCTGTCTCTGTTTCTATTGTGCCTACAGGAAGGACTTCGTGGTGAATGAGATGACGACGCTGTCGGCTGTTTTGGCCTGCGTGAGGACTTGGAGTTTCGTGATACGGATGGAAGAAAAGGAGCCCGAGCGTGCCAGACAGGTCCTCCGAGAGGCTAGAGACGAGGTCAGTGCCGGCGTAAAGCTTCTCGAAGCATGGGCGTCGACAGGGGTAGCCAAAAGGGGCACTTGCCCCACCCAAGCCACGACTGCACTTGCCCTCCATCCAAGCCACACCGGCGCTCCCCCTCCGCCACCGCAATGTAACGAGAATTAATCCCCCTCCCACTAACCCCCCCCCCCCCCCCCCAAAAAAAAAAAAAAAAAACTTTTGCCGACGTGAATGCCTCGAGGAGCTGGTGTTCCTCTGATCCCCTTAAACAAATTAAGCTTCATGTAAACGGGCGCCAAAGTACGCCATCTTGGGGTAAAGTTGCCCGGTGTCATGAAAAAGTTGCGGAATGAAATGTGCTTTTTTTTTTCTTTCAAAGAGAGCCAAGTGAACCTTACTACTGAAACTGAGAAAAGCGAACTTTTTTTTTTGCTACTGACAATATGGTCGGGTCTACTCCGACAATATTTTGCCAGTGTGTTCCTGTACCCTAAATACCTCAAATATTTATTGCGGCTAAAATCTATATAGCCCACTATCGTCGGTATTAAGGAGTAAAATTTGTATTTGTCTCTTGTGGATTGGAGCATTTAATTTGGGCTTGAATTAGCTTGTAAAAGAAGTCTAAAAGCGATTCGAATGTACGGTATACCAGTATTTTGCGATGAATTTAACATGATCCTTGTGTTTGTGTCTGTGCCGTCCTTCGTCGCACAGGCGTAATGGCGATGACTAGACTTGAAGAGCGAGTGGTCCTTCCTGGCAAAAGGCGCACTATTCGAGATTGTTGGCAGCGTTTTCTTGTTTCCGGCATGTATTGAAGGCCTTAAAGACATGCTTAAACTCTTCTTCTTCGTCTCAATCAATCAATCAATCAATCAATCAATCAATCAATCAATCAATCAATCAATCAATCAATCAATCAATCAATCAATCAATCAATCAATCAATCAATCAATCAATCAATCAATCCAAATTATTTGTTGTCCATTTCACAAACACACAGAGGAACGGCGATAAATAAAATAAAATAAAAATAAAAGCTGTCTTTCGACAGATTGACGAGCCCGCCGCCCCCATTACAAGGGCTCACGGGAGCACAGCGAAACCTACATTTTGCATACAAATTAAAAAAACAAACAAAAAGGTACATCATTGTAAAAACGGTACATCACTTGGAAACATAGGTTTCAACAAGAGAAGAGCAACAAGCGTAAAAAAATAAATATATACATATTAGTTACCTCTAGCGTTTACAAATTTCAAGCGTAACTTGCTTCATGCACAACAAAACAGATCAAAATTAGTTAATCCTAGCTCCTTTTATGCCGTGCTGTTTCGGATCACTTCTTCTTCAAGGAATAGATGGGTCCCCAATATCTTCATTTCATATGTCTTTTATTTCAAATATACTGTCTTGGGGAGCGAAAGAAGGACATAAGAGTGTAGCGTTAAAGTCGAAAAGAAGCACTAAGAGGCAAAAAGAAATTGGAAAGTCGGCCTCTTACTCTTTATATTCTAGTTTTTGCCCTGCAACATCATGTCCTTCAGTAAGTGTCAACTCGCCCTAGAAAAAACTAATTGTGGAACGTAAACACGATTTCAAAGCAACTAGGACACAAATGTAACAGACTGGATGAGACTATGTTAGTTGTTTTGGTCACAGTTGTTGACGCAACACTTTTTTAATGAATGTGGCTAAGTATGATTGAAAGAGATGCACGATTTGGCACATTTTTTATTAGAAACTTCCTTTTTCAGTTCATGCTGCAATCAGGAATTGTCCCATTTTGATTCCAACTGTTTTAGAAGTTAAGATACTTATCCACTATTTACGCTCCCGCAAATTTAGCCTAGTTTCGGTTTCTGCATTTTGGCTATTTTTGAAAAAAAAAAAGAAAAAAAAAAACGCCACAGATAATCTTTGAAATCACCACTGCAGTAAGATTTGAAATGTGTCTGTGCCGTGTCCAGGGACTCGGTTAGGGAACCGTGAGAGGCGTTAAGCCATGTCTAGATTGCTGGCACCTATAGCTTTGCTAGGACCGAGCGCTCCGCAGGTTGTCGGCATCGGATGGCGGTGCAAATGTTCTGGCACTGGGTCTTCTGAGGTTGCACATACGCGTTCGAGAGCTAACAAGTGCTTTTCTGAATTTACCAGGCTGTGGTTATCTCGATTCGGTGGTCTCTGGAGCCGATCCGGACGCTGACCTTGACCAATAGACAACCATAGTGCTACAGGCTACTATATTGTACTGGAAATAATACGATTCCGGTACACTGTCGCCATAGGCGTGCGCAGAGTTCCCCTTCAGGGGGGGGGGGGGGGGGGGGCGAAGGCTCGTCGCAGCGCCCCCCTTCCCTGTTAAGTCACTGTATGGGGCAGACTTTGCGCCCCCCCCCCCCTTTTTAGGTGCTAGAGGGGGGGGGGGGCGCCCCCTCTGCCCCCCCTCGTGCGCACGCCTATGACTGTCGCTATAGTAGGATACTGAAATGATGACCCTCAGCCCATTGGTTCTTGTCGTTCCAGAATTCGCTCGAAGCTTGGGAAGCCCGGTGAAGATGATCCGGAGGTTCAAGTAGCCTACAGAGCGTCTTACATCCTGTGTCGAAAATAACATTCCCGTGGACTACAAAAATGTTGCTCGTGCGCGCGCACCTGTAATTCAAGAAGTGCCATATATGATCAAATGCCTGGCGTAAACTATTATATGCAGAAGGGGACCAATAAAGTTCTAGTGCACATTCGTGATTTTTTTTTTCATCTCTCGTAACTTTGACTTCCTTTTCTGGGGGCTCACATCTAACGATGCGAATTATGATATGAAGAAGAAGAAAAAAAGAAGGATGTTTTGTTGACTAGAAACGCTCAGGTATTAACGTTCGGAACTGTTCTTATGGATCTTCGGATTATTTTGGACTACCTTCAACTTGTGCTGAAAATACGTTTTTTGTATTAGAACATTGGCAAAAACGGAGCCGCGGCGTCCGGCATTAGAACTTGCAAATTCGTGCTCAGCAGCACAACGCTGTAGTCCCTGTGTCATCTCAGCGACTCTCTGCTTTAAGGTAGCGCTCGTACAATCAGGAAAAAAAGAAAAACCGAGGTAAGCTCTCGGCTGTGCAAATGTCACAATATCGTCATCAATGAGGTGTTATACCTTCAATTCTAAACAGCTTTCCTGCATAAAATAAAGGAAATTAATGCATGTGTGACGGTGGGATCGAATCAGAGTCGTTGCGATTCAATGTTAAGTTAACGCTGGTTGTCATACAAAAATGCCATGATCAAAGATTGGCTTCAAGAAAGCTAACAAGTGGACGTTCGAAGAAATAGATGTGCTTCGAATCGTTCCCATTCCCACTAGGGGCTTCGCACACAGAGGGGGGAGGGGGGGGGGGGAGGGACTCAGCCTTGCCTTTCTTGACCCGTCAGCCTCCTTATGCGGAAAAGACCCATGGGGTATCTACACCGACTGCGTGATGGCTGTATAAAGGAACGGCACCAGGTTAAATCGAGCACAATAATGACAAGCTGAAATTACGCCGCCACCCCTCCCTTCCCACGAAGAACACTTCCGAAGCCTACGGTTCCCATGCTGGTTGTAGTACAACCGAAGATACATGCGTAAAAACGGTAATGCCACATTTCCTGAACATTGGATCATTTACTCTGAAACTTAGCGGGTTCTGTGTACACATAAGCGTTAACAGTAACGCTCAAGCATCCTACAGAGTGACCAGAGAGAGGATGTGACCGTCATCCAATTTTTTTTTATTCGGAAAACACCCCGCGGAGTTGACTTACTACAGGGTGGTTAGCTCAGTGAAGCACCGCATCTACAGGACACTGCGTTAGAACATACAGAGGCCACATTCATGACGCACGCCTTGCGTATGCGATGACGTTGACTTCACTACGTCACGTCGTGTGTCAATGCGTCACACAGCGCGCCACTTCAGTGCCGATCGCCACACGAGATGCTAAATTACTCATTTTCCGTTTCCGGTGCAACTTGGTTCCGCTTCTGGACTCTGCCGTTCAATTCCTTCAGGCGCTTCAGCAGCGTTTCGTACTGGTACACTCCCTTGACGTGAAAGAATCGGTCAAGCAGTTGGGTTCCGGTCAATTTTATCCGATCCGAGGCCATCTTCTCGTACTTCGCGTGCGACTCCGAGAAAGTCTTGAGGACCTGCTCTCTCAGAGCCGGCGGAAGCGGCGAAGTCCCTTCGAGGCACGCCTCGACCGTGTCGCACACGGCCACCCTCAGGGTCTCGTGCTGCAGGAAGGAATTGTAGTTGTCCTCGTAGCCGAGAAACTTGCTAATCGGCGATAAGAACGACGCGCCGGGCTCGTTCTCGTAAGGGTTTTCGTTGAGCAGCGACTGGATGGAGACGAGCACGCTCTCGATGGTCTGCGCCGGGTTCCACTGCGGTCCGAACCAGGTGCCGAGAATGCTGAGGCACACCTTGCCACTGGCGTAGAGGTTCGGGTTGAACTCGAGGCGTCCGGCGTCGGTGGTCATGATGCGCACCCTGGGCGGAACCGTGGGGTACGTCGAGGGACACTTCAAGACGAAGTAGAAGAGTCCCCCCCTCGTACGGCGTGTCGGACGGGCCCACGACGAGGGCGTGGATTTTGGTCACGTTGTCCTTCCTGCGGAACGATGAAGATGCCGTACGGCGGTCGGACGTTGAATTCGGCTATGTCCTTCTTGACGCGCAACAGGCACCGTGGAGTAGGCTCTTCGTACTCTATTGCGAGTGGGTCCCAAGAATTTGGAAGTTCGGCCGCCATGGCTGCCTCCCGAGTCTTGCAAGCACCGGCCTGCACCCGGATGGCCAGCGCGCGCACCGACGATGAAGAATGAAGCCCGAGACTGCGCCCTGATCATATATGAAGTAAAGTAAACATATATACAGCGCTGTTGGCACAGGGAAACCGGATGACAGTAACGTCGATTGTGTTGAAGCGCTTTCAAAGATAGGGTAAGTTTACACTACAAGAGATTCCGCCTGGGTGGGCTAGACAAGTGCCATTCAGAAGAGGATCATCATAATCATTATCATCATCGTTCTTTTCCGCCGGAAGCAGCCTCAGGATCGTTCATACCCCACGCCTCTTTTTGGTTTTCCCAGTACGAATGGACCACACCCATCATGTTTGACTGATATGGTGGTTCTTGTCTTCCCTTTCGTACGCAAGGACGCGCAGATTGTGAAAGCCGGGGAAAGCGGCGCCCATTGTTTTTACTGGAGTTATGCGATTGCCAAATCGGATCTGGTTACCGAACGCGGCCATGTTCACTTTTGCTATTTGATTGGCCTTAGCTAGAAATGGTGCAGAGTAGCGCTTTACGCTGCGGAGCTGGAAAGGCACATACATACATACATACATACATACATACATACATACATACATACATACATACATACGTACGTACGTACGTACGTACGTACATACATACATACATACATACATACATACATACATACATACATACATACATACATACATACATACATGCAGCGCATGTGGATTGGCTCTCCCCCCTCCCTCCTTCAGCAAAGTTTAACCCTCATTCCGCAGATTTTCACTACCGGTAACCTCACATTCCCGGAGAATGTGTTCCAAGTCTCCCCAGATGAAGCTGCGACGCTGTGGACTGCAGCGCTGCTCAAACCTGCAAGATCAACTATGGGCCATCCAACAAGCCCGCGAGGCAGCGGCGTAAGGCAGAAATTTTTTGCGGAGGGGGGGGGGGGGGGGGGGGTACCTCTTTGATCTGAAATGGAGGCAGGGTTGGCATATGGATCATATTGCGCTCTGTAAGAGATGGCGAAAAAAATTTTCGGGGGGTGGGGGGCTCATGGGCCCGGTGTGCCAGCCCCTGGTTACGCCACTGCCGCGAGGCAGCGAAGAGAGTCTCCAGGCTTCCTCGCGCGCAGCCCTAGTCCCAAGCCACCAATTTGCAGAGTTCGCAAATAAATTTAACACCACCACTTCCATACCGCAGGTTCCCACGGAGTCTCCTCTCGCGCCTTCCAGCTTCGGCCAGATACAGCCCGCCCGATCTTTCAACAATAAACGTCGTATTTATTAATTCGTTCTATACATTTATAATTGGCAGGTATACCAGGTTTATCGGACCGCCTTATTACCGGCACCATCCACCGGATACGCGCGGCTGCTGCCAGCGCCATGGTTCTTTGCAGTGGTTCCAGACTGCTGGCACCAGCTGCATCACTTTTCTATGCCCGCTTCGGCATTAACCTTCGCTTCTGCTGATACCAGCGGGCGACGACGTAGGCGCAACGCTGCTAGCTCCGTGGCCGTGCGTCGTACTCGTTTAGCGGGTGCTTCGGTGATCGTCCGCGTTACTCCTGCGGGTAGCGCCAAGACTGCCGCGACGGAGAGAGTTCGCTCTCTGTCTAACGCCAGCACTGTCGGTGCCTCCCGCGCCCTTGATTGGCTTCCGCGAGCACACCCTTGTCCCTGTGTCCGCTCTTCGCGTGCTCGGCCTCTCCGTCCACAGTGGTCTTGATCGCTTTGTCGCTTCCCTGCGTGATAATAAAAAGCATGACCCGCCGTTCCGACACCGCGAAAGTGGGTGTTCCGCGAAACTGAGGAAAATCACCATTGCAAATGCTGATGGGAGTGTTCTTTGGTAAACGCGAAATCACTACATGACCCTCGAAGCGCGAAATACTCGGCGTTAACATCCGATGGTGCCAAAACTGATGGGACCAAACGGCGACGTACGACATGATGGCGATCACGTGACCACGTCAAAAATCGCGTCTTGACATTGCGTCGGACGTTACACGTGATGATGATGTCGCCTGGGGACGTCGTGTGATGCCTTTAGGAGTTGCAGCACACTGGGCGGTTCCTTGCACTGTGCTGGGTATCGGCCCACATCTCGGCCAACTATGCAGGCTAACAGCTTCGCGGTAAATGCTGCGACAGCACGGACACGACCATCGTGTTTCGACGCAGCGCAGACGTTAAAGGGACAAATCACACGTGGGACAAATCCTCGGGGGATAAAGGCGGAGCCTAGTGACGTCAACTCGCGAGGAGAATTCCCCCCCAAATGTTCCCCGCTCACACGGACGAGGTGAATGCAGGGGGAGACCATTGTTACCAGACTACTCTGGTGGCTTGTACCGCGCGTGTCACCAGCTGCTGACGGCGAAACCACCAGCGCACTGCCGCTCTCTGCCGGAGCAAGTGCAACAATTTGGCCAAACACCTGCGCGAAATTCCGCCATATCCCCCCACCGCGGGGGGGGATAGTTCGACCTGTCGGGGAAAAGGTCCCCGACTCCTCCGAGGAGGCGCGGGGAGGTCGCGCGCACTCGCTAATCTGTGACGTTCTTGTCACGCGATCCGCAATCCTCGCTTCTCCCCCGAGGATTTATCCTCCGTGTGAATGCCCCTTAACAAGGACGTTGTTGCGGGGGGAGGGGGGAATCTAAGACAAGCGAGTTTCTTCGGGGGTGAGGCAGGACGACGGGATACATATGCTTTGTGTATTGACTGTATGCTTTTTAGGGGGAGAGAGGTGGCCCCCCTCTTGGCGCCGCCCCCGCGCCACAGACTACGTTGGCAAAATGTTTACGTACGTCGTTGATCTTGTCGTTGACCTTGTCGTTGCTCTTGTCGTTGACTTTGTCGTTGCTCTTGTCGTTGCTCTTGTCGTTGCTCTTGTCGCTGCTCTTGTCGTTGACCTTGTCGGTGACCTTGTTGTCAACTAGAGCCTCCCTTGCCACTAGGGAAGCTGTTCTTTCGCTGAGAGTGGTGTCGATACGTTGTGTGCCAGCAGAGCGCGCGTCGCTGAAGCAATGGAACACGTCGTAGCGGAGCGACAGCCAGCGGTGTTCAAAAGCCAGGGTCACGAGCAGGGAGGCTATGATTAACGTGGACATACTGAGAGCCATGCAAGCCAGCCCGTAGGGAAACTGGTGCCTCCAGCCGCTCTCGTACGAGGTCCTGTGCGCCGATGCTGTCAGGGCGAAGGACGGTTCCCCGATCAGCCACCGGGAAAGGGCCCCCCAGGAAGAAGGCTGCGTATTAGGGAGAGAAGCAAGAGAACGAACGCTGCAGTCTAACCTTCTCCAGTCTACTAAAGCAAGTGTTCAGAATCACACGCTCGAATACGTGTGAACAAGAGAGAGAGAATTTATTTACAGAAAGGCAGAGAGGTTGGCCTGAGCTACAATTTTCTCTGGCCTGCTACTCTACACTGGGTAGGGGGGGGACAGGGGAGTGAGCGAGCGATGAATGACGATGGTAAGGTAAGGAGATGAGAATCTAGTCCTGTTACGCTGGGGCAAATCTAAAGACGTGCATCCAGTCCAGTGGCTTGTAACGACGGCTCCTATAACCGCATTTGTGCTGTCAGGCCAAGGACCCAGGCCCGTAGCCAGGGGGGGGGGGGGGGGGCTAGTGCCTCGCCCCCCCCCCCCCCCTTCGAAATTCGGATGGAGGGGGGTGTTTTACCGCGAATAAATAATGAAAATAGGTGGTTTCCAAGGTTTTCAATTGGTGGGCCCCCCCCCCCAAAAAAAAAATTTCTGGCTACGGGCCTGCAAGGACCTAACACAACCTCATCGGTTAATGGTAGACTAAGACATCGTCCAATCGAATAGATCAGTTCCTTGCGTTCTCGTGCGTACGCTGGACAGGTTCGAATGTTTCATTCAGGTAACAGACAATGACCACAATCGCGACCTGTGTCACTGCAGCCGATCAAATGGTCATAACATCATGTGTATGCCACGCCGAGACGTATGCGGTGAATCATGCATGAGATGCTTCGCTTTAGCTGTTGAGGTATACGGAACTTAATTTCTGGGCGTGTGAAAAAAACTACCACTCCACGACGTGAACCAAACGTCCTAAGCGCGGCCTTCTATCGAGGACGCGGGTTCGAATACCGGCCACAGCGCTATTCGAACTTGTGTAATTTATAAGAGTCCCCCCACTATCGCATGTCTCAGAATCATATCAAAGTTTTGGGACGCTAAACCCATACGCAAAACCCCATAATTTAATTAAGCGTCTTGATCAATTTGCAGAAGTGTTTGGTCCAAAAATTCAGTGTGAAGTAAATCTTAACTGCTTCTGGTTTTCAAACAAAATTCTGTGAACCCAGAAGCACCTAGGTAATACGCGAAATGTGACGCATTATTTTATAGAAAAAAAAATTAAAACCGTTTCCACACCTCGGAAATCTGAGTAAACAGCGGACCGAATAAGCAAGTGCCACCAGCTGGCGAACGCAGATTGAGTTCTTCATAATCATCATCCTTCTTTTATCGTTGTTTCGTTATCTCTCTATATAGTGCCCTCCCTCTTTCTTCTCTTTCTCCTAACCCTTACATTCCTCCTCAACCTCACTCTCTTCCCACCTCTTGCTATACTATAGTTACATGGCTATGCTGTGGTTCTCTCTCACATCCTCCTTTCCCTCCTCCTCACTCTCATTTCCCTTTCCCATCCCTTTGCTTAACTATAATGTACAATACTCTGCAATCGTTTACCCTTTCCCTTCATCCTTTCCTTCCTCCTCACATTCACATCACATTTCCTCACTCTCAATTCCCTTTCCCACCTCCTTGCTATACTGTACTATGCATGGCTATGCTACACCAGGAGTTGCTTGGCACGTATCCGCTTTCTGTTGCGCATACACACCGAGTTTTCGGGGGTCCCCCAGAGAATTTCGCCAATCTGAAATAGCTCCTCTGTTAACATCATATTGCAGACGTGTAGTTTTCTTGAGGTCGGCCATTTCATTCGCTCCGCACAGTGCTTTCAAAGAGGTATGATATTGCAACATGCCTCAGTGAAACACACACGCGCACGCACACACACACACACACGCGCGCGCACGCACACACACACGCGCACATGCGCACGCACGCACGCACGCACGCGCGCACACACACACACGCACGCGCACACACACGCACGCGCGCACACACGCGCACACACACACGCACGCACGCACGCACACACGCACGCACACACACACACACACACACACGCACGCACGCACGCACGCACGCACGCACGCACGCAGCAGTAGCAGCAGCAGCAGCTGCTGCTGCTGCTGCTGCCGCTAACGCGATAACACAGGGAGTCAAATGTTTCAAGCACACCTTCCGCGACGCTATAATGGCAAGCTTCACGGTTCCCTCACCGCTGACGGAGCCGTAGGCGTTAGTGTGCTTGAGGTAGAAGACGCACACCAGCTGCGGGAAGAGCAACACGTACACCACGTCCGAGCAGAGGATCCACAGGTTGAATACAGACTGCACCGACAGCGCCAGGTAGGTGGCCGACGCGCCGATCGCGCACACCGTCAGGCGCAGTGTCAGCGCCACTTCTTTGTCGGATGCCTACACATACGGGAATATCAGCGTTGCTTCGTCATTGTCTCACCCGCAGAACACTGAGCGGCACAATCTTCTTTCGAGTCTACTTTTACAGCAGCAGTAGCACCTTGGCCATACCTTAAGCGCGCCAGCAGAGCTGTTATGGTCGAGGTCTGCCGTGTGTCGTAGATAGAAAATTATCATCATCATGAACCGGTTAACAGGTGCTTAACAAGAGAAGCTGCAAGGTGCGGCCATTAATCGGTGTTTGCCGCCGCCCGTGTATTCCCTTGTTATTTGAGTGGACCATGCAGTGTTTTGAGTAGTGGGATTTGCTCAATTTCTGTGGCACATACGGGCTGTAGGAGTTTGTGCAGCAGAGTATTTATGCTCGAGATTTGTTTGTGTCGTAGATAAAAAGAGATAGAGAAAACAAGAGAGAAAAGGAAGGGGAGAAAG
Source organism: Rhipicephalus appendiculatus (assembly GCA_030522465.1). NCBI lineage: Eukaryota > Metazoa > Arthropoda > Arachnida > Ixodida > Ixodidae > Rhipicephalus > Rhipicephalus appendiculatus. The sequence goes on along the minus strand of JALIZH010032938.1, from coordinate 625,169 downwards.
ACAGAAAAAGCAAAAAAAAAAAAAAAAGAGACAGAAACCAACAGACAAAGAGATAGAAAGACAGATTAAAACGAGAGAAATAAGAGAGCAAGCATAGCCATGCTTAATCACGGTGGTAGAATATGTGCGTAATGTAACACAGCAAGGGGTAGGAAAGGTCAGATGAGAGGGTAAGAGCCGAGCCAAGCCAAGGCCAGCTGGGTACCCCCCCCCCCCCCTAGCTCTGCTGTGAGCAGCCTTGCGTGAATTAGTGCAAGCTGCGCTAATTTTCGTTATAGTCGACTATTCCGTCATTAAAGCAAAGCTTTTGCTGCTCAGTAATCGTAGCTAAATACAGAGGACAGCATCAACGTTTTCTCGCGTATATTCCGTCCTGCAATTAACGCGCACGCCCCAACTACAAACCGAGAAAAAAGTTAAAAAAAAAAATCGCGTTTTGCTGCGAAGCTGTCTTCTTTGCATTACCGTAAAGCAGTGCCGTGAAGCTGACTTGCGCACCGAAACTCGCCTATAATCGCATTTATACTTTAGCTCCGAATTTTCTGTTTAATTCGTGTGGGTTATACGCAAAAAATACAATAAAACAGGCTTTTTTTTAGTAATCCGATATATAAAAAAGGTTTCGATGAGATGGAATCGGACGCGGTCGTTGTAGAAATGAAGTGCGGTGTAGGTGATATTCCTCACGATATTAACGAAATCTCCAAATGTCTGAAAAAAGCTGATCTGGAAATAGAATTGACTAGATAATCTATGCATCATTACCACCAAGATCTAGCAATACAAAATATACTTAAGACATAATCAGTTACGAAGTCTAGAAATGGTTTTTGAAAGATTACAATAACTATGAGCGTACTCTATGTTAATTGCGAAATGCTTGGGCGGTACTGTATATCGTTCACCTTCACCACATTTTGCATTGCTCAGCACCATACGTGTTCTATGGACACAGCGCAAAGCACGATGTCTTGCCAATGCACGCCTCCTATAGCACGACGACCGCTTACTTACAAAGCGCTTACATATACGCACTACATTTACTTTTCGCTCGAGGTCTGGTTGGTTCGCATTGTTAGCGACAAACATTGGCACTCTTTTTACACGCGAATATTCGGCGAGCTCAGTTTCAATGACCCATTAAAAAGATTTTAACATTTCAGCGCAACACATTTGCTAAAAAAGAAGCACCGTACTGAATGGACTCCGAAATTATAAACAAGCGTCAAATATTAAATCAGTGCTCTTGCATTCCGACCCATTGATGTCGAATGCGTACGCCACGGCCTGGAAACGTGGCCGCGACCCCAGTAGGCAGAACACAACAGCAGCAGTGCACAACTGCTGACCCGAAGGTCGCGGGATCGAAACCCGGCCGCGGCGGCCGCATTGCGACGGACGCGAAATGTTAGGGTCCTGTGTACTAACATTTAGGTGCACGTTAAGAGAACACCAGGTGGCCGAAATTTTCCGGAGCCCTCCGCTACAGCGTCCCTCATAATCACATTGTGATTTTGGGACATAAAACCCCAGCAATTATTATACTGTAGAACACAACAGCCACCGAGTGTTCTATCTGTATACCTTCGGTCGCATGAGCGCGTGGTAGACGTTCCAGGTGACCATGGCGGAGGCGCTGAGCATGGAGGAGTCGACGGACGACATGACCGCCGCCATGATGCCGATCATGCCCAGCACGGAGAGCGTCGGTGACGTCAGGTAGCGGATCGAGAAAGGCAGCACACGTGACCTGTCTTGATCGCGCAGGGTTGCCGGTCCCGAGTAGCCGGCCGCCGTGAAGTCTGAGCAGCGACAGACCGTTGCGGCATGCACACTCACAGCCTCTCCAATATATTTAGCCAGCTCAAGGAGTTTAGCGCATCTTGTTTGCCGAGGGAGAGAAAATTGCTTTTAAAGGTGAATCTTTCCTTATCTAACATCCCCGTGGTAACGTTCGGTGTTTATCGATAAGTGGGGTTGGGATATTCGTGGGTCTTGATCATGATTTTTGGCACAATGCGCATAATAATAATAATAATAATAATAATAATAATAATAATAATAATAATAATAATAATAATAATAATAATAATAATAATAATAATAATAATAATAATGGTTTATTTCCACCTATACAAAATTGATGGAGAGGGAGAGAATAAAAGCGACTGTCCACTTCACTACGTTCTCACCCCCTCATATACATCAGGCAGAGGCGGTGGTGGTAACAGAACACAAGATATGGTCAAAGCACAGAGCGCTAACCAAAATAAGAAATACACAGATTTCAAACCCTACTACAGATCGCGGCGGTGGCAAGAAAAGCGCACGATACAGTAAACATCTATACAAGCACAGATCTAAACTCAGAATACATCAACTACAAATACACTAAATACGAAATTTATGCATAACAGTGGTGCTGTTTTTCTTTTTCTTTCTTTTTTTTTTTTCAGGCACGCAATTTGAGGATGAGCTGGTAAATGTCAGGAGAGTTAATAAGATATTGGCGGACTTAAGAAAGTGTGATACCTGTTATTTCAATACCTGCGAGGTGTAGTTTAATGTAACGGTAGGTGGTAAGTAATTCTTCGTTGTCCATAGTTGGTCATTTTTCGAGGAAGCATCCCGTGAGAATCGTACCTCATTTTTAGAACCTAATTCTTCGGCTTTGGCATCATACAGGGGCGTAGACAATTTTTTTTTAGGGGGGGGAGGGGGGCGAGTTCAACTGTATTTCGCGTAATTCACGAACCATACTTCGTGTGCGTGTATAATTGCACATGCCAAATAAAAAAAATAAAAATGTCAAAAGGGTCGGACCCCCCCCCCCTCCCCCCCCCACCTTCCACCATCCTGGCTACGCTAGCGTGATGTCCTATTGAGTTAACGTAAATGTGGAAAAAAGAGATCCTTGAGTGGGAAAAGGTGAAGAGTAGTGCGTCACCTACCAAGAATCTCTATTCCTTCCACATTTATGTTAGCACAATAAGCAATTGCATTATGTTGAACACAATATACAGTTGCTCTTATCAAGTGTGTTTTTGTACATTTCTTTGAAACGATTTAAAAAAGCTTTTTGCTTAGCGTGGATGCCATCAAGGTATGTGCGAGACATCTTTAGAGTATAGTTAATCCGCGATTATTGTCGGAAATTACTGCGGTAAAAAGAGACGCGACACCACAGAAGAACGCAGGTAGATGGCAACACTCTTAAACATCCTCGTGCACTTATTCACGCTCATATATACTATATGTCATGCAATTTACTCGTGGTCTTGGCCATGCCTCCGAGGATCGCCGGTGGCAGCGCCAGGAAAAGGCATCCCATGGCAGCCACGTACGAAAGCATCTTGGCAGTGAAGTCACTGTCACTGCCCAGAACTCGTTGGAAGTAGACCTGCGCCGCATGGTGGGACATTGAGGACATTTGGTTACGGGTGTTCGAGGACAGCAGTATAGACCATTTCACTCTTAACAAACACAGGCCCTCGACGGCATCCGGTTTCGTCCACCGATGTGCCTATAATAGCACCGGCGGGCAAGAAGAGCCTTAGCGAGTAGTCGGCTGATTTTCTATCCTTTCCTTCCCTATTTAGCAAAATATTTTCAAATAAAGCTTCTTTTTTTGAGCTACACAAAGATTGTAACAGATTTCTTTGAACTTTATGCACCTTCCTTTTATCTAAAAAACTAAAGAAAGACTTTCCTTACCCTGAAACAACTTGAAAACGCGCTTTCGGTTTCAGTGTTAGGGGCTGATAAATCAGGTGACTGGAAGTTTGTTGGGGTACAACGCTTGCTGCCGTTATCGCAATTTTGAAACCGTCTTATAGGAGCAGCAGCAGCAGCAATCAGCCCGCACAACGCAGGGGTAATGTGAGCCCGTTGGGAGGTGCCTTAGTCCTCTAATGAACATAAATGAGTGGCTGCTGGTACTGGTGATGGTATACGGTAACATATTTTAGAGCGATATAGGCTCTACTCCTCCAGGTCTTCAAGCTCAGCCAAGGTCATGCCAACGTCTTTGATGTGCGCCTCGCATGTGGTCCCAACGCCGGCCCAAGAGCTTCAGCGAAACACCTAGTGTGGCGAGTTCGCGAAAACGAACGGCGGCTCGAGCGTGGCCTCTGAGATTGGCTCCGGTAACGCACCGCCAGGAACAGTGCGTTCGCCGGAGCTAATCGCGGAGGCCACTGCTCGAGGACAGTATTTCGTGCTTCCACTGCCAGAGGCGCTGGCTGCATCCAAGCATATGCTGTGCACTAGATAAGGAAACGACGGAGCATGTTCTGATTGAATGTGAAGATATACACCCAGGTGTACGCATGGGTACGAGCCTACATGAAGCCTTGGGTTTTAGGGACAACAATGGAAAGCTGAACACGCCCGCGATAGAAATAAGTAAGAGACGGTTCAGAGTATTGGTGGCAGAAAACTAGAGAGAAAGGACAAAAATAAATAGTGGGGAAAAATAAGCCACATTCTGCCGTAAAGGGCAGAGAACCGGGCTGTGAATTTACGTTTTTTTTTTCTATAGTAAGATAGATTTAATCGAAATAGACAATTAAGGCATTAGGCCAACTTGGAAAAGAAAAAAAGGGACAAAGTTTTATTTGTCGAGCCTGGTGGCACACTTGTCATCACCCCGTTATAAAGGGGACGCTCATAGCATCCATCCATTCCATTCAGTGCGCGTTCGCGCTGAGAGTGCCGACGGTGCCGAGCAGCATCTGTGTGTTTCCTTTGGTGCAATTCTAGATGAAGTAGTTGCTGCTTTAGCTCGATAAACTTGGTTTAACCCGCGTTCAACCATAACAATATTGGTAAAGTACTCCTTGGTAACGTAGCACGTCGGCAGGATAACCGCTGGTCATTAAGGGTAACTGATTGGATTCCAAGAGAAGGCAAACGCGTGAGGGGGAGACAGAAAATTAGGTGGGCTCATGATTAAGAAGTTTGCAGGTATAACGTGGCAGCAGAAAGCACAGGACCGGGTTCATTGGCGGAACATGGAGAGGCCATTGCCCTGCAGTGGGCGTAGTCAGGCTGATGATTTCTTTCTTTATTCAAGAATGACCCCGCATTGCCCTTGAGCGTTACAGCAGGGGGGGGGGGGGGGTTACAACATAGATACAAATATTTCTTCATTTGCACAGCATACTTGTTCTTCAGACAGCTTGTTCCATTCTGCTACACACTTTGATGATGATGATGATGATGATGATGATGATGATGAGGACTCCTTGATAGTTTACACGTACGAGACTATTTAGATGTGGGGGGTTTTCTTCGACAGTGCTCTCGTGCCTTCTCGGCTCACCTGCCATGGAATGCCTCCGAGCGCGGTAACCAGGAAACCGTCCAGGATCCTCATAATGTCCCTTGGCGGGATGTGACCGACCCAGTCGTTGTGAGGAGGCCGCAGCGTGTTGACGGCGCCGCTCTTTGCAGCTTTGGGCACGCATATCCACTGCATGCGAACGAATAGCCGGGTGTGTACGACTTATGGCGGCTGCTGGTACTTAAGCGATAGAAGCTGACGAACGATGTACGATGTTATGCGAGAGCGTTTTCACAGCATACTGATACATTATTTACCTTTATTAGAGCAGATTGAACGAGACTCGACTGGGTGGCCGTTTGGCTCCGTGTGTTTAGCAGCCACACGCGCTGCGAGTCTGAGAAGGCCTAATGCTCTCACGCGAGAGCTGCCTTCTCGATCGACTATACACCATATCCATCGATGTGTGGCGTCAGTGGCTTCGTCGCTCCAACAATCAAAGCTTACTTCGAGTCTCTTGGAGAACTTCTGAACGTGCGTGTCGCGATGAGATAATGACAGCTCAACGGCTGCATATATTCTGAGCCTCATCTCAGATGTTGGCGTGGCGCAGAGGACAGGTACTCGCTTACCACGACGCAGGCCCAGGTTATATTCCTTATCAAACGGCTGTGGAATTTCCTAATTCTTTTTATGCTCCTGCCACATCGAACGAAGCCTGACTGGCAAGGCAGCATATAGCGTGAAGCAAACTCACAAAATTAGAAACACAACAGAAGACGGGACAGGCGACTGTCCTGTCTTTCGTGAATGCGCTGCAGCGCTTCATATGTCAGTTAGCACATGTCAACTTGGCCAGCAACACGTTCTTGTGTGTGTCAAAGTGGGATTGCCATAGCCATAGAAATGCTCCTGCCTTCAAAACAGTGTTTAGATACCTGAAGAAAGCCAGCAAAAGCACGGGACACGAGAAAGAGGCAGACGCCGCAAACACCGCTGGTGTTTGCGTCTGCCTCTTTCTCGTGTCCCGTGTTTTTGCTGGCTTTTTTCAAGTATATGAACCAACTGGAACAGATTTCAACTCTTCTGCGGTGTTTAGATGTTGCGCGTGCTGATTTTACCTTTTCTTATCGCGAAAGTGCCCTGAATCGAAGATATTTTGTTCGAATACCCGACAACGGGACAGTGTCTGGCGGTGTGTCCGTGCACGTCAGTGAAGAATGCGCGGGCATACTGTCTGTGAAGGAGGCAGTGCGTCTACTTGAGCCGATGGCTTAATGGCGGCTTGGGGCTACTTGGTAGGTCATGACCAGAGCTATAGCGTAAATCTGGAGGCAAAGAACCTCGTGTGTTGTGTTCTTCGCACCCAGTTTCGCGCCATAGCTCTTGTCGTGTTGCTATTGCTAAAGTAAATACACTGCCTCCTTCACTGACATGCCTCCGCGATATAGGTGGTATTTGCATGAGAAGTGCGTTTTCGCAGCACTAAATTCTCAGCTCACGATATGGAAAAGGTTAATATTACGAGAGACAGCCTCGGAGCTGAGAGACAAACTCCTCGAAGGGGACAAGACGGCCTTACCAGGAACACGGCTGTGCTGGTTATCTGGAAGACATCAGTGTACGACACCGAGTAGTAGCCGCCCAGTGCAGTGTAGAACGAGATGATCGACACCAAAATGACGACGAAGTAAGTAGAATTCACATGCATGATGGCACCGGCCGTGTCACCTGCGAAATGGCGGCCAGTGATTTTTCTTCAACTCTGCGCATCGTTTCACTAATATCTCTGTATACGCTCTATAGGCCGAAAAGACGACACTCTGATGTGGAGCTGTACACGCGACTTGATTTAGTGGCGCCAGATTAGAACTAGACGAAGAAAGATACGCAGAGGACAAAAGACAACTTTGTTTTGCCTCGCATCGTCTAAATCTGGCCGCTGACACATCCCGTTGCATGAATACTTGCAACCAATCGGTAACTGACGCGGAATGCTCTACGCGAATATTTTGGGAATATTGTCGCGCAAAAAAAAAAAATTAAGTTCTTTCGATACATGTACGTACGTGCACACTTTACTACACTTATGCACATCAGGTGATGTATTATAGAACAAGTACGTGCCATTGCATAAGAGTTCCAAACTGGGCAGGCTGGACCTTAAGCCTTTCGAACAGCGTAGACAACAATGCTTATGATAGGAACAGAATGTTGTATGACTCGCGCCGTAATCTGTGCTGGTAGACACATCAGACATTATTATTTTGCCGTTCTTCGCCGTATAAACGAACTTTACCGCGCAGTGTACTGTGATACTTTCATCGCCTGATTTTACATTGAAAAACCGAGCATTAGACGCGGAGGCAGGAACTAAAGTAGAAAAAGGCAAGACGTAACCCATCCAGCCTTTGCAAGGCCAGCTCTGCTAACTCTCCTTCGCTTTTTCTGTCAGCACTACATATGACCCTGTCCTGCGGACATTTCGAATGTACTTGGTTCTCCTCCATATGTTTTAATCGACAAGCACCTCTTGGGATACCGTATCACCTTCTCTGTGCTTGTTTTCATTCGATATGCTTGTGCATCATCTGTAGCTTATTGCAGCGTATACATTTATCGCCATCGTTGCAAGGTGCTGGTACGGGGAAGCCATTCACTTTCAGCAATTGCCCCAACAGATAGCTTTAGTGCCCCACTACCCCTCCAAGCAGCCTGCGTACGCAAGCTCTTGCTTTCCTTTGTACTCTCCTTGGTTGTGGCTGACGAACAGAAGAAAAGCAGGTGGGCATACGCGTGCGCACGAGCGGCCCCCGGAAATCTCCGGGGGGGGGGAGTCTGTCCCATACGTTTTCTCAGTTAAAGCCATGCAGGTTATTGAGGATAATGGCGGTCGAAGGCCCCTGATGTTGCATTCAAACAACTGTTTACTCCCCATCTTTACTTCAGGAAAACCAGGGACCAAAGGCAGACCACTGTGAGAAGTATGTCGTCGCTTCATCTTCATTTTTTTTTTCATCCACTGTGAAGCGTGCTGTACCCTTTGACTCGACCAATGAGAAGGAAGGGGGGTGGGGGGACCTGTGATGAAACTTTGCCCCCCGCCCCCCTAATGGGGAACTCTGCGCACGCCTATGCGGGTTAGGGTACAAAATGACGTAAGAACGCGGGGCATAACGGCTAGCGGTCACCGGCACTAAAACTCTGTTAGAGTTTTAGCGCTGGGATCATCAAGGTGCTTGCGTACGCAAGCCCTTGCGTTCCTTTGTGCTATTTTTGGTGCAGGCTGTCAAACAGAAGAAAGACCGGGAGATTCACGATAGGGAACGAGAACGCGCCAACTCAACGGCTAGGGGTTCCCGGCACTGAAACTCTCTATTAGAGAGTTCATTGCTACACAATGGTTCCTGCGCGAAATCACGCATGCTGGCCGGGACAGCCTGCAGTTCCAGACTGATCAAGTCACTGCTGCCTCTTACCTAGAGCCGCCAGCATCGTGGCCGTCCAGAATACCTCGGCGCACACTGCTGGCAGGCAGAGCAACACGCCCATCCAGCGGCCGTAGTGTCGTTGCAAAGGGTCCAGCATGGTGATGGCGCGGGCCTTTCGCATCTTCTTCGCGAAGAAAGAGCCACCTGCAATAGCAGAGAACGTCAGTAACAGGACGTTGGAAAAGAGAAGCTGCTTAGCTACTCGTTTAGCTATTCGTGGCTCTGCCGACGTTCCTTGTCTGACCACTGCTGGGCACCGAAACTACCGATAGAGTGCCTTCGTGCGAACTCCTCCGAAAGAAATATTCATAGTTGGAGAAGCATTCGTGCTTGAAATTTCGAGTCAATACTCTCGAAAGGCACACAGCAAGTAGTACTTACGCAGCACTGCAGCTGCTGTAACTTCCGATGTACACCTTGTGCTTTAATTAAAAATGCACATTCTTATTAGTTAGAATTAAATTCACATTATAGCGTTTATAATGCCACTGCCATGTACGTCATTGCGATGTTGCGAACAGATTGTTAACAAGAACCACCACTCTTCCGCTGCACTCCTTGCCGTTTCAGCTCCCCTTGGTGGCTATCACCTGGCAGCGCGATGGTGAATAGGTTTGCACCTCGAGTGACATCAACTTTCACTCATCAAACGAGCTTTACGGAAATGTGGGAAGGCGATAAGGTCATATATTTCTTTGTGTGTGCGTGTGTGTGCCTGCGTGTGTGTGCGTGTGTGCCTGCGTGTGTGCGTGTGTGCCTGCGTGTGTGTGCGTGTGTGCCTGCGTGTGTGTGCGTGTGTGCCTGCGTGTGTGTGCGTGTGCGTGTGCGCGTGTGTTCATGGGCGCGCGCGCGTCTTTGGCCTAATCAGGCTGTCCATAACAGCCTAACCTCTCCAAGAATCTGTATTTTTTCCTGGGAAATTGATTTGAAAACTGTTCATCGAAAAGCATCGCCTAATTATTTGCGAATTACTTATCGAACTTTAATTGCCCATGCACAATGGCAAATAAAGTTTCTTTTCTCTTATAATTGAAGGCTATCTACTCACCGAGGACGAGGCTGAGGGCGTAGCCAATCGGAGCAAAGCAGTACAGGATGCCACTGGTGTAGACCACCTCTGCAGTTCCGTTCAAGTAGCCACCACCAACCCAGGTTGCTGCCGATGCAACATAACTATGAAACAGCTACATTATCAAAAAAAAAAAAAAAAGAAAAGAAAATGCAGCTAGCTCCACTCCGTAAAAACCGTCGAAACAACGAAGCTGGTGCCACCCCTCATCAGGCTATTTTGACTATGTTTTTGCAAGTCTTCCTAAGCATTTCTATGTTTTGGCCATTCTGGAAGAGCGAACACCACAAAGAACTGGCACATGTATTTAAACTCCCTGTCTGAGCCTACTCCAAGCAGACAGCTGCTTCTGACGCGCCTTTCCACTTCTGCTGCAGACAGCTGCGTTCTGACGCGCTTTCCGCCGAGCATCACCCTCGCTACTCCCTCGGCACCGCATTTCCCTTTCCATCAAGCTTCACTGTCACCTTTATAGTCACGGCATAGCCCTGCCTCTTCCCAACGTGCCACATCAGCGCCACACCGCAGAACCTCGCAGATCAGCTCTGAGCGAACACCGGCGGACGGCGAAGGGTCAACTGAGAACAGCTGTTAAAAGTGCGCCCTTTGTGCCGGATTTTGTGTTGGCTCACCCGTCATGGAGAAGATCCCGACGGTGACCGACAACCTCCGTTCGGCCAGGAAGAGCTTCTGCACGAAGTTGCTCTGTACCGCGTGCGAGCGCCGACGAAACGCGTGCTTGTGGTCGTCGGCCGCTGGCGGGTGACTGTTGTCCTTGTTAAGCTTGCTGCCCGACCACACGCCGACGGACAAAACAGCAACGCAGTACAGGACTACGGCGGCCACGGCGGCCATGTCGACCACCATGGCACACGACAGTTCTTCTTCTGCCACCTGCACGCGCTGCAGACTCGAGACTGGGCGAGGTCGCGAGCATGAGGCTGGTTGGTCGGTTGGCTGCATGCTGGTGGTGTCCTTCAACCCACTACGCGGAACTAAAGCCACGAATCGGATGACAGGAGGAGAGAGAGAAAATAGCGCAGCTTAGCACTAAGTCGCGCAAGGCAGCAGTGCTGGTGGGCACCTACCTATAGGTAGGTGCCCACCAGCACCTACCTATAGGATGGTCGTGACTTGGCTGGGCTTTTACCCTCTCACCTGTCTATATCCCACCTCTTGCTTTGTTTGTTTTGTTTTGTCGCCTACGAGAGGCTGGCTCTCATACCCACAAGGGGGATTGGCCACACTGATTGTTATGTAGGGAAAAAATAAAGGCTGCGCAACATAAAAAAAAGAGGATAAAATGCAATGTAAATGAAAAGTCAGATAGGTAAAATGATTATAAAAATTCTATAAATAAAGATAGGAAAAAATTATGTTTTTTTTTTTCCAACGGTCGGCAACACTAGCAGCGTAACCTTCCGGTTGCTTGTAAGAATACTATACTGTACATGGCTATGCTGTTTTCTTCTTCTGAGTCTGTGTTCTTGTATGGCTATGCTTGATTTTTTTTGTCTTGAGTCTGTGCCTTTCTATCTCCTCCTCTCTATGTCTATTAGTTTCTCTATCTTTTTCTGACTTTCTTCCCTTTCTTTCTCTTTTTCTCTCTGTAGTCGTTCTCTCGCCTTCTATCTTTCTCACTCTTTCCTCTTTTTCAATTTCTCTCTTTCTTTCTGTCAATGACAAACGCGAACCTCGACCATAACAGCTCTGCTGTAAAGCTCCTATAGCGCCTATGTGCCACAAAAATTGGGCGAACCCGACTACTCACCACACTGGTCCATTGAAAATTAGCAAGAGAAACCACTGTCGGCAAACACTGATTAGGGGTCGCACGTTGCAGCTTCTCTTGTTAACCACTTCTACAGAGTGCTCGGGCGGTGAGTGAGCGCGTGTCCATACATGATGATGATTCTTTTCTATCTGTGACACACGGCAAACCTTCGACCATAACAGCTGTGTCATGAAAAAAAAAAAAAAAAAAAAAAAAAAAAAAAAAAAACACCAGGCCTGTGCGGCATGCGCAGCACAGTCACAGCGAAAGCTGGAAGAGCGGCCTGTCCAGAGCGTTTTTTAAACACTCTTGGGGCAACTACTACAAGCCCACTTGCATGGTAACCACTACGCCCCAAATCATCATAACTTTTGTGTAGTGGGGAAGCGTCCACTACGCCATTATTCGTCATTCTTCGGAAAAGCGCGGTACCCACTACACACTTGTAACTCATTATGTGCACTTTGTTGATGCTGTGGCTGACCAGGATGAAGAATTATGCCTGAGGCTTTTGTAATGGGTTGCAGCATTGAACGACCCACTCGTTACGCAATTCGCATTGTGTGACGCCTGGTTGTTACTTTACTCTTCTAAAACGCTTTATTACACATGTTAACGCTATTCCTTACCCGACATGAAGCCTGCATAGGTTCAGTATGCAACGGAGTTTAGTTTTTTTTTCTTATTTCGCGCGTTAGTGGTTACGGACACCGGCGGTGGCGGCGGCGGACAACTACGGTGCTAAAACGACCCTTGTTGTGAACTCATAACAGCTTTCGCTGTAAAAGAAGGAAGGAAGAAAGAAACCACAGGCAGTGTGTCTAGCTTTGAAATGCTGACGCGAATGTTAATGTGGGATATGGAGCGGGCGCTGCGACATTTCATAACACGAAAACTGCGTTTGAAATCTCCCCCACAGACCTGATAGACACGGAAGAGTGAGTGAGCTAAACAACTTTATTGAAGAAGCCAGCGGATTGAGGCCTGGGCCTAAGTTGCACCCGGGGGCGGTGGAGAGACACTGTCAACCAGCCGCCTCTTGGGCTCGCTGGATGACCTTTAGTTGTTCTTGCAGATATAAGCAGATCAGAGCGGTTTTTTCACCGCGCCTCCAAGCTGTTCTGAGGAAACTTTATGTTCCATCCTGCACATGTTTCGCATTCCCATGGAATGTGCTCTGGATGGCGTGTTTTGTTCTACATAGTTAACACGAGTCACTGGTCTTCGCTTTATGGGTTGATTGATTTGGTCATTAGGAAGACGGTAGCGCTCGAGGTTGTCTAATAAGAGACGTCATATGTACACGGAAAGAGGTACGAGGAGGTTGGAAGAATCATGCAGGAATTCACGAACCACCTTGAGTCGACTGTTTTTTCTCGGCAAGTGTTTGTGAGCGTGAACTCCTAGTCACCGTGCGCGAAGTAGCGTCAGCGCAGAGTAGCGTCGATGTGGAAGTAGTGAATGGGCTGATCTTGATTGAACATTCTGTCCCGAGATGTCCAATTATCAAATCAAAAAGGACCCGGTGTACTTGGATGCTGCGGTAAGCTTGTCCCGTAAGGTCAGAAGGCCTTGCACTCAGGGCAATGTGGTTTCCATTGGAATATCGTCAACCCACAGGTGAAGTTAATCACGAAAATATTTATTCGATCGAGTAAAAAAAAAAAACAAAAGCGGAAACAGAAAGTAATTCGGTTTGTTCAAGTAGCATTGTGGCTAAAAGTCTTGAGATAGTTTCTCCGGCCTCTGCACGGTGGTCGACGTTCCTCGTGGTCAGCTTCGCCTTGAGTTCCTCGTAATACGTGTACACCACGCGCAGAAGTGTAAACTAGAAGTAAAAAGAAAAAAAGAGGTATTTAATCACTATCACGTACCCTGACTTCGGTAAGATTGTTGGTTCTCTTGAAAACGTGCTGCGGATAACGCCCGAACTCGTACGCACGTAGAACTACAGTCACCCGCTTCCATCCAATAAGAAAAAAACGAAAAAAAAAAATTCAGACCCTCATCGCTACATTTCAAGAAACGTATGCACTATTAGAAAAAAAGTTATCCGGCTCATTTGTATGGAAGCGAAACGCTAGAAGCCCGTGTACTGTGCGATTTCAGTGCACGCTAAGAGATCTGAGGTGGTCGAAATTATCCAAGCGCTCCACTACGACGTCTCTCATAGCCCTGAGTCTCCTTAAGGCGTTAAACCCCACAAGCCAAAGGTATCCAACTACTCGCACCAGAAAGTTGTATCACGAAGTTGCAGCTCATAACTGCCGCTTAAATTCTCCTCGAGTTTCTGCGACTGAATAGTGTTTGTTTTACACGTAAACGGATGCATGAGACCACTCTAATATATTTCTTGCGTAAATATCGGTAGACAGTAATCAGAACTCAGAAGTCAGGATTAGCGTTAACAAGAAATTCTTATTCAGGAAAGCTTGCTGATTTGGAGGAAGCCTTCCAAAGAATATTTTACTTTCGAGATAAGACAACTAAAATTAGCTGTTTTTTTAGCTATCCGCCAAATTGTATTTAGAATAAACGACGGCACATAATCTATCGAGGAAACTACATGCAGACAGAATCTAACAGGGTATTTGCATATTCACGCGTGGTGAAATGGAAATTGCCAAACCGATGAAAATGCGCAGGCGCACTCACCTTGAAAATGAATAACAGCGCGTACTGGAATGAACAAGCCATGAAGAGTATTTTCTGAAAGTAGAAGAGAACGTAGGGCTCGCCTGGCTAGCTTTCCTCGAAAGTGCATTTACACGCCGTGGTATCTTAGCGGCTCATGTGTTGCGCTGCTGAGCACGACGGCGTGGGTTCGATTACCGGCCACGGCGGGTGAAAGTGCAAAAAAAAAAAATCGGCAGCATGTTAAGGCCTGACCACACGCACGCGTTGCAGCGTGTCAGTGCGTGGTTTCTTGACGCGGCGTCGCGCCCTCTCCCTATTTAGAGAGAGGGCGCGCGGCTACACGAAGGTGCGCGCCCTCTCTCTCCATAGGGAGTGGGCACGACGCCGCGTCAAAAAGCCACGCGCTGACACGCTGCAATGCGTGCGTGTGGTCAGGCCTTTACACTCTGTAACACTTGAAGGCGAAAGCATGCTACACACTTGTTAATGCATAAAGTTATGCTATCGGGGACCATACAGTATATGTTACAAGACATAACAAGCCGCAGTGTGAAAGACGAAATAAGTTACCTTGACATTCTCAGTCTGTCACGTTATTCCTTCCCTTTTAAAGGACCCCTAAACCATACAGAGGTCGAATTTTACTTGTGGTGTTGCAGCTGTGCACGAGTCTCCACCGAGCACGTAGCAGTGAGAATTTTTCGAAATTGTGCCGTAACAGCGGAGTTACACGCGCTTGAAGATCGAAGCGCGGCTCTCTCTCGTTTCCCTCTTCTCGTCTCTCCTCCTCGCAGAGTGCGCCTCCTCGCCATGCGAGGAGGAAGAGCAGGGAGCGCGCGTCTATTTGCTGGAAACAAACAGGTTTTTGCGGATGCTGACATGACCAAGTGCGGGTGCTGACGTCACAAGCAACGCTGGGGAAACCGAAAGGCCCGGGAGTGGAGCGCGGAATCGTTTTCTATTTTGAGGAGCCCCCGCGGCTCGTAGCGCCGCCGCGTTTGGCATTGTTGGTTGTGACTGCATACTGAACTTGATGCGCGTGTTCACTTGAAATATTAAAAAAAAATGTATTGGAGGTGGTTTTCGGGGCCCTTTAAGGTTCCTGCACTTCACGTGGTGTTGCATTTTAAACAATGTGGGACAAGTCCGACTGAGTAAATCTATTGGACAGACTTGGCGCCCCCCGTAGACGACTAGGGAGGGGGAGGCGCCTTCCCCGCCCCTCTCCCCGATCTACACTTACTGTGCGCAGCCTATGTATCGAGCATTCCACTGGCTTAGCACCATGTTGAGCCCTTGAGCTGCTTTTTTTTTAATCAAGGAAAATAGCATGAAAGGGGCGCATCGCACGCTTACCCGATGTGTGGCAGCATTGCGGTTGTAAGGTATCGCCTCGAGGTTCACACGGGCCTGGAAAATAAAAATCAGGACCGAGAGATCACCTGTACTCGTTTGTGGAAATAAAGTTTAATTACCAAGAAATGTATAGGTAATAATCTGAATATCTAAAATTCCGCCGAAGTTCCGCCGAAGTTAAACAAGAATAATCGATCCGCAGCGTAATAATATGTAAAAAAGGATGTTCAAGCACAGTCCCAAACGTGAAGCAAGACTGTCGCGGGACAAACTGCGTTCGTAATTATCGGCCAGATACCTCAGAAATAAGCGTTGCGATTGTCAGGCTGATACCTCGTTCATTTCCGCCTACATTGTAGCAGCCAAGGATTAATTACCAAGAATGTAAACATTCCGTGTCTAGGTGAATGCGGACGAAGCTCAGCAGTGCTTTTAGTTAGTAAGTGCCCTTCGAGCATTTGATGGCTAGCCGTCTTCGCTAGCCCATGCAGCATCAAAATTAATTAAAGGGGCTGTCTACCGCTCAGAGAAAAAAATTTGGATTCAGATGAGAATGAGAAGATTATTTGTCCCATTGGCGGCCAGCGAGCATCCTTTTTGTCCTGTAGAAAATGAATTATATTTTAAATTTGGTTCTGAAAAGTCGTGAAACATCAAAATGAATTGAAGGGGCTGTCTACCGCTCAGAGAAAAAAAATTTTGATTCTGGTGAAAATGAGATTATATGTCGCATCGGTGGCAACGAGTATCCTTTTGTCCAATAAAAAAGGATTTGGCTCTGAAAGTCGTGAAAGTATGACCGCTAGTGCCATCCAACTGCGACGGGGTTCAATCTATTGGTAGGAGCAAAAAAAAAAAAAAAAAAAAAAAAAAAAAAAAAAAAAAAAAAAAAAAAACCTCGCAGATTAACTATTTTTGCTTGAAAACAAATAAGTATACCTTAAAGTTGTATTTTATGCACTTTCGGCAGCTTTCCTTTGCGCCAGAGAGTAATTTTTGCATTTTTTCTCCCGCTTTCAGAGAGGCACCCGCTGGCGCTGCCGGCGATGCGTTCACTTGCCATGCCTATACGGCGGAGAAACACGAGCCACGCATGCATGGCGCCTGTGGGGACCCAAGAAATTTGCGAGCCGACAGGGTGCATGCGCAGCAATCAAGCCACTCTTGGGCTCTTGCGTTCGTGTTGTCCTAAGGCTCAATGATCGAAAACTAGCCTGAGTGCCCAAGGCGTCTTGGGTCGCCAGCGAGATGACGCAGCGCATCGTGGCCCGCGTCTCGCATAATTTAATCTCGCCGCGTGTGGCTCCCCTTGTGTTTGACCCACCTCTCAAATTCTGCTGCTCCTCCGAACTCGAGAGCAGACCACCTAGCGCATCTTGGACACACTGTGTTGGGTCCCCAATTACAAGACTCGCTACTAATTACTTATAAATTGCGTCAGTATAACTGTGTGTTAAGAGAAATTTATTATCACAGTAGGTGGACATAAAAAAATTGAAGACACTTTGCACATTCATAGTGTGTTCGGCGAAAGCTTGTGGCCATTCGACTGACTATTCCATGTCTCTTTTACACTCTCAGTGGGATGGCACACAAACGGAATGTGAGCGTGTTTTGCTTTTTTTAATTTTTTTTAAATGCGAATGCATTTCATAGTCGGGCTATGTCAGGCATCCGGCGTTGTCTGGCGTTGTCTGGCGTTGTCCAGCGTTGTCCAGCGTTGTCCGCGGAGGAGGAGGAGGTAAGCGCCGGCAGGTGTTAGATGTGAAGTATCTTATGGCGAAGCTCAATCCGGTGGTGGTGGTGTGCGGCGTGACCACCCTTACTGCGCATGCGCAAACCCTTTAAAAAATAAAAATAAAAAACCTCCTCTCTGACCCTCTCTCTCCTCTAGGCATCCCCTCCCCGCGGCAACCACACCCCTCACTGCGCATGCGCCTCCCCTCCTCTCTCCCCCTGCTACGCTCCCCCTCTCTCCTCTAGGCATCCCTGCCCGCGGCGTCCACACTCCCATTGCGCATGCGCGTCCCACCTCTCTCTCCTCTCCTACGCTCCCCCCTCTCTTCTCTAGGCATCTCTGCCCGCAGCGTCCACACTCCCACTGCGCATGCGCGGCCCCCCTCTCTCTCCTCTCCTACGCTCCCCCCCCTCTCTCGCCTCGCGACGCCGACACAGGCAGCGTCTGCTAGCGAGTTTCTTGGTTGAAAAAACCGACTGCTCGAGCTGCACAACCGTTCACTGGCCACCCCGTATATATGGCAATGGATCTTGACCTCCATGGTGGTGCCGGTGGGAGATTTCTCCTGTGCGTTGTTGAACAATAAAAATTCGCAGCGTGCGCGTTAACTAAAAGCCGACTGCGAGTCTCTGTGTCCAGTCGGAGTCTTCTGTCTCTCAATGCCCATTAGCAGCGATTGGCATGTTCCAGTAGGAAACACCGCTCCATCGCTGCGTGCTTTACGCATCCCCAGTTTTTCTCTCCTGCGCAACGCTGCGATCAGCGCCAGCGTCAACGCCGCCGCCGGTGTTAGCGTTAGCGCCCGCTGCTTCACATCTACACATGGTTCCCTTTAGCGGAAGATGGTGTAATTTTTTATCTCTCCGCTCTCACTCCCTCTCTCATAGCAACAGCTGCGGGCGCGCGCGCTTATCTTCGCCCCTAGCAACTGGAGCAGGTGGTGCGGGCGGAGTAGCGGAGAGTGAGTGGAGAGGAGGAGCGCGCTCTGGTGTGTGAGGGCGCTCGCATCGCGGAAGCGGGAGCTCCCGCGTGTGTGGAGAGTGTAGCAGAGGGTAGGTGCAGTGCTTCGCCGCTCCTTCTCTCGCCGTTCGCTCTCTCTCTCCTACCTGCGCCCCACACTCCCGTCCGCTCGCTCGCACGTATATATAAATGGAGTGAAGCGCGCGCGAAATGCATTCGCATTTCCTCACGATTCCCTTCGGGGAGGTGGGGGCATTTTTTTACCGCGAATCGCAGCGAGACGCGAGACTAATCTGCCTCCGTTCGCATGCGTTCGTATTTTCTCGCGCTTTGCGCATCGCGCAAACGCCATCCGCGTTCCAGCGCTTAAATTGACGGACACTTTGTAAATTCCAGTGTGTTCCGCGAACGCCTGTGTCCATTGAGACGGGGTCGGTCAGAAAGAATGGAACGCGATGCGCGCGTCTCCCTCCTTGCATGATTGGAAACGCTGGGCAGAGCGACGCTACGCAAGCAAAGCGCGAGCGCTGTAGAGTTCGACGCGACCGGCGTCCGTTTGCGCACCCCGGCGGCCACCTGGCACCGTGCCAGATCTCGGATGGACGGACGGTTGGACGGGCGGGTGTACAGAGGGACACACGGACGGACGGATGGTAGGACACGGACGGACGGACGCCGGACGAACGTGAGCATGAGACATTAAAGGCTTTCGCCTTAAAACGTTACACCAGAGCAGAGCATGCACTGACACACACAATCTATTACTAAAACCTTTCAACGCGTACGACGAATAGACATGTATACAGGTATAGCACACACGCTCAACTTGGCACTTCAAACATATGCCATACTGACAAGCTCCCCCGTAATTTCCCTGAGTTGGTGGCAGAATTTGTCTGCATATCTAACGAAAATGTGCGAGCGACCAAATCTTATGCATCTCAAGACGATTATCTTCGAAGTTCTTTTATATCTTTTAATCTAACATCTTCGAAAGCGGAGCTGTGCAGGTATACTCCTACACGAAGTAGTTTGATTTGTCGCGCGTTTCCGCATACCGCCGTCGAAAGTGATGGCTGCGCGTCACAAGCGATGCGTACAATTTACTTTGGCTGCTTATGCACCCATTTGCAGGTGGAGTTCGTCACCAGTTTCTGAGGCGAAGAGGGAAGAGCCAGAAGGTTGACGAACGCTCACCTGAAGACGCAGAGCCGTCTAAGCCTTTGAGGCACACGTGAAATGACTATGTATAAAGTATATCACTGTTGTGTGCTGCGTCCTATTTCAAATATCTTCCTGCACAAAATGAAGTAACATTTTATCGTAATATCTCACAAAAAACACGAGCGCAATTTTGCGTAATTCGGCTCTGTAACTTTCGCTTCATTGCCAAGAAAAATCGGCCGCGTATGCAGCCTAGAGGGTGTTGGTACAGCGCAGTATTTCAGGCACTCACCTTTGGGAGCATGACAGCCTGGTTTCGATACACAGCATCGCCAAGAAAATTAACCTTATTTTATACATTTCTGCAACCAGGTTCTGTGCTTTGCACAGACCGGGTTGATTGGCGGGTCACGCGAGAGGCTTTTGCCCTGCATGGGCGCACTCATGCTGATGATATATACATTTCTTTGTAGCGATCATCGTCTTATGCGTGACAGTGGGACGGGCGAATGTACAGTTTTCTCGTTCAGTAGGCATACAAATACCTGCGTGTTTTAAAGGACCCCTAAATAACCTCTGCAAGTGCAAAGAACGAGTCAGCTATCCTCTCCTGGCGTTTCCCATCTCTTCAGCACAATTCGTGACGCCAGCAGTCTGCTCACGTGTCCAAATGAGAGAATAAGAATCGGTCCATGTACGAGCGATACGAGTTGTGAGTTGTCTCCTATCCTGCTTTGTCATGTAGTCGCACGTCCGTTGTGTCTTGTGTCGCATAGCTATCGTGCGCGGTATATTGATCTCACTTCGTTTTGTGCGTTTTCGACCGCACGAGCGGAGAAAACAGTGTGTTGCCGAAAAGCACGAAATCGTAATCAGCTCAACAATTAGCGTTGACTTTGTCCGCGTTATTTTCATGAAGAAATAAGACGAGGGAGATATAGCGCCTGTAGCAAAGGTAGTAAAGGCAAGAATGAACCCACTCTCTCGTCCTAGAACTCAGAGTGGTTAAGAAGCCCTTTAATTTTTTCTTTTTTTCAAAACACACTCCTACCCAAACCCTCTGCACCTCCACAGGAGCTGCTCACACCTATACCCGGACAATAAATGCAAACTATGCACATCATAAAGGGCTTTGTATAAACATATACTGTAGCATATTGTCCCAACTTATCAACAAGTTCTCCTGAGGCCCTCCGGGAGCGGTGGCAGCTAGTGCTGCTCAGCTCGGAGGTCCAAGACCAAAAATGGGCTATCCGGAGGGCCAGGGAGGCTGTAGGGAGACAACGTATCCTGGTACCTATCTGTACGGTCTAGCCCGGACCACAAACATGCCGGATCTTGTAATAAAGTTTATTCACTCACTCAGTCGACGTACCTTTTTGCAGTCGTGGTAACACCTGAGCATGCGCAAAACGACGCAGATAAATGTGCTGCCGGCGTTCCAGGTGAGGAAGAACCACATCACTTCCAGAAGAACACCGAGAACTCGCTGAGGGCACAGAGAGAGAGAGAGAAAGGCCGGATAGAGAATGAAAAAAGAAAGAAAGATGAGGTTGAACTCTTCTAAACCTAGTTATCACGAGTGAAAGGTACCTTTGCCTTGGTTTCGCAAAGGTCCCGCATACAATGTTTCCTTCGCCCATTCCCGTGGTTACCGTGTTACCGCAGCTGCGACGTCTCTCCGCAGCGCATCACGTGGCGTGACGTCACACCTGCCACACTTGCAATCCGGCGAATTAAGGTCATTGAGACGCGATGAATGACCTTGGGGGGCATAGCGCAGTATAGCTTTCGCTCTAAAGGAAGCAAAATATCAGAGACAATGTAACAGTAAAAGCGAGGGAAATACATTAGAGGGAAATGCATTGGAGTTACCTTTAATCACCTCTAATTACATCTAATCAAATTAAAATACTTTCGTAGTTTACGCTAACCGACAGCAGCCAAGAGTTATTCAACATTATAGCCACTACTGGCCTTATGCGCGTTAATACGGTAGTTCACGCTACAGGCTTCAGCCAGACTCGTGCATTATTATGTTTCATTTGCGCCCTCCCAATCCTAACACACTAAAATAAAACACAAAAAAACAAGAAAGCCACGATTTGTTATGTGGGAGGTCATTTAAGAATGTGACTACCGTTTACTTGCTTTTTTTTTTTTTTTTTACTCGGTGGCACCAATGTAGTTTTCCGTAAGAATTGCCGTATTTACTCGACTCTAACGCGAATTTTTTTGTTTATTGTTTTTTTTTTTCAGATTTTTGCTACCTAAAGTCGACCCTTGCGCTACAATCGAATGCGGAAATTCTATTTATTCTTTCTGGACGCAATGAAAAGTCACCCCTCGCGTTACAATCGTGGTCGCGTTACAATCGCGTAAATACGGTACTACAAAGCTATTGCAGTGCTGTGATCATACAGTTACCATGGGAAATTAGGAAAAGCAACACGTTGAATTTTGTGACCTTTGGTCATGCGCACTTAAGATGCTCCTGGGGCCTTATTTCTTTTAACGCTTTATCGTTCCAAAAATAAGTCACGCAGCTTTTTGAGCAAGGCACGAGAGACAAAAGTGTCTGCGCGGACATGCATAAAATGGCATAAATTCTTAGCATTTATAATAGCATATTTTTGTCAAAAATTATTTCTCAAAGTGTCAAAGTCGGCTGATATCATAGGGACGAAGTTTTATTTTGGCGAATCCATGTACTAGTCATCATTACCATGCTAGCCGACATTTATTAAGTGGAGCATGCGTATAGACACTACAGCTCAACAATTCCCCAGGAGTCATTACTGTTGGAAACTTTAGCAATGTTAACCCTGACTAACGTCATGCTGCTAAGAAAGCAGAAACTCTCCCGGCCTGCGATTTACAAAATTTTGTTAATTACAACAGCAACTGCAAAATCTACGGCAAGCTGTCGATCAAGTTCCGGTGCTGTTCAAAATTCTGCATCTCAGGCAACGTTCAAACAGGCAGAAACTCCTAAACAGCTTTGGGTCACGTGACCTGAAAAAAAAAAACTTGACGTCATACCACCGCCGTGCAATCTGAATGAAATGGAATGTTCTGCCTGGGGTTGCATAAGCCAGTGTCAGTGGTTGGCCCATAACCTACACCGTGTCCCTTCGAAGTTCTCACTACTGTGACAGCATCACTACTGCCTGAAGCCAGCGTTGACAGTTACGTGCCGCTATACCAATGACGTCATACGTGACGTCACTACTCGGGGTCACGTGACGCCGAGCTGTTGAAGCGCAAATAGACTCTCCCGTTCAAATAGCTCTCACCGGTGGCCGATATAGCGTATGTAGCATTACGACGTCGGAGGCTAGGTTCAAGCTAGTCTCGATGAAGAAGGTGACTTCACCAGGACGGCTTTTTTCTCTGTTAAAAAAAATAAATAATAATAATAATAAAGGGTTAACAATTGCGCAAGACATATATTTAAAACATAGGTCGCTTGAAAGCCTAATTGACGGGGGTAACATTGTTTGCTTTGTTTTGAGCAGGGAAAATACTTTCGGGCATTGTTCTCACCTCCTGGCTTCCGGTGGAACCCGGTAACGTAGCCGGCGATGTTGAGCGCACTGGTCACCTGAGAAGAACAGACCAATTTAGTCATGGTTGCAAGAAAGGGATAACTGGCATTGCATAGTACCATCTCAGAACGATGGAACAGCGACGCTGATTAGTCAATTCTAAACCGCACTGCTTGATTCAGCCATTATGCCCACATGACACGGACGTCACATTAACGATAGTACAATCCAGTCTTCCAATGCTCTCTCTTTATCGCCGCGTCGTAAGGTGCAGTTATACACATCTACACTTCGTCAAGTTCCCTCTAACGCGCCAGAAACGAACACATTGTAACTGATCATTCACCAGCAGCAAGATTTACGACCACGTGCTCGAGCAACCTCGCTTATTTTCTTCGCACAGCGGCAGACTGAGATAATAATACTAATAATAATACCTGGTTTTACGTCCCAAATCCATGATATGATTATGAGAGACGCCGTAGTGGAGGGCTCCGGAAATTTCGACCATCTGGTGCTCTTTGACGTGCACTGACATCGCACAGTACACGGGCTCTAGCGTTTCGCCTCCATCGAAATGTGACCACCGCGGCTGGGATCGATCCCGCGACTTTCTGGCCAGGCAGAATTAGATGAACTACGCTATGCCATTGTAGACATCCACCTATTTCTTGCGTGGTATACTATACGTTGCGCAAGCATTTGTATATCTTATTGATCTTTGTAGCGCACCCATTTTGTAACAAACTCAAGTGGAAGATGTTCCATGGAAACAGGCTGAAAGTTTCGACATGGCATCGTCTATTTCTCGGTATGGTCAACTGCACATTGCGCAAGAGTTTGTATATCTTATTGATTTTTGTAGCGCATCCATTTTGTAAAAAAAAAAAAACCATGTAGGAGACGTTTGATGGAAACAGGCTGAAATGAACTTCGAATAGGCAACACCATAACGATAATTGCGATTTTTCACCCATCAGTTCGCTCAGCATCTGCCATTTCTCGATGCTCACACAGTTCCTCGCTTCTGGATATTATATCTCGCTTAAGTGGTGTGCTTACCGCGAAAAAGTACAGGATGCAGAGGACTTTGACCCGGCTGGAGGCCATGGACATTTCTTCTTCTTCTTCGTCTTTAGCGAGACATGCTTAGGGTGAATGAGCAGGCAGGAGGGCTTATGTTATAGTTCATACCACCTATTCAGTGCTCGGGCAGAAGAAAGAGGACGAAATAGAGAGGGTTGATGAGTGAGTGAGTGAGTGAGTGAGTGAGTGAGTGAGTGAGTGAGTGAGTGAGTGAGTGAGTGAGTGAGTGAGTGAGTGAGTGAGTGAGTGAGTGAGTGAGTGAGTGAGTGAGTGAGTGAGTGAGTGAGTGAGAACTTTATTGTGGTCCAAAAGTGGCAGAAGCTGAACGGGACCGGAGGCCCCGCTGAACTCAGCCAGGTGGCTCTACCCAGGAAGGTGCCGGAATCTGGAGCCTCTCGGGGATGTCCCGGGCCCTCTGGACGGCCAGGAGTTGGTTGCTGAGCTCCGCGCTGCGCATGGCAGCCTCCCAAGAGGGTGTGTCCGAGCGCCATCGATACGAGGTCATCATCATCATCATCATCATATGAACAGCGAAAAAAATCATGGCCTCCGTACCAATCTGGTTTAGGAATTGGCCGGGTGTCGATTGGAATAATAGAATTCCAGGTTCCTTAAATCGCTCGCACACGGAACTAATGCTAGAATTAATGGTAAACTACAGCATTGCACAAGTAACACTAATACAGGACCATTGCAACACTAATGCAGGACCATTGGCAGCCAACTTTAGTCTTAATATTCTTGTCTGATAAAACTTTCAGCCATGATGTAACTGTTGAAGACGGGATATCAGACCATAAATCAGTAGTAGTTGTCCTCAGTGTGACGAATGAAAAATTAACCAAAGCCCGAACAGCTTCCGTGTACCATTTTTAACTAGCTGATGATACGTCAATTTTGGATGCCCTGAAACTAGGTTTCGACATGCTTCCACATGATAAAAACGTGAACGTAGTGTGGCAATACCTTAAGTTCCTTGTATCGGACTGTTTATCTCACTTCGTTTCCCAGAAAAGCAAAATGTGTGGAAAAAGAATAACCCGTGGGTTAGCCGAAACATTA